>CM021244.1:16271577-16871577 GCA_010577795.1 Isatis tinctoria
AGACAGGTCTGAGTTCCATCTCTGAATTTTATCTCCCGTTGATAGTCTGTCATGAATAGCCAGCCAAGTTATAAATCGGAATTTCGGTGTTGAATACTTAAACCATACCCCTACATTCCAATCCTTATTCATGTGTTGTATCCGAAGGCATTTCCAAGTGGATTTCGAGTTGAAATGTTTACCAAACTTGTCATCTGAGACTCGCCAGAGATGAACATCCGTAGCTGATGGATTTGGGTCACGCAGACGGTCCAAAGCAGCTACAATGTCGTTACAAGCCTGAGATCTGTAGATGCGCCCACTAGTTCTTGTACGAGCAAAAGCCACCGTAGCATTTTCCGGAATCCCCATGGTAATAAAACCCCTGTTGCCCATAAGATCGATTATTCTTCCTAAATCCGACCATTGATCGTGCCAAAAGGAAGTCTGAGCTCCATTTCCCACTTCTTTCTTGTGAAATGTCTTGGCTATGTCTCTGTACTTGAGAAGTTTTTTCCACACCCAAGATCCAGATTGAGTAGCGTTTACAGTCCATAAACAATGGTGATTCAGAAGGTTTGAACGCATCCATTTAACCCATAAGGACTCTCCCGTCAAGATTTTCCAGATTAACTTTAGGCAACTGACCTTGTTTACTTCTCGCAGAGACTTGATTCCAAGTCCACCCTCTTTTTTTGTTTTACACACTTCCGACCACGATAATTTTGCCTTGGTAGTGAGTAGTTCCGGTCCAGACCATAAAAAAGCTGCGCACAGCTTCTCAATCTCTGTAATACACCCACTTGGTAGACGATAAGCCATAATCCAGAAATTTACAATACCAGCAATGACTGATTGAAGAAGTTGCAGTCGTCCTGCAAATGAGAGGAACCGAGATCTCCAAGAACCAAACTGCGATCTTATTCTCTCCACTAAGGGCATGTAGTCTGATTTTTTCATCTGCTTTATAAGCAAAGGGAGACCCAAGTACCTTACTGGAAACTGAGCAACAGCGAAAGGGAAGGCCTCAGTAATCTCATCCCGTGCATTAGTATTCATCCCTACAAGGTACAGCATTGATTTCTCAATACTGATCCGAAGACCTGAAGCAAAATAATCAAAAATTCGCAGAACACCATCTATGGAATTCTTTTTCCCCTCAACAAATACTAGGAGATCATCAGCGAAGCATAGATGGGTAATCTGGATCAATTGGCACTTCGGATGGTATCCAATCAATCCATAATTCGCCGCTTTATCAATCAGATGTGATAACACATTCATACAAATAACGAAGAGGTATGGTGACAAAGAGCACCCTTGCCTGAGACCACGATTGCTCTGGAAATATTCCGCAAGTTCTCCGTTCACTTGTACTGAGAAAGAAGGAGATGTAACACAGAGCTTTATCCAATGTATGAAAGAAAGTGGAAAGCCCATTGCCTGTAGACTGCTCAGAAGAAAAGACCATTGAACAGAATCAAATGCTTTCGATATATCAATCTTCATCGTGCATCGAGAAGTAATATCTTCTTTGTGATAATCTTTCACCTGTTCAGTTGCCAAAAGCACGTTCTCCATAAGCAAGCGTTCCTTAATGAAAGCAGACTGGTTATGTGTGATCATGGAAGGCAAAATCCTTTTCAGTCTGTTTGCCACAATCTTAGAGATAACCCTGTAGTGGACATTGCAGAGAGAGATCGGTCTGTAGTCCTTCATCTCTGTTGCTTCCTCTTTCTTTGGGATTAGAGCAAGGATGGTAGAATTAATACCCTTAGGTAGAAATCCCAAAGTGAAGAAAGATTGAGTAGCAGCAACAAAATCTTTTCCCAATTGGCCAAGCAGCTTGGAAGAATTCACTTGTGAATCCATCAGGTCCAGGCGACTTTCCATTAGACATATCAAATAGAATATTTTTAATCTCTTCTTCCGTAACAACACTTTTAAGTACCTCTTTGTCGTGGTTCGAGCAGCGGAAAGGTAGAAAGTCAGCTAGAGCCTCAACTGAGATGCCTCTGAAATTTTCTGGAGAAGCCGTTAGAAAATCCTTAAAAAAACGCTCTGCTTCTTTTTTAAGATGCTCTTGCTCAGTGACCTTGTCTCCACCCGGAATTTGAATCTCACGTATTGAGTTTTTTGATCTCCTAGCTTTGATACTGTTGTGAAAGTATTTATTGTTTTGGTCTCCAACCTCAAGCCAGTGTATTTTTGATCTCTGCTTCAGGAATTGCTCTTCAATATTCGATAGTTGCTGCCAACGTTCTTGGGCTCTTTTCTCTTCTTCCATTGCAGGCACGTCCGGATTAGTAAGAGTAGCAGTTTGTTTCTGGCACAAAAGTTCATAGGCGGCTTTAGTTCTGTTGGAGATGTCAGCAATAAGATCTCTCTCCAATACTCTGAGAGGCCGCTTCAGAGCTTTTAATTTCTTCGAAAACCTGAAAAGGGCTGAAGTTGAGGGAAAGATTGTAGCAGTTGTTATCCAGTAATCTTCGATCAAAGGTGAAAACTTTTCATTTTGCGCCATAGCATTAACAAACTTAAAAGGCATCCTAGTCTGAGAAGAGTTTGCGGCAAGCATTATTCTTCCTCTGAGATGATCAGAGCAACCTCCAGATTCGAACACCGAGTAAGATGTTGGGTAGGTGTCAATCCAGTTTTCATTAACCAGAACCCTATCTAGTTTCTTACAGATAAGCCCCATAGTCCGCTTGTTTGACCACGTGAAGAGAGGTCCCTGTGATCCGAGATCTTGTAAAGAGCAATACCTGATTACATCCTGAAAGTCTCGCATTCCTCTAGTAGTTGAAGAAACATTTGTTGAATTAGAGATTTCCTCTCCGTCTAATGCCTCATTGAAATCACCACAGAGCATCCTAGGTGAATTCTTAATCATTGGAGAGTTCTGGTGAGACCTCATATCTTCCCATAGCTCCCGCCGTTCGCTGCTAAGATTTGAGGCATAAGAAGGGGAATACTTCTACAGACACAGACAATCTAGACTCATTTTCTTACAACCTTCCTACTTTTTCTTGTTGTTAAGATTCTTGTAATTAAAGGGTTGGAAGTTAATAATACTAAAAGCTATTTTGCCTCCATTTCACTCTAAATTCTCATTATCTTCATTCACCTCACTCTCAAGCTTAATTCTCTCATATATTTGCTTAAAGGAAAAAAAAAAAAATCAGACTGACGGTTGGTTTTTTTGTTTTCCATGGTTGGGTTGGGTTTGGGAACCAAGGGTAAAAACTTAAAATTTGGAGGGCAACAAAGGTATTGCAAAATCACTGGTTAATTCGGCTCATTGCCTTAAATCTGATACATAAGCCCAATAAATGTTCTCGCCTACTTCCAAGTTCCAACCATCTTTCCCACTAGGCATCTCAATCTCTCACATCAAATTTCTTCTTGGTTTTGCCTTCCATCAGAAAATTTTTAGATATTCTTTGTCAGGAAATCCATTACTATTAAATTTTGGTTATACGAGACGACGTCGTAGATGTTAAGTAGACCTCTACAACTAGCAGAAGAAGAAACTTATTTTTTTTTTCAGAAGTTACTAAACCTACACACTGTTGTGGGCAGCCACAGCGATTCCACTAAGGGATTGACATGGAACAAACTAAGTGCATCACTCGTAGGTTCGGTCATATCTTATCTCATTTCCTTTGTTGATCGGATTTGTTCCAAGCATTTGCTATCTTCTTCTTCACATATGTTGAAAATTCTAAGGTAACAAAAGCATTATTGGCCACACGAAGAATGCCAGCTGAGCTGAACATTTTTGTGGGTCCTAGGACAACAAGAAAATTTAAACTCTTGAATTTAGTTTTAACTAAAAATTTTCTTTTAAAATTTTAATGATTAATATTTTAATGATTTTTTATAAAAAAAATATACACATGTATATATGATGGTGCTTCCTCCTGTAATTATTGAAGATTAATGAACACTCATTTTTTTTTTTTTGGCTTGAAATGAAGAATTACAGACCATCCATTCTCTTGGTACTATGCCTGCTCATAGGTCTGAATGTAGCACAAGCTGGTTCTGAGAGCAAGGTAAATTGGGCTTCTTTGTCAGACAGCAAAAAGGAAAACCCAATATAATAATGTTTAGGTTATTATGACCAAGTTTTGGTTGTGTTGTGATGATAATCAAATAGGTTCACATTGTGTATCTGGGTGAGAAGCAGCATGATGATCCTGAGTTCGTCACGGAATCTCATCACCAGATGCTCACGTCGCTTCTTGGAAGGTAGTCAACTCCATTTTATGTCTCAAGCTGTTACCAAATGTTTATTTTTATCTTGTGTCACACAGTGAAGGGGATGCACGTGATTCAATGGTGTATAGTTACCGGCATGGCTTTTCCGGCTTCGCTGCTAAGCTTACCGAGTCACAAGCCATGAAACTCGCCGGTACTCATATGATGTCTTACTCACACCATGTCTTTGCGTCTTAGCATTCAGACAGTTATGATATAGGCTAAAATTACTTTGATTTTTTTAGAAAGACCACCTTAATGTTTCACCTAATTCAGACAAATTTGATGCACTTAATTCTGCAAACAGATTCACCTGAAGTTGTTCATGTCACACCGGATAGTTATTATGAACTTGCAACCACGCGGACTTGGGACTACTTAGGCCTTTCTGCTGCCCATCCCAAGAATCTCCTAAATGATACAAACATGGGTGACCAAGTTATCATTGGCGTCGTTGACTCTGGTATATTTCATCACATTGTAAATCTATCTTTGTTTCCTTCATTGTAGCGTCTCTGTTAATGAATTGCGTTTTGTTTTTTATTTGGTTGTAGGAGTGTGGCCAGAGTCAAAATCATTTAATGACAATGGAGTTGGATCAATACCAAAGCGATGGAAAGGAGGGTGTGAACCAGGAGAAAACTTCTTATCAACAAACTGCAACAGAAAGCTCATAGGAGCCAAATACTTTATTAACGGGTTTCTTGCTGGAAACAAAGATTTCAACTCGACAGAATCACCTGACTACATTTCCGCTAGAGACTTTGACGGCCATGGCACGCACGTCGCATCTACTGCAGGTGGTTCGTTTGTTCCTAACGTAAGCTACAAAGGCCTCGCTGGAGGAACGTTGAGAGGCGGTGCACCTCGTGCTCGCATATCAATGTACAAGGTTTGTTGGTATCTGGAAGAGCTAGGCAGAGTGACTTGTCCTACTTCTGACATCATGAAAGCAATTGACGAAGCTATTCATGATGGTGTTGATGTTTTGTCCATCTCTCTCGGCAGTCCAATTCCTGCGAATTCTGAAACCGATTTGCGTAATGGGATTGCTGTCGGAGCATTCCATGCAGTTGCGAAGGGTATTACAGTTGTTTGTGCTGGTGGGAACTCTGGTCCAGCAGCTTATACCGTGGGTAACACGGCTCCTTGGATATTAACAGTTGCTGCAACCACTCTGGACCGGTCATACGCCACACCTCTTACACTTGGGAACAACCAAGTGATACTGGTAAAGCAGAGTACACGTGTTATCCTCTGTTTTATAGCTGTTTTTCGTTAATCAAAGAGACACAATCTAAATCTTGGAACAATCTGATTATGAGTTCTTTTTTCAATTGTTAATACAGGGTCAAGCGTTGTACACAGGTCCAGAACTTGGCTTCACTAGTTTGGTTTACCCTGAGGGTCCAGGGAACAGCAATGAGATCTTTAGCGGGTAATATCAAACTTCAAGCTTCTTGTTACTTCAACGACATCCTACTGAATATTGTCTGCAACATTTTGCAGTGTCTGTGAGCGCCTTAGTCTCAACCCGAGCCGTACAATGGCAGGAAAAGTTGTGTTGTGTTTCACAACATCAACAGGTTTCTCTGCTGTATCGATAGCTACCTCTTCTGTGAAGGCAGCCAGTGGTGTTGGCGTGATCATCGCAAGAAATCCAGGTTACAGTCTCCATCCATGTACAGATGATTTCCCCTGTGTAGTCGTTGATTACGAGCTCGGGACCGATATGCTTTTATACATACGCTCCACTAGGTATGAAACTATCGATTTCGATCTTTACTTCTTACACACAGTGACAGATCTCAATTGTTTTATTCCTTACAAGGACGGAACACTTTCACTTGTTGGAATCTTAGAATATGTTTCTACGAGATTATGTTTGTAGATCACCTGTTGTGAAGATACAACCTTCTAGAACATTTGTAGGACAACCTGTAGGGACAAAAGTGGCAACTTTCTCTTCAAGGGGACCTAACTCGATGTCCCCAGCGATTCTCAAAGTATGCCCGAATCCTTATCTTTTTACCCTATTAGTACCTAATTGTGTTAAATCATAAGAAACACTACTTGTTTCACCATACAGCCCGACATAACAGCACCAGGAGTGAACATATTAGCTGCTACATCTCCCAATGACACCTCCAATGTTGGAGGATTTGTCATGCTTTCAGGAACATCGATGGCGACTCCAACAATCTCCGGGGTTATTGCACTTCTCAAAGCTTTGCATCCTGATTGGTCTCCTGCTGCCTTTAGATCAGCTATTGTCACTACAGGTTCTTTATTTTCATCAAAGATAAAACCCTGAAACCACTCTTTAAACTCCCAGCAGTATTAAAACAAGAACACACACTAATCTAAATATGAGTTGTTTACTTTGCAGCTTGGAGAACAGATCCATTTGGGGAGCAGATTTTTGCAGAAGGGTCATCCCGTAAAGCAGCTGATCCGTTTGATTACGGTGGAGGCCTCGTGAACCTACAGAAGGCTTCAGAACCAGGTCTCATATACGACATGGTCCCTCAAGACTACATTCTTTACTTATGCTCTGCTGGTTACAACGACTCATCTATCTCTCAGCTTGTCGGAAAAGTAACAGTCTGTTCAAACCCTAAACCTTCTGTTACGGATGTCAACTTGCCTTCAATCACCATCCCAAACCTCAAAGACAAAGTCACTCTCACCAGAACTGTCACTAATGTTGGACCAGTTGATTCGGTCTACAAAGTTGTGGTCGAGCCTCCGCTTGGGGTTCGAGTGGTTGTGACGCCGGAGACACTAGTGTTCAGCTCCAAAACCAAAAGCGTCTCTTTCACGGTACGAGTCTCGACCACACACAAAATCAACACTGGGTACTATTTTGGAAGCTTGATTTGGAGTGATTCTGTGCATGACGTGACTATTCCTGTGTCGGTGAGAACCCAGATTCTGCAAAGCTACTTCGATGAGAACTGATGATATAATGATCTTTAATGTGTTTGTGCGAATAAATCATTAATACTCAAAGTTGATTTGAGGATATTACTTTCGCTTATATTGTTTTTCTTGATTAATAATCTTGTCGTGAACTTTAAGCAACCGCCTGGAAAATGAGACGAGTCGATTCCACTCTTCTTGACTCTTGAGCCAAGCTTAACCGCCGACGAGTGACAACACCGAAACCTTTGTCTTCTTATATATTACACATTTACACCCATACTTTATTTGTAATCTTTTTTTGCACCATTATATCATGTCTTACATGTTATAAGTTTTGTTGGGGTCTAAACCTCGGTCCAAAATTAAGGTTCAAAGCAGCAAACTGATTTGAAGAGGATTCCTTACCTTTAATCGATTTACTTTCGGCTTCACACACTGATGTAGAATCAATGATTCGTGAAGTATCCTTTTCGAACTAGTTAACTTACCAGATTGTAGAGACAGTTGGGGAGAAGAAGGAGCTTCTTCTACAGCGGAAACAGATTTGGTAGAGTCGGAGGATTCAGATGACGATGATGATCTCATCAAGGATCTTATGCCACCATTAACCAACAGACAACTTGGGGATAGACCGGTAAGACTATCCCAAAAAGCAACAGACCTGGCAGCTTCTTTAAACTCATCGAGGGGAAGAGGAAGACGTGGTCGTGGCAAACGTGGTGGCCGGGGTAGGTCCTAAGCAACCGTGATAATCATGAATATCAACAATCCATCTCATCTTTAATTTCTTATTTCTCACTCAAGTTTTTGTGTTTGTTTCTTGTTGCTTTTAAAGCTTCTCCCTTATGTGAAACTGTGTGGCTATAAGTCATAGCCAATTTAATAAATATTTTTTAAAAAAAAATTAAGGTTCAATCAAACATAAAATAAGGATTTAAAAATGAAGTGAAAACATTGTTGAAGTGGAAAGTATATATTGAATCTAAGTAGTGAGTGTAATTTTCACAGTCGGTCATCATTCATTCATTTTTGAAATTACGCATGAAGCACCAAGATCTGTGCAATTGCCAATGAAGCTGATCATCTACTGGGAAAGAAATACAAAGACAAAAAAAATGGTCAAAAAGCTTTCCACAATGAAAGCCACAAAATTCCTCAATTATTCCTCGCCTTCAGATTCACTTTCATCTCTTCCTATGAATAGTTCCTTCTTGAAATTTGAATCATTCTCTCATTCAGTTTGAGTATGACCAAAACATTTGCATTTAAAACACTGTATCCGTCTTCTTCTCACAGTTGGACATTCTGTTTTGAGATGTTCATATCCTTTGCATTTATAGCACTGAATTTCTGATTTTCTGAAATTTTTCTACGGTTCCCCTGAAGACTTGGAATTAAAACATTTGTTGCCTTAATCCTTTTTGAAACTTTTAGTAAACTTTTTTACTAACAACGCCACAATTTCTTCATATTACTTGGTTTCTTCTCTTCAGTAACAGTAAGAGCAATTCCTTTAAATTTCTTGGGTTCTTATGCAGCTAACTCCACCTCCTAAGCTTCCACCATCCCTACTGCTTCCTCGAATTTCAGAGTATCTGTATTGAGTGATACTCTCATAGACGTTTTTTGGGCTGCAAAGTTCGGTGGTAAACATCTTAGAAGTTTTTTGACCAATTTTTTGTCTTTGACTTTCCCAGTACATCAGCTTCATTGGTGATGTACGAGTTTTAAACCCTAATTCCTACTGCAAGTGCACAGCAAATCAGAGTAGTATTTAGGGATCGATCCCATGAAGACCAAGTTCACACTATGGATTAATAAGCTAAATTCAAGAGCTAAGAGATTCAATAATGGGGTTATTGAAATCGTGACTAACAAGTTATGCAAATAAATCGGTTCTAACAAATATAAAGCAAGCGTTAGGTCAAGGCAATTCGCAGGAGATTCAGAGCAATGTCAAACAACTATTCAGGATTAATATTAAGAACAATTCCAGAACTCAAAACTCGAAGATAATATTAATTCACTCTCGTGATACTAACAACTTTATCTAGCAACCTAAAAATCCTAACTCTCGTTGGCATTAGAAATCGCAGATAAGCATTATTGATCAGGTTTGATTTGTTCACAATTCTCCAATACATCTACTCTCGCAGGTAATGAATAAATTGCTCATCTAGATCTCTTCTAGAAACCTAGCAACTCTCGCTGTCTAGACAAACCTAAGGTCAAGAATATATTGGCCAAATCGATTCAAGCAATATGAATAACCTAGATGAAGACTACCGATTTTGATTCCTATTTGTGTTCAACCCTAGCTCATGAATTCCTTTGAAAACCTTAACCTAACTAATAGATCTACTCAGACATAGTCATAGATAGAAGAAGCAAAACAGAAGAATTGAAAGAAAGTATCAAATCGATATTAAAAATCAGAAGTACTAGGGTTCAGAAATCTTCTCCAAATTGTAGTTTGAGATCTTCTCCCTTACAAATTAATTCCAAAAGCTAAAAAAATAGATGATCAAAGATAAAAGATAAGATAATAAAATCTAAGACTAAGGAGAGTATTTATATTAGGGGAGATAGGCGGCTGGAAGGAGGCTGGGCTTCTTAAAAGTCGACGGCAATCACTAGGGTAAAACCCTTCTTTTTGTTCACTTCCGCGGCGAGCAGGTGCTCACTTGGTGGCCGAAATCCGCGAGCATGTGCTCGTCGATTGGAGTTGGTGATTCTTCATAAGATTTTCCTTCTTTTCTTTAAATTTGATTCTTTTCTGTTCCAAGGGTTCCAAATGCTCCAAACTCCAATTTCAGCTCCAAAGCTACCTAAAACTCCTAATACACATTCAAAAACTCTAGAAAACAATTAGATAAAAGGGGTTAGAAAGGGTAAAAATCCCAACATATCAATTGGCAATTGCACATATCTTAGTGCTGATTTCTTCTACCGTCTCATGTTCCTCCATTCTGAGATTTTTAAATTTTGACCAATAAATCAAGAGTCAAGACGACTTCTTTTTACATTATCAGTTCTTTCAAAGACGGTTTGCAGAGTTTCCCATGCCACTTTAGAAGATTTGAAGCTTTGGATAAGCTCAAATTGCTTGACTTCTACAGACTTAATTAAAAATTTCACTAAGAGCCTTAGAATTCCATTTTGCCAACATCTTATCTTCCTCTGTCCATTCTTTCTATGGTTTAAGAATCTCTTTACCATCTTTGTCCAGTTAGGTTGGTGGATCCCAACCTTCTTCAATTGCTGTCCAGGCATCCTCATCAATGCTTTTAATTGCTGCAGTCATCATTGACTTCCACCAACCGTATGTCGCGTTTTTAACACCGTGTTTTTGACAAGAACGACTTCTCTTGTGTTCTCCATCTCCGCAGGATCTCACCCAAACGTATGTAGGTAACCTGTAAAGACTTATTTGTGAAAGAGTGTAAGTATTGAGAAAAGATTATATGAGAGAATTAGTGATTGAATAATGAACTCATAAGAACAAGAGAGAGAAATCGAGAGAGAACAAGTAAGTGAGAGAGAAATGGGAGTTGTTATTCCCTTAAGTGTATTTTGATACAATGGTGATCACTCTCTTTATATAGAGGAGGAGAGGAGCGTGATGTACAAAGAGTGGAGAAGAGCTGTTTGAATAAACAATGAAGCAATGATGAGTGTATTAAACAAATCAGAAGTGTGCTGGAGCGTATGGAGCATCAAGGAGGGCCAAAGGAGCGTGAGGAGCTTGGTGGTCCTTGTTTGTGTGGTCCATAGCTCCCACCATGGTCTTCACTCTCATCCAATCAAAGTAAGAAGTTTTTATCTTTTACTTCTTACTTTTACTTCTTACTATTTTACTGTCATCCTCTCTTCACTTGTTTATCACTCTCTTTTCTTGCTTAACAATCTGGTTCTGCTACCAATCAAAATTGTGAGAACACTTGATCAGGACAAGAGCAAAACAAGAACTTCTCTTCAAACTTTTCGTATTAGATTATTATCTTAAAAGTTCTTACAAGACACTTTTAAATTAGAGAACTTACAAGTATCTCTCTCAATAACCTAATTATCCCTCAAAACTCACAAGGATTCTTTCTCTCTTTATAAAATATGAATCTCTATCTATGAAGCCTTACTTCTAAAGATCCTAACAACATATATTTATACCCACACATGTCCTGGGTTTCCTAAACCTCTGATGCTAACTAATTTCCTTTTTGTTAGAATCATATTTCGTTTTCTCTTGTCTTGCTTGTTTTCGTTATTCAGCCATTTTCTATTTTGATCTTCTTTTCCTTTTAGTACTTGGAATCTTCTTTTCTTTTCTTCTTGATAAGTCGGTTAATGCAGAAAAGGCAATCTCCAATTGTTGAGCTTCCTTCTGCAATCCTTTGCTAAAATTGTTACTCTAACAGATCACATTTGTTCCAAGCATTTGCTATCTTCTTCTTCACATATGTTGAAAATTCTAAGGTAACAAAAGCATTATTGGCCACACGAAGAATGCCGGCTGAACATTTTTGTGGGTCCTAGGACAACAAGAAAATTTAAACTCTTAAATTTAATTTTTACTATATTTTTTCTTTTAAAATTTTAATGTTTAATATTTTATAGATTTTTTTATAATAAAAAATATACACATGTATATATTAAATTTGGGCCTTCTTCAATTTTGATTTTTAATATTTGAAGTTTTGTAATGTAAAAAAATATATATATAAGAAAATCGGGACCCCTAAATTAATAGGATACGAAGGGACATACGAGTTGGACCCCGGACCGTAACTGCGTAACACTTATTGTCCCGTGAGCCATCACTGGAATCAATGACTTTGACTAAGACGTTTCCATTTTTCCAATCTTCCTTTCAATCTCTAGAAGTGGTACGTTTCTGTATATATGATGCTTCCTCCTATAATTATTGAAGATTAATGGAACACTCTTTTTTTTTGGCTTGAAATGAAGAACTACAGACCATCCATTCTCTTGGTGCTATGCCTGCTAATAGGTCTGAATGTAGCACAAGCTGGTTCTGAGAGAAAGGTAAATTGGTCTTCTTTATCAGAAAGCAAAAAGGAAAAACCAATACAGTAGGTTTAGGTTATTAACTTATTATGACGAAGTTTTGGTTGTGTTGTGTTGTGATGATAATCAAATAGGTTCACATTGTGTATCTGGGTGAGAAGCAGCATGATGATCCTGATTTTGTCACAGAATCTCATCACCAGATGCTCACGTCGCTTCTTGGAAGGTATATAGCTACTTAGTAATAGTTAACTCCATTTTATTACCAAATGTTTTTTGTTTTTATTTCTATCTTGTTGTCACAGTGAAATGGATGCACGTGATTCAATGGTGTATAGTTACCGACATGGCTTTTCCGGCTTCGCTGTCAAGCTTACCGAGTCACAAGCCAAGAAACTCGCCGGTGCTCATTTGATGTCTTACTCACACCATGTCTTTGCGTTTTAGCATTCAAACACTGATGATATAGGCTAAAATTACTTTGATTTTCTGAGAAAGACCAGCTTAATGTTTTCATTGCTGATGCACTTAACAGATTCTCCTGAAGTTGTTCACGTCATACCGGATAGTTACTATGAACTTGCGACAACTCGGACTTGGGACTACTTAGGCCTTGATGCTGCCAATCCCAAGAATCTCCTAAATGATACAAACATGGGTGACCAAGTTATCATTGGCGTTGTTGACTCTGGTATACAGCAGTAATTTTCATCACATTGTAGATCTATCTTTTTTTTCCAATTCATTGTAGCATCTCTGTTAATGAATTGCTATTTTTGTGGTTGCAGGAGTGTGTCCAGAGTCTGAATCATTTAATGACAAAGGCATTGGACCAATACCAAAGCGATGGAAAGGAAAATGTGAACCAGGAGAAAACTTCATATCAACAAATTGCAATAGAAAGCTCATAGGAGCCAAGTACTTTATCAACGGGTTTCTTGCTGAACACGAAGGATTCAACTCCACAGAATCACCTGATTACATTTCCGCTAGAGACTTTGTAGGCCATGGCACGCACGTCGCCTCTACTGCAGGTGGTTCATTTGTTCCTAACGTAAGCTATAAAGGCCTCGCTGGAGGAACGTTGAGAGGCGGTGCACCTCTTGCTCGCATAGCAATGTACAAGGCTTGTTGGTATGTGGAAGAGCGAGGCGGAGTGACTTGTCCAACTTCTGACGTCATGAAAGCAATTGACGAAGCTATTCATGATGGTGTTGATGTTTTGTCAATGTCTCTAGGTGGCCGAGTTCCTCTGAATTCTGAAATCGATATGCGTAACGAGATTGCTATCGGAGCATTCCATGCAGTTGCAAAGGGTATTACAGTTGTTTGTGCTGGTGGGAACTCTGGTCCATCAGCTCGTACCGTGGTGAACACGGCTCCTTGGATATTAACAGTCGCTGCAACCACTCTAGACCGGTCATATGCCACACCTATTACACTTGGGAACAGGAAAGTGATACTGGTAAAGCAGAGTAGATGTGTTTTTCGTTATTCAAAGAGACACAATCTAAATCTTGGAATAATATGATTTTGAGTTCTCTTTTTCAATTGTTAATACAGGGTCAAGCGTTGTACACAGGTCCAGAACTTGGCTTCACTAGTTTGGTTTACCCTGAGGGTCCAGAGAATAGCAATGAGACCTTTAGCGGGTAATATCAAATTTCAAGCTTCATGTTACTTCAATGACATCCTACTGAATATGTCTGCAACATTTTGCAGTGTCTGTGAGCTCCTTAGTGGCAACCCAAACCGTGCAATAGCAGGGAAAGTTGTGTTGTGTTTCACAACATCAGGAGGTTACACTACTGTATCGAGAGATGTGAAGGCAGCCGATGGTCTTGGCGTGATCATCGCAAGAAATCCAGGTTACAATCTCACTCCGTGTAGAGATGATTTCCCCTGTGTAGCCGTTGATTACGAGCTAGGGACGGATATACTTCTCTACATACGCTCCACTGGGTATGAAACTATCTATTTTGATCTTCACTTCTTACACACAGTGACACATCTCAGTTGTTTCATTCCTTGCAAGAAACACTTTCACTTACTGGAATCTTAGAATATGTTTCTACGAGATTATGTTTGTAGATCACCTGTTGTGAAGATACAACCTTCTAGAACAATCGTAGGCCAACCTGTAGGGACAAAGGTGGCAACTTTCTCTTCAAGAGGACCTAACTCCATTGCCCCAGCGATTCTCAAAGTATGTCCGAATCCTTATCTTTTTACCCTATTAGTACCTAATTGTGTTAAATCACAAGAAACACTACTTCTTTCACAATACAGCCCGACATAGCAGCACCAGGAGTGAGCATATTAGCTGCTGCATCTCCCAATGACACCTTCAGTGTTGGAGGATTTGTTATGCTTTCAGGAACATCGATGGCGGCTCCAACAATTTCAGGAGTTATTGCACTTCTCAAAGCTTTGCATCCTGATTGGTCTCCTGCTGCCTTTAGATCAGCTATTGTCACTACAGGTTTTTTATTTTCATCAAAGAGAAATCCATGAAACCCCTCTTTAAACTCCCAGCAGTATTAAAACATGAACACGCTGATCTAAATAAGTGTAGTTTACTTTGCAGCTTGGAGAACAGATCCATTAGGAGAGCAGATTCTTGCAGAAGGTTCATCTCGAAAAGTAGTTGATCCGTTTGATTATGGTGGAGGCCTCGTGAACCCACAGAAGGCTGCAGAACCAGGTCTCATATACGACATGGGCCCAAAAGACTACATTTTTTACTTATGCTCTGCTGGTTACAGCGACTCATCTATCTCTCAAGTTGTAGGAAATGTAACAGTCTGTGCAAATCCTAAACCTTCTGTTTCGGATGTCAACTTGCCTTCAATCACCATACCAAACCTCAAAGACGAAGTCACTCTCACCAGAACTGTCACTAATGTTGGACCAATTGATTCGGTCTACAAAGTTGTGGTCGAGCCTCCGCTTGGGGTTCGAGTGGTTGTGACGCCGGAGACACTAGTGTTCAACTCCAAAACCAAAAGCGTGTCCTTCACGGTACGAATCTCGACTACGCACAAAATCAACACTGGGTACTACTTTGGAAGCTTGATATGGAGTGACTCTGTGCATGACGTGACTATTCCTGTGTCCGTGAGAACCCAGATTCTGCAAAACTACTACGATGAGAACTGATGATATAATGATCTTTTATGTGTTTGTGCGAATAAAGCATTAGTACTCAAAGTTTATTTGAGGACATTACTTTCCCTTTTATTGTTTTTTTTTTTGTTTAATAAGAGTCTTACCGTGAGTTTTAAGCAACCGCGTCGAATATATAAGACTCAGTGTCGATTTCACTCTTGACTTGAGCCAGTGGATTTTTCTTTAATTTACATTACTACCCAAAAAGTTTGTCTACTTAAAATATTTTACCGATACTTTGTTTGTAGTATTTTTTCCCTTGTAAGCTGGCTATAAGAATTTATTTATTTTTAGCTATAATAGAGTTTGAATTATGTGGAGAAGACGTTGCCGATAAATAAGTAACCAATCTTGTTTTAATCAACGGAAACTTTTTTTTTTCTACGGAGCTAAGGATATTGGGATGGATTAAACCAAGTAGTGCACTGCAACTACATTAGAACAATTATTTTTTATAAATTAACATCGGAGGAGACACGGAGGCTTTATTTGCTGGTAAATCACTGTCGAATCGCTTGTCGATTGTGTTGACACTAAACGTTTGTATAAACTAGAGTTTAGTTGACCTTGTACAAATTTTTAAAACATTCTTTAGGGAACTTATGTAGATTGAAACCTGCGAGAAGACCAGGAAACATTCCAAGAAATATAGACATTCTTGGGGGAGAGAAATCTATATTAATGCTTGTCCATCCCCATATAGATTGAAAAGGCGAAACTCTGTTTTTTTTTTTCTCGCTTGGGATGAGGAATCTTAGATCATCAGTTCTTGTTATGTTACTAAGTCTGATAATAGTTTTGAATGTCTCACGAGCTGGTGCTAAGAGCAAGGTAAATTGTATCCTTTCTTAGACAGCAAAAAAAAATAAAAAATAATAATAGGTGATGACCAACTTTTTGGTTGTGTTGTGCTGATAATCATCTCAAATAGGTTCATATAGTTTATCTGGGTGAGAAGCAGCACGATGATCCCGAGATTGTCACAGAATCTCACCACCAGATGTTGTCGTCACTTCTTGGAAGGTAGTTTAACTGATTGTTTGTTTTTACTATTCAATTTTCAATGTCTTCAAGCTCTAACCATGAGTTTTAATTTCTGTGTCACAGTAAAGAGGATGCACATGACTCAATGGTATATAGTTACCGACATGGCTTTTCAGGATTTGCAGCAAGGCTCACCAAGTCCCAAGCCAAGAAACTCGCTGGTACTCGTTGATGTCTTAACTCTCAAGGAACACCATGTCTGGGACTTTTAGGCTAAAATTACTTTGACTTTATGTTTTCCATTGCTGATGCACTTTATTTTGCAAACAGATTCACCTGAAGTTGTTCATGTTATGCCGGATGGTTACTATGAACTCGCAACCACTCGGACTTGGGACTATTTAGGCCTCTCTGCTGCAAATCCGAAGAATCTCCTAAATGAAACGAACATGGGTGACCAAGTTATCATTGGCGTTATTGACACAGGTATAAGTAGATGTCATCACAATTTAGATTTATTTAGTTCCTCAATGACTTAATGTTATGTGTGGTTATAGGAGTGTGGCCAGAGTCTGAATCATTTAATGATAATGGGGTTGGACCGATACCGAGCCATTGGAAAGGAGGATGTGAACCAGGAGAAAATTTCAAGTCAACTAGTTGCAACAGAAAACTCATAGGAGCCAAGTACTATATCAATGGGTTTCTTGCTGAAAACGATGGATTCAACTCCACACAATCACCTGACTACATCTCTGCAAGAGACTTTAACGGCCATGGCACGCACGTCGCCTCTACTGCAGGTGGTTCGTATATTCCTAACGTAAGCTACAAGGGACTCGCTGGAGGAACCTTGAGAGGTGGTGCACCTCGTGCTCGCATAGCAATTTACAAGGCTTGTTGGTATCTTGAAGAGCTAGACGGAGTGACTTGCTCATTTTCCGACATCATGAAAGCAATTGACGAAGCTATTCATGATGGTGTTGATGTCTTGTCACTCTCTCTTGGGAGTAGGGTTCCTCTGAATTCTGAAACTGATATGCGTGATGGGATTGCTACTGGAGCATTCCATGCAGTTGCAAAGGGTATTACAGTTGTTTGTGCTGGTGGTAATGCTGGTCCATCAGCTCAGACCGTGGTGAACACGGCTCCTTGGATCGTAACAGTGGCTGCAACCACTCTAGACCGGTCCTTTGCCACGCCTATTACACTTGGGAACAATGAAGTGATATTGGTAAATCAGAGTCAATGTTTTTACCTTTTTTCCCTTAAAAAATGTTTCTTCATTTGTTGTCTGTCAAGCCTTGAAACTCTCTGATTACTGCAGGGTCAAGCAATGTACACAGGTCCGGAACTTGGCTTCACTAGTTTGGTTTACCCAGAAGATCCAGGGAACAGTAATGAAACATTTGACGGGTAATTAATGATATCAAATCTCTGGATTATTTCACTTATGTACATCATTCTCTGATCTCTTACTGAATCTGTAACATTATGCAGTGAATGTGAGTCCCTTAATCTCAACCCCAACCGTACAATGGCTGGGAAAGTTGTGCTGTGTTTCACAACATCAAGAGGTTACACTACTGTATCGACAGCGTCATCTTTTGTGAAAAGAGTCGGCGGTCTTGGCTTGATCATCGCAAGAAGCCCGGGTTACACTCTAGCTCCTTGTGAAGATGATTTCCCTTGTGTCGCCGTTGACTATGAGCTTGGGACCGATATACTTTTCTACATTCGTTCCAATGAGTATGAAATTATCACTTTCTATCTTCTTTTCTCATAGTAGCACATGCTCGTCAAGAGACAAGAAAAACCACTAGCTGGAATCTGAGGATGTGTTTGTGCTGAAATTGTGGTTGTGCAGATCACCTGTCGTGAAGATACATCCTTCTAGAACACTCGTAGGACAACCTGTGGGGACAAAGGTGGCAACTTTCTCTTCAAGAGGACCTAATTCCATTACCCCGGCGATTCTAAAAGTATGTCCGAATCCTTGTCTTTTTACCATATTATAATACATAATTGTGTTAAATAAGAAGATGCACTACTTGTTTCACAATGCAGCCCGACATAGCAGCACCAGGAGTGAGCATATTAGCTGCTACATCTCCCAATGACACCTTCAGTGCTGGAGGATTTGTTATGCTTTCAGGAACATCGATGGCAGCTCCAACAATTTCAGGAGTTATTGCACTTCTCAAAGCCTTGCATCCTGATTGGTCTCCTGCTGCTTTTAGATCAGCTATTGTCACTACAGGTTCTTATATTCTTCCAACTATACCTAAACAACCGATCAAAAGAGAAACTTGAATCCCTCTTTAATTCAATAACCGTCTTTACTATGCAGCTTGGAGAACAGATCCGTCTGGAGAGCAGTTACTTGCAGAAGGGTCATCTCTCAAAGTATCTGACCCGTTTGACTACGGTGGAGGCCTTGTGAACCCAGAGAAAGCTGCAGAGCCAGGTCTCATATACGACATGGGCCCACAAGACTACATTCTCTACTTGTGTTCCGTTAGTTACAACGACTCATCTATCTCTCAGCTTGTCGGTAAAAGAACAGTCTGTACAGTCCCAAAGCCTTCTGTTATGGATGTGAACTTACCTTCAATCACCATTCCAAATCTCAAAGATGAAGTCACTCTCACAAGAACCGTCACTAATGTTGGACCAGTTGATTCGGTCTACAAAGTCGTGGTCGAACCTCCGCTTGGAGTTCGAGTGGTTGTGACGCCAGAGACACTAGTGTTCAGCTCCAAAACCAAAAGTGTCTCCTTCACAGTACGAGTCACGACCACACACAAAATCAACACTGGGTACTACTTTGGAAGCTTGATTTGGAGTGACTCTGTGCATGACGTGACTATCCCTGTGTCGGTGAGAACACAGATTCTACAAAACTACTACGATGAGAACCGATGATTTAAAGATCTTTATACGTTTGCGGGAAAGAAACGATTAATAATCAAAGTTGATTTGGGGATATTACCTTTTCCGCTCTCTATTCGTTTCCCCCACGTAAACAAAGTTTATTGGCTTATATTTTAATTTCTTCGTCCCCAAGAAATTTACTAGTAACCTAACGTAGATGCTATGAATATTCATTAGCAACGGTAATCATATTATAAATTAATTATCAACACAGTGGTGTTCCAATTGCTGTTATTCGCGCGGCCGAGTAAGCTACTAACTAACCAAGTATTTGGCGGCAATTTCTGTTACAAACAGTTTGGCCCTTCAAGCTCTGTTTTGACTCACAAGTCACAATTTACTTAACTCCAAATGATAATAAGATAACCTTATCACTGTTTTCCCCCAATAACTCCAAATAGAATCCACAATTCCTAAAATGAAAATCTTAATCACTTCTCTATAACTTCATTAAATCTGCAAACCTAATACTCACTTGTTTGGTTCTGCAAGATTTCGTCCTCTATTGACCAAGTAATCATGCCCGCATAAATTTGGCTTTTGGTTTTCTTCCAAAAATTTTCAAATTAATTGAGTCAGATGTAACATATATGAGAAATCACTACTAAAAAATTTACAAGTGAGATTTTGGATTCATATCTCTATAATTTTCTCCTCAAACCATTAGCCACTCTATGAACAAATCATAATTCATAAAGTGAGATCAGCTAAGGCGTCTCCCACAAATAACATGCATCCTATACACTATGTACACAAATTAGGCTAGACACTTTACTTACGCAAAAATGTTTCTTCTTGTCTTCCTTTTTCCATCAAAATTAGAAAATAAGAGTTCATCACTAGTTGCTTTTCTGTCTATGAATGATTGCTGATGGGGAATTCAAAGAATAAAAAAATATTTAATTTAAAAATGATAAAATTCATTTAAATTAAAATGTATCTAATAAGTTAAAAACTTAAGAATTGGATATTATAATTAGTAAATATTTGAATAAATTTGATATTTTCTAATTAATATTCACTAACTATTTATCACAATTTATATTGATACAAAAAAATCAAATTCTCTCAATAAATTTTGTCTCAACTAGTAATATATATATATATATATATATATATATGTCTTATAAACATTAATTTTCCACAGTAGAAACAATATATAGTGAAATCATAACTTTCATCCAAACTTTAAAATTAAAAGATGCATATAATTTTTATTACTAATTATATTGAATTAATGATTTTTTTATTTTATTATAATAATATGATTTTTGATGTTTTATATAATTATGTAATGTATTTCTATCGTTAATTTTCTGATTAACCAGTAATCCATCAGCTACTCAACCAGTCATAATTATCCTTCAAACGCATTTCTTTTCAATTGCTACACCATTCGTATATATGGCTTAATAAAGCTCCAAACCGCAACCGCCTACTTCTGTAAACTTCTGCAATCACAATTGCATACATCCAGTGTGTTGAAAGACTTGAAACCAATCAAACCAGCGTAAGCTTGTCTCAGATTTTGATAGTTGTAGGTCTCAAGATTTATACAAGTCTTTAAAATCCAGTATAACAATATGATTTCTACACATCATTTATTACTAGTCAGTCCATTCATTTGAAACTGAAAAAATGAGATTACTAGTCAAACCGTTACATTGTCTTCGTCTGTATCTAACATTGAAAAACAATAAAAATAGCCAAGGCATTTGGATACAAATAGAAGAGGCTCATCCTACACAAGACCATCATCCTTTCTTCTCTTCTTCATTTTAAATAAGATTTTTCATTTCAAGAATATAGTAAATATGAATCCTACACAAATTTCCAGAGACGAAGATGAAGAAGAAATGTTGCTAGCCATGCAACTAAGCGGTCTACGCATCGTCCCTTACGCTATAAAAACTGCTATAGAATTGGATTTATTTGAGATTATGGCCAAGGCCGGACCATTGGAAACTCATCTTTCACCGTTAGATTTAGCTTCCAAAGCCGCTGCAAGAAATCCAGACGCTCCGATGATGATTGATCGATTGCTACGTCTCCTTTCCGGTTATTCTGTCTGTACTTGCAAGCTGGTGAAGGATGAAGAAGGAAGAGAGTTTAGAGTTTACGATGTAGGCAAAGCCGGAAGGAAACTTATCAAGGACGAAGATGGATTTTCTGTGGTGCCTAATCTGCTCTTCATCAATCCCAAAGTCGAAGACGATATGTGGTATGTATGTAACTGTGCATTATAATGTTTTTATTTGTCTCCTAATTTTGCGTCTCACCAATTCGATTTACAAAAAAAAAAAAAAAAAACGACCATGCATGTATTATAACTAACTGTTATCATAGAAAAATTTTAGACATTAAGTTAAAATTTAAAACTTGAATAATCTTTCTTGAGATTTTAAATTATATTGCTTCTTTTGTAGTTTAAATTACGTTAGACATGTAGTTTGAACATTAGACATTAAGGTTCTTTTTATTGGACAAGAAAAGCTCTCACATCACGGCGTCAATACTGGAGGGTGGAGCAAGGCCCTACGAAAGAGCCTGCGGGGCTTTAATCTTTGAGAATATGGAGAAGAATGAGAATTTACAGACGGAGTTCAACGAGATGATGATTAACAACACATCATTTATAATGAAGAAGATACTAAAGACTTACGATGGGTTCGAGAGTCTAAGCGGTGGCGTTTTGATAGATGTTGGAGGTGGCTTAGGTGCAAATCTTGCTTTGATTCTCTCCAATTTTCCACAACTCAAAGGTGTTAACTTTGACTTGCCTCACGTCGTTTCAGAAGCTCCCAAAATTCATGGTAACTATTTTTTCAATGCCCGAAACATTGCCATAAGCCACGAATTTGAGTCTTGTGATGAACTTTTTGTTACAATGGCGGTAACTACAATGAATGACGAAACTAGGAATTCCATATTTATTCAGTGTCACAAAATTTTATCACAATATCGGTCGCAATTTGTGTCAGAGTAATGACTATGCATTAATGTTTGTTTAAAGAAAATGTATCACACTAAATAAAAGTAAAAGAGAACAGAAATTCTGTAAATTAAGCCTAACATAAAAAATTCTGTAACTTCAAAAGGCTATCGATGATGGAAAAAATCAACTATTTGCAGGTGTAGAACACGTTGGTGGTGACATGTTTGAAGAAATTCCACAAGGTCAAGCCATATTCATGAAGGTAAAACCTACCTATTTCACGATACATACGTATTAAGCTCTTCAATTCCAAACTATAATTAAATGGGGAGAAAAAAGAACGGAGAAGAAACTGTCCATAATATTTAGAAATATGACATTATACTAATACAATGTGTTTTTATTTTGCATGGTTAAGTGGATACTTCATGATTGGAACGATGACCAAGCTGTGAAGATATTAAGAAACTGTAAGAAAGCATTACCAAAAACTGGCAAAGTGATTATAGTTGAATCGATACTACCACAAGAAATATCGGAAACCGATCTAGCAACCAAAAATTCATTATGCTACGATGTGGCAATGATGTGTGCAACAGAGGGAGGCAAAGAGAGAACCAAAGAAGAGTTCGAAGTTTTGGCTATGGAAGCAGGTTTTAAGCCCCCACAGATCATTTACGGCGCTTATTCTTACTGGATCCTTGAATTATATGCAGATTGAAATGGAACTTTTAGAGCATGATTAGTGGAGTTTCTCAAACAAAAGTTCTAGAAAAAAAAATATATAAAATATAATATATTGTTTGTTCATTATTTGAGTTTCTAAAAATTTGGTAATCATTACATCTAAAGTCTTTTTAATAAGAGATTTCTAAAAAAAAAATTAATAAGAGATCCAATTGAGGCTCTTCAAGAAATTCTGAACCCAAAAATATAATAAAAAAAGAAAAAAGTGAAAGAGAGAAGAGGAATGGGTTCTTTAATAAGAGATTTTAGAGCATCCTTATTGCACAGATTTGACAATGTTCTAAACTTTAAAAATAAAGAAGAAAAAATTAGTAATAATGGAGTGGCAGCTCTTTAGCGTGAAATCGCCCCTGAGTAAAGAAGTTTTGCACATGGTTCTGAAAAGATTCTAAAGTTTTTCACTTTTTTTTTTTTTTTTTTTTTTTTGTCAACAAAGTTTTTCACTTATTTATTAATAAAATATACTTATAGAGCTAAAGTAAGTCTGTGCAATAAAGATGCTCTTAGAGCATCATTATAGGAAGAATAGATAAAAAATTCTTAATTATTATTTAAATGATTATTTTAGGAAAGAGAGAGGAATGGCATGGAAAGAGAAAGAAAAAGCGTTGTCTAACCATCATTATCGGTAGTATCTAATACAATTTCTTAGTAATAAAATATTTAAAAGTAATCAAAAGAAAGAGAGAGAACAAATAAACGTTTCTTATATAAGGTACACTAGATCTGTTTCTAACTATGGTTTTACATGTGTCTTTCTAAGAGTGGTAGAATCTTTTCCCTTTTTATTATATAATTAATTTACAATGAAATATTACCAAATAGTAGAGAAGAAACCTTTTTCAACATCTATACCGATAATGATGCTCTTATGATCTAAGAAGTGGGTTCTTCTATACCCTAAATAAGAATCACTTCTTATTTTTTAACTCATTTTTGATTTAATTTTAATTATTTAATTAGCTAAGATATTGGTTAAGAACCACCTGTAATGATGTCCTTAGAACCTCTTTATTAGAACTCTTCAATAGGTGTCATGTTATAATTTGTTTAGATTCTTTTGTTATCTAAATTTTAATTATATAATTTATTATTCAACCATCAATACAGTGATACACTTAGACAAGAATTCCAAATAAATCAAGGAATGCAGATTATAAAAATCAAACAATCAGAATTGCAGAATATGAAGGACTAAATAAAAATCAGTTCTCGTCGTAATAACGCTGCAAGATCTGAGTCCTGACAGAAACAGGGATGACCACATTATGCACTGAGTCAGTCCAAGTCAAGCTTCCAAAGTAGTATCCAGTGTTCACTCTGTGGTTCGTTGCCACATGAACCTTAAACGAGAGCTTATTGGTCTTAGCGTTGAACACTAATGTCCTAGGTGTCACGGTCACGTTAACACCCATCGGAGCCTCGATCACAGGATTCACAGCCTTATAAACCGATCCTACTGGTCCAACGTTGGTAACGGTTCTAGTGATGGTAACTTCTTTTGCAAGGTTTGGGATTGTGATTGAAGGTAAGTTGAGATCAAGAACAGAAGGTTTAGGGTTTGCACAAACCGTCTTCTTGCGAACCAGTCTAGTTATGGATGCATCCGCGTAACCAGCAGAGCACAAGTAGAGAACGTAATCTTTAACTCCCATATCGTAAACAAGGCCGGGTTTCGCAGCTTTCTCGGAATTCACAACGCCTCCTCCATAGTCAAATGGATCAGCTAATTTACGGTTTGACCCGTCTGCGAAAATGGGCTCACCGGATGGATCTGTTCTCCAAGCAGTAGTGACAATGGCGGATCTAATGGCGGCAGGAGACCAATGAGGGTGCAAAGACTTAAGGAGTGCTACAATTCCTGCAACAACAGGAGTCGACATCGATGTTCCTGACTTCATAGAGAATCCTCTGTCGTAGAATGTATCGTTTGGGGAAGTGGCTGCGAGTATGTTAACTCCAGGTGCTGCAATATCAGGCTGTATCAGAGAAAACAATCAGTTCTCTTTATTGATTATTTGAAACTTCAGTCAAAAGTAACACTCATTTTATTGATTGTTTTCTTGAATATAGTTCTTGTTTACATTTATCTTGAGAATATATAATAACTTATCAACTATGCTAAAAATTCTACTAGAGCTTAGGGTTTATCAAAACAAAAACAGAGAATCCATTAAATTTTAGGGTTTATTTATAAACAGAAAATAAGTGAGTGGGTCTGAAGTTACCTTGAGAATAGCTGGAGAGATCGAACTAGGTCCTCTCGATGAGAAAGTCGCAACCTTTGTAGCGATGGGAAGTCCAACCAACGTTCTTGTAGGTTGAATCTTGGCGACAGGTGATCTACAACCATTTCATATACATAATTAATGTCAAGGTTAATGGTTACAAACGTACAAGTTGATGAAGATAGGTGTATAAATATACCTTGTGGAACGTATGTAGAAGAGTATATCAGTTCCAAGTTCATAATCTACAGCGAGGCAAGGGAATCCGCCGCAGGGATTAATCTGGTATCCTGGATTTCTTGCAACGATCACGCCGTAGCCATCAAGGTTAAGTACATCTGCTGCAGCCTGGATCACGGTACCATATTCCGTCGATTTTGTGAAACACAAGACAATTTTTTCTGATATTATGCGAGCTGGGTTCTGAGAAAGCTCTTCACAGACTCTGCAAGTTTTTTAAAAACAAATTTGGTTAGTACAAACCTATTCGCTTTGTTTAAAAATGGGAAAATTCTAGAAAATTAGTTACCCAGAAAATGTCTCGTTGGCTTCTCCAGGACCTTCAGGGTAAACCAGACCGGTAAAATCCATGTCTGGACCTTGATACAATGCTTGGCCCTAAAATTTTAAAGAAGTTTGAAATGTTAAACAATGATTGTGAAAAGAAGTGATGTTTTCTCTGTTTTTGTAAAGCTTACCACAATTGTAACATTGTTGCCAAGTGTAATAAGTGTTGGGAAAGACCGATCTTGAGTGGTTGCAGCAACGGTAATAATCCAAGGTGCTGTGTTTGTAACGGTTTGAGAAGCAGGACCCGAGTTACCACCAGAACACACGACTGGGATTCCCTTCGCAACCGCGTGAAACGCTCCAACCGCCATACCGTCTCGAGCGTCCACTTCTGGAAACAGAGGAACCGAGAACGATGTCGAGATTGACAAAACGTCTACACCGTCGTGTATCGCTTCGTCTATCGCTTTCAACATATCTGCAGCTGAACAAGTCGCTGTCCCTATGGAGGTTACGTGCCAACAAGCCTTGTACATAGCTATGCGGGCTCTTGGCGCTCCTCCTTTAGCGATTCCTCGTCCCAGAGCTAAGTAGCTCGCGTCCGAGACAAAGGAACCAGCAGCGGTTGCAGCCACGTGAGTCCCGTGACCATTGAAGTCTCTAGGAGAGACATATTCTGGATTCTCTGTGGTGTTCCAGTTGCTTTCATCTGCGCCTCCAAGTAAACCGCTCACGAAGTATTTGGCGCCAATCAGTTTTCTGTTACAAACGCTTGAGCCGTTGAAGCTCTCTTTTGACTCACAACTTCCTTTCCAACGTTGTGGTATTGGTGCAAGACCATTGTCGTTGAATGATTCAGACTCTGGCCATATTCCTACAAAACAAAACCGGTTCAACAAGTTTGAAACTTTCGAAGAAATGGTTTAAGAGGCAAGTGTTCGGTTTAGAAAAATACCGGAGTCAACGACGCCAATGATGACTTTGTCTCCCATGTTAGTTTGGTTTAGGAGATTCTTTGGATGTGTTGAAGTATGTTTTAAGTAATCCCAAGTCCTAGTTGTCTGCAGTTCGTAGAATCTATCGCGTATGACATGAACAACTTCAGGTAACTCTGTTTTCACAAAACGAAAATTGCATTCAGCCACTTTCAGAAGATCGAACAAGAATTGTCCCAAATGCCAATCGATCAGTCTGTGTTCTTATAAGTAAGTACCTGAGAGTTGATTCACTTGGGAATCGGTTAGTTTGGCTGCGAAAGCGGAGAAGCCATGGCGATAACTATACACCATTGAGTCATGTGCAGCCTCTTTGCTGTGATGTGACAAGCAAAATGAATGTTAACAGTTTAAATATCAATCGGAAGAGGCCTAAAATAATTACTATATAATAGACATGGATCAACCTATTCATTGTCCATGAAACTTGACGATATAGTTTTGGTCAAAGTTGACTAATTTAAGTAACTATTACCTTCCGAGGATTGACCAAAGCATCTGGTGATGAGACTCAGTGACTGAGTCAGGATCATCGTGTTGCCTCTCACCCAAATACACTATGTGAACCTATCAAATCATTAAACAAAGAATACCAAGTTTAGCTTCTTGCAAGAACTAAATTCATGGAGGAACTGGTTTAAACACCAAAAGGAAAAGGATTTAGTGAATATTCAGATCTTGGCATAAGGAAAAAAAAAATCTAAGTACCTTCGTCTCGGCAGCAATGTTCAGAGTAAGCATCAGACATAGAGCCACAATAATCGGTGTTTTCGTCATTTTGTGTTCCATTAGAGAGATGCAAGTGTGATGTAATTTACCTGAAGAAACTCATGAGGAAAGAAGAAGGGTTTATATGAGTTTTTCTAGGCCCACATTGTTTGAACTTTGGAATATAGAATCATCATTGGATTGCACTGATTATGGCTACTTGTGTTTATTATATGAATGTGAACAGAATACTATAAATAATGAGCATATATACATGTTTATTCAAAATTTTAGTAATAGTTTATCAGAAAATGCAGAGCCTCGCAGAGCCTTTTCTTTCTTTTAATTGAGAGGAAGGAAACACATGAGAAAGTCCTCATTCCAATCTCAAGAGTCAAGAACAATTTAATTGACCTTTTCTTTTTATTTTCATTGTTAATCTTTTTCGAACGACTAGAAATTATTATATCTCTGGCGCTTTATGCGCATTACACGGATAAACGAAGCCGCCCTTGATTGGTTCCATTTTGATATGCAACTTTTCATGGAGATAAATAATCTATTATTGGTCAAACCTGAGTTCTTAGAATTAAGAATTTAAACATACGTAGCTAATCACTCTGGCTGATGTTTCATGAATGCGATATTTTTTTTATTCATTTGTTTGACTCTAAGATGATACTTCAATTGATATTGATTGAAACATCTTTGTCTATCATTTTTTTTTATAATATTTAACCAAAATACACCATAACACTTTACCCTTCTTTTTGACTCAGCAATAAGCGTTTTGCAATTGTTTTATCCACTAAAATAAAAGTACAGAGAAATTAATAAATATATCAGTGTTGATTTCTGATAGAAATGGTCTCCTGTCTGCCAAAACTCTTCAATGCACGTGATGTATACGTGAAAATTGTAGCTTACATGATCTTGATTCTTGGATAATAAATATTTTTCCCCCAAAACACAGCTCTATTATATACAGAATTGGTACTGGTTTAATTTTTTTTATAAAAAAATTAATTTTTAACTCATTTAATTAAAATAATAATATCTTGACTTTTAAGAAGAAGAAAAATAATTTTTAACTAATTTAATTATAATACTAATATCTTGACTTTTAAGAAACCAAAGTGAGTTCTCAGGGTTGATCATGCTCTAAGACGAGGATGTAGCAGAGTTTCTCATAATAATGAAAATAATAATATCTTGATTATGTAATTAATTTTAATTGTTTTTAAACAATTCAACCAATAGATGTAAAGCAAAGCTTGATATGAGGTTCTCAAAATATCTGAAAATATGTCAAATGAGAACTTATCTCATTCTCTCTCTTAGTTTTCAATTAAATTTTCTTTTCTTTAATTCTCAGATACCCATTGAAAACACATGGATTGAGATGGTCTAACACAACCAATTAGTCATTGGTTACAAAGCAATTAGAGTTAGATGGGCCTACACAAGATGGGCCTACACAAGATGGGCCTACTGGATCTATAATTATAAGCCTTCTTATTTATCCCATTAAGCCCATAAAGTGAGAACTCAAAAGTGGATAGGATTTTTGATTTTCCCAATCCGAGAACTCGCCTTCTGCTTTCACTGTGAATCAATGGCGTCTTCTTCTCTATCAACTCTTTGCAGCTCTCCCTCTTCTTCTCTGCATCCCAACTCTAACCACTCAAATTCTCTTTCCGCTAAGTTATCTTCCAAGGCAAATGTTTCCGTCCAGTTTCTGGGAAAGAGACATCCCCCACTTCTCTCCTCATCCCCGAGATTTCTCACCGTTATCGCCATGGCTCCCCCCAAACCCGGAGGCAAAGCCAAAAAAGGTTCAATCTTCTCAATACCCATCTGCTAAAAATATTAATTTCCGCGAATTGTCTTGTAAAAGTTGAAACTTTTTTCGCAGTTGTGGGGCTTATAAAACTGGCTCTTGAGGCCGGAAAAGCAACTCCGGCGCCACCTGTAGGTCCGGCGCTTGGTTCTAAAGGAGTCAACATTATGGCTTTCTGCAAGGATTACAATGCCAGAACCGCTGATAAAGCCGGTTACATCATTCCTGTTGAAATCACTGTCTTCGACGTGAGTCTTACAATCTGTGATAGAGACAGAGAAGATAATGTCTTTGTTGTTTTGTCATTGGAAGTTGTTGTTTTGTTGGTAACATTGTTGTTGTTTTGTCATTGGAAGTTTGGTTTTGCAAGTGTTGTAGATGTTTTGTATTATTTGGTATCCAATCTTCAACTTTGTGATAGTAGCAGCGATTGGATAGTGATAATGTCTCTCGAGTCACTTTGCTATATGAGAGCGTCTCATGGAGTTTATATGTATGTGGTTTCAGGATAAGAGCTTCACCTTTATCCTCAAGACCCCGCCTGCTTCGGTTTTGTTGCTTAAGGCTGCAGGTATACCTCTCTCCACCAGAATGAATAACATGTTGTACAAATGATCAACTTAAGGCGTTTTTGATGAGGACATGTCATCATCAGTTTTGCTTTCGCATAGCTGAGTAGATTGAGTTTTGCGTTTACTCCTTGTCAACTATAGAAATGTGGTACAAGAACATTTGGCAAGAAAAATACTGCATATCTTATGTTTTGTGAAATTCTCTACACTATGTCCTTTGGCTTACTAGTTTTGTTAGATCATTACTTGAGCTTCTAATCAAATGTTGAATAAATTCACAAGAAAAGTGTACACCATATGTAGTAGTTCTCTGGATATATAGATAGATTATATGATGGTATGAGGTGTGGCATGTACACTATTTCTTTGTCTCTCTTCCTCGGAGTTCTGTGATGTTTGTGTTCTGTTGTGGAAATAGGTGTTGAGAAGGGATCGAAAGATCCAAAGCAAGATAAAGTTGGGACAATAACAATAGACCAGCTGCGCACAATCGCAGCAGAGAAGCTGCCCGATCTGAACTGCACGACCATTGAGTCCGCTATGAGAATCATTGCAGGAACTGCAGCTAACATGGGGATCGACATAGACCCTCCGGTTCTTGAACCCAAAAAGAAAGCAGTTTTGTTGTAATAGCCTGCATGGTAGTTTCTGTTTTGATAATGTCTGATTCGTTTCCAAATGTAATTTCGAACAAGACACTTAAGAGAGTTCCATATAAAGATTATCTTGCGTAAAGCTAGTCTTGGTACGACGTGCTTATGTCTGTATGTATGTTATCAAAAATGAAATTCACAATTGCCACACGTGAAATGCATGAATGGTTATGTTCATGCTCGTGCAATAGTCTCAAGAATAGGTAAGGCATGTAACCATCGTGTAGGGTTTCAGTTATTTAATGGCAATGAAGGCCATCCGTTTTTGCATACTCACAAATGAGGCTTATCTCCTTGCAAACATTGCGTATATTTCACAAATCACAACTAAGATTCTTGTTAACTATTATCACAATCTTTACTCTACTCTCTTGAGTACTAGTCAGACGGTGCAAGCATGGCTATCGCTTGCATGACTTCCCAAAGTTCTGAAAATTACTTGGTTGACCGATTCAGCTTTTCTTTGCTACAGGACGGCACAAACTAGGCTTTTTAAAATTTGGTCTCGACTGATACATCCCCATCTGGTTACTCCATCTTCATCAGGTTAAGATAATTGATTGCGTTGGGCTCGTAAATGGAGACCTTTGCTAAACTTGTGATTCCAGGTTGTCTAGTACCAATCTCACATGTAGGTTCAATCAGTCGATGTTTTGTCTATTGTACAGTCCTTGTGATTTCTCATTTATGTGTTGAATTAGTGATCAAAGTGCTTAAAAAATGGGCTCACGTGTAATTTATTCAAGGGTGATTACAAACAAAATTATATTAGCTCACATGTATATACTATATATACATTCAAGTCATATTATTATATTGGGAATAGTAGGAGAACGTTATATGGGATCATAAGAATTTGTCCAATATTCGTAGTTCAAACATTTTTAGATTTATTTAACATTTTTAGATTTATTTATTCAATGTCAAAAGCTTTTGCTGTTTAAATTAATTAATCCGACTTAACGTAACTTATAGAACAGTGGACTTTGTTCTCCTACAGAGGCGGACCTATAAAGGGCAATATGAGTGCAATTGACACCAGTTAAATATTAAAAACCTTTTATATACATGTAAAAACAGTAAAAAAACAGCAGCATTTTTGGAAAAAGCCTTCTATTGAACCCATAAAAATTTGGGTTCGAGTCCCCTTTTAATATTTTGAACCCACTGAATTTGACTCCTGGGTCCGCCCCTGTTCTCCTACATATATAAAAACTGAGTTGGACCAATTCGGAGAACTGGAGAAGACTGGATTTTATTTATACAAGGAATACTGAAATGTACAAGTTGATTCTCTATCTATAATATGCACAATTGCCTTTTGAGATTCATTTTAAATCAAAGAACACAATGTATATCGTCCTGGTATGCTTGCTAGCTTTAAATTTTGTGTTCTCTGGATTATCAAACACAGCATTGGCCCGAGTACAATATGAATCTCCAAAGCCAAGTAAGTTTTTCTGTCTCCGAGCAATTTTGTATACCCAATCCGATTCTGGTTTGGTTGTAGTTCAAATTCTCTGGCTTATAGAATCGGAAAAAGTTGAAGAGAAGCTGAGTATCATTCACTTTGGTTATAGTTTGATACTATTACGATATACGAAGAAGCATGCAATATTAGATTTAGATATTAATACTTTTGGAATTTTGATTACATGTTTAGCAAAATATACCTTCAATCTAAAGAATATAAAATCTGGATTCTTTGGAAATTTTAAACTGATTACTTCTTCCTTTTCGCTTTTGTGTTGGTTTTTACAATACAGTTTTTTATTTTGATTTTTTTTAACTGGATTATATTTATATATATATATATATACAAAACTAAAATTAATTCCTAAGTGTTGTCATTTTTTTGGAAAATAAATAGGAGTTTGGGATCAAAAGATTATCAGAGAGATCAAGATTGGATTTGGTGGTAGTTGTTCACCTCCAGGAGGAGGACGAAGCTCACCTCCACAGCGTAAACTAGGCTCACGAAGACGATGTCCTAGACTCTAGCGACAATCGGTTATCTATATATAATATTACAGATTCATATATGTAATAATCTTTTTACCCATGTAAACTTCTTCGTGAAATTATAATAGAACGGTTACTTACAGGGACGGATCCAGAAAGTTATTTAGCATGTGGCACATTTTTTTTTTTAATTTCCTAAACTAAATTATAAAAATATAATATTAATAACCAAAATAAAATCCATGACTAAGTAAAAAGAGAAAACATTAAAATGTTATGACAGAAAAAATTCAAAAAATTCTTACAAAATTACTATAAGATTTTTTATTTTTTATTTTTGTATCATTATTTAGTTTGTCACTTTATGAAAAACTAGGCAATCATTTAAAAACTGATCACTCATTTGATTATGTAAGATATTTTTCACAATTTTCATTACAAAAGAACATATTTCCACACTAATAATAGCTACATGTAAAGTTAACACAAACTTAAGACTTTAGAAATATCAATATAGATTAAGGGGTAACAAAAAATAGTGAACTAATAACTTTTTTGTTCAAAACATTAGTATTGTTGTGAACTGAATGTTCTGTGTGTATTATTATGAGGACCAAAGGTCTCTTTATATAGTGGTTACACCATGTAGAGAAAAGGTAATTATCCTTTTACTACTCATAACAGGAAAAGGAAATATTCCATAAACCTATTCCTTGTCTATAAAGGAAAACATCTAATTATACTAAGGACCGGTTATGTTAATAACCTCTATATGGATCGGTCTATATTGAGTCCATTAACCAAACGGTTCATAACACTCCCCCTTGGACGAAATGACCGAACCCGATGCAACCAAGGATCTTTGTAATACGCTTGGGGATGCTGCCTCATTAAAACCTCACTAAAGAAAAACCCAGTGGGACAAAACCTTAGTGAGGAAAGAGTACAACACGTATTACTCCCCCTGATTTAGACATCCCTATAAGTCCTTTAATTGGCGCATGCCGATCTGATACACCAGCTTCTTGAGCGTGGAAGTTGGGAGCGACTTTGTGAACAAGTCAGCTGAGTTGTCGCTTGAACGGACTTGAAGCACTTGTATTTCTCCAGCCTTCTGGAGATCGTGAGTGAAAAAGAATTTTGGCAGAATGTGCTTCGTCCTGTCTCCCTTGATGTATCCATCCTTCAGTTGAGCTATGCACGCAGCATTGTCCTCATGAAGTACGGTCGGTTCGTCCTTTCCATCTGTCATCCCACAATCTCGTCTTATGTGCTGAGTCATCGATCTCAACCAAACACATTCACGGCTGGCTTCATGAATTGCCAAAATCTGCGTGATTTGATGATGTGGCCGTGAGTGTCTGCTTCATGGATCGCCATGAAATTGCGGTTCCTCCGTGAGTGAACACATATCCTGTCTGAGATCGTCCATTGTGTGGATCCGATAGATAACCTATGGCACTTAGATATGGCGTTTCAGGACCAAGGACTTCTTCATCCTTTCTTATTGGACCAAACGGATCTGTGTCCGGGCTTATGCTCCTTACGACCATTGGGCTACTCAATGGGTGAGCTGTGTCCATATTAAATCTCTTGAGTACTTTTTCAGTATACGCCATTTGATGCACAAGGATTCCGTCTTTGACGTACTCAAGCTGTATTCTCAAACAGAACTTAGTCTTTCCTAAGTCTTTCATTTCAAATTCGGCCTTTAACAAATCAACTGTTTGGGTGATTTCTCCAGAGGTGCCGAGGATGTTCAAATCATCCACGTAAACTGCTATAATCACAAATCCACCGTTTGCAAACTTCTTTATAAAGATACACGGACTGATGGGATCATTTTTATATCCGGATTTAATCAAGTACTCGCTTAAACGATTGTACCACATGCGCCCACTCTGTTTCAGTCCGTATAGGGATTTGGTTAGCCTAATGCAGTGTTCTTCTCGAGAACTTTTCTTATCTTTGAGCTCAATACCCTCTGGCAATCTCATATAGATTTCATTATCCAGTGGACCATATAAGTATGCGGTGACAACATCCATTAACCGCAGATCTAACTTTTCTCTTATGGCCAAACTTATAAGGAATCGGAATGTCGTTGCATCCACCACAGGGGAGTATGTCTCCTCATAATCGATTCCAGGTCTTTGAGAGAATCCTTGTGCCACAAGCCGTGCTTTGTGTCGAACAATCTCTCCTTGTTCGTTTCTCTTTCTTACAAAGACCCATTTATGTCCAACTGGTATTATATCACGAGGTGTCCGAATAATGGGACCAAAAACCTCTCTCTTCTTTAAAGAGTTTAACTCCACGTTTATGGCTTCTTTCCATTTAACCCAATCAGATCGTTGAGTGCACTCATCTATTGACGTGGGTTCTAGATCCTCATTCATAATCTCAAGTGCTACGTTGCATGCAAATATATCATCAACGTCGATATCTTTTCTGTTCCATTGGATTCCGAACATAACATAATTTATTGAGATCTCATTGTTATCTGGAACTTCAGGACCATGAGGCTCGGCGTCCCGAGCATCATTTGGCGGCTCCTTAGGCTCATAAGTGTCCGGTCCATTAGTTATCTCCTCGGCCTGAATATCAGCACCTTTTCTTAATTTCCGAGGAGTCTTATCTTTGGAACCAATTGGTCTTCCACGCTTTACTCGCGGTTTAGACTCTGTAGCCACTTGCGGTCCACTTTAGACATCAATGCGTATGCGTTCACGGCTGGAACATACGACTTAGTAACTCTCTGCGGGTCAGCAAAGGAATCTGGCAATTGTATAGCTAGCTTTTGCATATGTATAATCTTTTGAACTTCCAAGTCACTTTCTTGGGTTCGAGGATCTTGCCAATTTATGGATGTTTGATTCCATGAGAGTTCTTTTGTCAGCCGGTTTTCACTACCTACAGTTGGATAAACGGACTCATCGAAATGACAATCCGCGTATCTGGCCTTAAATAAATCACCGGTAGTTGGCTCAAGATACTTTATGATCGTGGGTGAATCATATCCAACGTATATCCCCATCCTCCTTTGAGGTCCCATCTTAGTTCTCTGTGGTGGAGCAATAGGCACATAGACTGAACATCCAAATGTCTTAAGATGGGATATGTTTGGCTCTTGACCCGTTAGTAATTGCATTGGGGAAAACCTGTGGTCACTAGATGGCCTGATACGGATTAGGTCTGCAGCGTGTAAGACAGCGTGTCCCCAGGCTGAAACTGGAAGCTTTGACCTCATGAGTAATGGTCTAGCAATCAGCTGGATTCGTTTGATGAGAGACTCGGCTAAGCCGTTCTGTGTATGTACATGTGCCACAGAGTGCTCAACACTTACCCCCATGGACATACAGTAGTCATCAAACGCTCTGGACGTAAACTCTCCCGCGTTGTCCATACGGATGGACTTTAACGGAAAGTCTGGAAAGTGCGCTCTTAGGCGGATTATCTGGGCAAGGAGTCTTGCAAATGCCATATTCCGTGATGACAATAAGCATACATGTGACCATCGTGTAGATGCGTCAATGAGGACCATAAAATATCGGAATGTCCCACAAGGTGGGTGGATTGGTCCGCATATGTCTCCTTGAATCCTTTCCAGAAAGTTTATCGTTTCCTTAGTCACCTTTACTGGTGATGGTCTTACAATCAGTTTTCCTTGCGAACACGAGGCACAAGTGAGACTCATAGGGATCACTTTCCTTTCTTTCAAGGCGTGGCCATTCGTGTTGAGGATCAATTTCCGCATCATTCCCGACCCGGGATGTCCCAGACGGTCGTGCCATAGAGTGAACATATCCGTAACGGCTTTGTTTACGGTGGCATTGGCCTCTATCATACTGAACTTAGTACAGTACACGCCCGTAGCTATAGCAGGTATGGTCTCGTGGACCTTCTTATGGCCGTTGGCGATTTTTGTTATTTGGAGAAATTCTTTCTTCCCTTCGCCCATTGTTTCCACATGATATCCATTCAAACGAATGTCTTTAAAGCTCAATAAGTTACGATTTGAGTCTGGGGAAAACATTGCATCTGGAATTTCGAGATGTGTGCCCTTAGGCATTAGAACGGCGGCCTGGCCGTGGCCTTTTATAAGACTGGCCTGTCCTGCTATAGTCTCTACGATTGCCTTTCTTAGTTTAAGGTCTATGAAGTATCTTTCATCTTTCAAGATCGTATGACTTGACCCACTATCCACAAGGAATACGTCCATACTTCATAAAACAAGAATCATGTCTTAAAGCCTTAAAAATTTTATTAAATCATAGATAGAAATCCAAAGACATGAATCCAAAGCAAATCAAAACAAGAAAGCAACATGAAAGTATAAAATCGGAAATTATTTTTCTAGTCAACGTATGAACTGCCCTCACAGTCTGAGCATTCTTCCTCATTGCACGTTTGAGGTTCTGTCATCTCTTTACGCCTCTTTATGAAGTCATCAGCTTTACTGATAATTTCTTTTGTCCTTTGTGGACCAAGGAGGTAATATAGTAGATTATTATAGTTGGTGAAAGTTTCGGCCTTTCGTGATAACACTATCTGTCTCGGATGGAATGTAGATATAGTCTTATTTAAAAGATCTATGTGTGTTATCACTTCGCCACATAGCATAAAGCCATGTACGATTCTCAGTAGAGTACAATTGTACTCATCCACGGATTCATAGTCCTTGAAGCTGAGTCTACTCCATCCATCCATGGAGGTCAGCCATAATTTCATTGAGAATCTTTCACCAAGCTTTGTCCAGAGGTCAACTGGATCTTTAGTATCTTCATACTGATCTCTTAGATCCTCAGTGAGATGACGGCGCATAATGTTTATGGCTCTTTGCTTTTGGCTTTCAAGTTCATTATTATCTTTGTAGATGCATCTTCCGAGTCCTCTGTCTTGTAGAGCAAGTCTCGTGCTCAATGACCATTCCATAAATTCGTCTCCTGAGAGATCTAGGACCGGGTAGTCAAAGTTGTTAACTTTGGCCATTCTTTCATATGCATCAAAGTTGACGTCAGCCATCTGAAAACGTTTAACGAATTTCAGTTAGGGGCTTTTAATAAATCCGGACCTTAGTGGTAATGGCCGGTTTATATATATATGCATATAGCATGTCCGATTTTAATACTTCATGGTTTCAATCAATTATGCAAATCAATTAATTAAATCATGCAACCGATTTTCTATTATGCTATTAGCAATATAAATCAATTTTCCTTTTTGCAAAATTAATCATAAGGCAATTCATTAAAGGGATAAATCAATAAAGGAAATTAAACAAAAGGGGAAAAGGATATACTTAACACTTTCCTTTTTACTAAAATGAAGGGATTAAGATTTTCCTATTTGGATTAGGATTAGGTTTAGGATTGATTTCAACCTAGCTTTTTCTCTAGGGTTTCACGATTTCAACTATGGCCAAAACAAGCATGCACAAATCGATTCTAACAACCTAACTCATAAAATCCGATTTCAATCAATGATACATGCGATTTCTATGCTAGTCCAAATTCGATTTTAAGTGATTGATGCAAGCAAGTTCTCATGCGATTTTAAAGCAGGTAAATAAGCAAGCTAATGAACTAATTTAAACATGCAATCAAGATCACAAATCGATTCAGCAAACAAGCAAGGCAATATTCAAACAATCCGATTTTAATAGTTTCATATATCTTAGGTCAAATTCGATTTTCTCTGTTCTTAGATTAGGGATATACATTAATCACCTTTTGGATTGACTGGTCGGAACCGGGAGCTAAAGACCTCGGAAAACACAAGCTGAAATCGGATCTCCTTGGTTTATTTGATAGATCGTCGTGCACTGTATACGTGCGTGAGAGCACGTCCGATGTCTTATCGACAAGCGGTTTTCACCGGTAGATTCCCCTCGTCGAGGGCTTCGATTTGATATCTAGATCGCCTTCTGGTTCCTCACGGTTTGAAAGATATGACTCTTTAAAATTTCGGCAGCTACTCAGGGTCTCTAGGGTTTTAGGGTTTAGGAGCTTTCGTGCTGATAACGTGTTGTGAACTGAATGTTCTGTGTGTATTATTATGAGGACCAAAGGTCTCTTTATATAGTGGTTACACCATGTAGAGAAAAGGTAATTATCCTTTTACTACTCATAACAGGAAAAGAAAATATTCCATAAACCTATTCCTTGTCTATAAAGGAAAACATCTAATTATACTAAGGACCGGTTATGTTAATAACCTCTATATGGATCGGTCTATATTGAGTCCATTAACCAAACGGTTCATAACAAGTATGGGGCACATGCCACCATATTGTTAACGTCCGTCCCTGGTTACTTATAATTAGTATTCTGCAGTTTTAATTTTTATTCAACATGTTATTTAGAAAGATCACAATAATAATTAAAAAATAACCCGGCTTTTGAACATCTTTGTATTATTAATTGAGAATTCATTTTTTATTTAAAAAATGCTCTTAATTAGAGATATACCATCAAAGTTGTTTGGTAACAGGTTTAGTTTTAGATAAAATAATTAGTTTGAATTAAAAGATAAATAAAATATGTGTAATATCTTATATTATATTGATTAATAATATATGTGTAATATCTTATATCCATTTCAAAATGGTAAACTCTACACTAACTTTTTTTTTAAATATCATTATTTATTTTATTATATCATAAACCTATTTTTGAATATTAAATCAATAAATAACACAATATGTATCATATATAAACTACATTTTAAATATAATAAAATGATATTAGTTTGATTTCAATTACGCACATTCAAAGTCTCAAAATATGTTTTATAAATAATACATTTTTCATATTCCAACAAATAAATATTTTCATACAACAAATCAGTTTCATTAATATATTATTAATTAAAAAGTCTTACTTATTTTAACTTTCCACTATTATAAAACATGTAACTCTCGAGAAGAGTTTTTTTGTCTGTAAAAAGACAAAATGAAATTTTCGAAACCAAAGTATAAAAAAGCAAAAAAAAAAAATATAATAACTTAATTGGTCGACGCAACCGTGAATCAGTTAATATATATTTATTCAGCATATGTGATTAATATATAAAAAATATATGTGATTAATACAAATAGCATGTTGTAATTATATGTGAACTGGTATGAACTAAATGATGAAATTTGTTTATATATGAGAAACAATATAATTATACATCACGAACGAACTTATCTTCTAATGCCAAAAAAATAAGAAATGGAAAATCACAATTTGACCACCTTAACGTCTACAATCACGAAAATATAAAAATATTTCAAAATCTTTTGGCATTGGATGCAATTGCTCTTTTAAAATACCACGAACCAATGTCACAAACAAACAAAAAAGGAACTTAAACCTGATTAAGAAATGGAAAATCACAATTTGACAATATCGGAATCTCGCGAATGTTTTTTAGTGGGGAAAAAAAGGAAAAAACGAAAATGGAAAAATGGAAAAATGGAAAATCAAATTATATAATAACGACCCCACATCACAATTACCAGACACCGATACTTCTTTTCTTCTTCTTCTTAGTTTGAAAAAAAAAAAATTCAGAGCGAGAGTGATGAGTAACATCCGGGAGATTTGGTGTTGGAACCAGAGGAAAGAGATGAACTTGATACGTGAATCGATTAGATATTGTGATTTCGCAGCCATAGATACGGAATTTCCTGGTTGTCTGAAAGAGACAGACATGGGTGCAAGCGATGAAACTCGTTACGAGAATTTGAGATTTAACGTTGACAGAACCAAGCCGATTCAAGTTGGTTTGTGTTTATTCGACAGTAACGGCAGAATCAGCGGAACTTGGGAGGTTAATTTCTCGGATTTCGACGAGACCAAGGATCAATGTAGCGAGAAATCGATCGCCTTCCTTAAGCGCAACGGTCTTGATTTTAAAAGAATCAGAGAGGAAGGAATTGGCATCAACGATTTCTTCACAGAGTTTACGCAGATGCTCAAGGAAGAAGACAAACAGATGAACTGGGTTACTTTCGACGGTTCTTACGACTTGGGTTATATCATTCAGGGCATAACCGGAGGAGTTTCTCTTCCCGAGACTTCTCAAGATTTTCAAGAAACCGTTCAGAGTCTTTTAGGGTCAACTTTCGATGTGAAGAAACTTGCGGGACAGTGCAGAGGACTCACCAGCCGTTTTGGGCTGCAAAGACTAGCCGATGAGCTTCGTATCAGACGTGTCGGAGAAGCACATCACGCTGGCTCCGACAGCCAACTCACGGCTCGTGTCTTCACCAACCTAACTCTCACTCTGTCTCGGGACCTAAAGCGAAAGAGAGAACATGAGCATCTGCAAATTGAACAACAAGAGGTTATGATGATACGGGAACATGCCCAACTACTACATCAACAGCTTATTAGGCAGCAGCAGCACCACCAAGTGATGCAAGAAGAGCTTTTTATGCGGAGATGTATGCCAAGATTATGTTATGGACCCGTACACCCACCCACACCCATCATCTTTTCTCCTTATCCATCTTCCACTCCCTACTTTCTAGCGCCCAGATTAGCAAACTATGTGTGATTATGGAATGCCTAAATGTGAAACTTTCTTCATCTTCTTTACGTTTATAATCCAACTATGTAAATGATCTTTTCAGATTCTTTCTTTTAATACAAGTATTAGATTTCGTCATCTGTGTTCACAAACTCTCAACTTTAAATACAAACTGCAACACGATACTTTCAATGTACGTATCACCACTGTGATAAGCTCAGACTTTAATATTTGAGAGACCTTAACAACACTGATCCATCTTTCTTCCACACTTTATGAGGCTACAGCCGCATTTCTATTTACAAAATTGAGTGGCTCTGTTTGTGCCGCTTCCATTATCACATATAAAACCATAACTATTGTGGCTCAAACTTTGATAGATGAAGAAGTTTAAGGTGGAAAAAATTTAAGCTTAAAACAAGTATCCAGATTATTGTGGCTTGCTGTATGTTGCATAATCTATGCCAGATCTAGAGAACCCGAACCGGAGATTTAAAAGGATCCAGATGAAGCGGGGTCGCCTGCGAGGGTTTTGGAGAGTGAGAGACAATTCTACTATTATGGACAGAGCTTGAGGCAAGCATTGGAGGATGATTTGCATCAGAAGCTCTCTTCAAGGTAAAAAGACATGACGGTTCTTGGTCAACAGTTGGAACTTCTTGTCTTGTTATCATCATGTAAGAAGCTGGTGTTTTCGAAGTGTTTATATAACATTCATAGATTCAGTCCTCTTGAGAAACTTTTCACCTTTTTAGCTTCAAACTATAAGCAGCGACCAGCTCTTGACTGACTTTCTCCAGCACCCGGGTTAGGGTTACCAAAAGAAGAGGAACAGAATCCGAAACATGTTGGTTCTTGACATTCTCGGCTTCTTTCTTCAGCTCTTCTTCTTTTCACTGAATTGCCTCTATCCCTACCTCAACAGCCTCAAATTTCTCGATTACCATTTTCTGAGCTTTTCAAAGCCTCATCAAGTTTCTCCGATTCCTCTTCAGCCTCTTTCCGCACATATTCAAGTGCTTTTGCTTTTCATTCTCAAGGGAAGCTATCAGCTCATTCGCTTTCACAGCCCGTGGTTTGAGTTTTCTGCAAACAATCATTATTTAACAACAATGGTCAATGGATATCAACAGTTACTTCTTGACTTTATGGTAACTTCTGAAATTATGTTTCGTAAATATCTGTTAATTCATGGCAGTGAGATCAAGTTGGAGGAGGCTTCGATCTTACACTACTCATATGCCAAGTTTTCTGTTGTTAAATAGGTTTGCGTAACAGTGTTCGCAATGATCTGTTTTCTTGGCTTCTTTTTCTTATCTTTTGGATCTTTTTGTTTCTTGTGTTGTTGCTAATAGAATATCTGATTTCAAAGGAGCTGGGAAGAGGAAGACACTGGACTCTCGGTTTGTAAGCATGATAGAGCAGAGAAAGAGTAGCAACAGCCGAAAACTATGGTGTTGGACTTCAACTCGAATTTCAAACCCACTACCAAACTCTGGAGCTTGGTAACAACATTCGCCGCTTCCCCTTCTACAATTTCTTTCTACTTTCATTACTTTTGAGTACAAAGATGATATGATAATACAATATTTGGCTATGAGAGAAATTCAGGAATTCTTTGGTGGAATACCATTTGATAGGTTTCTGCTAGTAAAATCTCTTTGTAAAAGTTCTTTATTGATCTGTGATGGTGATTACAAAGACTGAAAACAATCATTCTTTAGGGAGTATACATTGCTTTTAAAAAATTCATGAGTGACGTGTTAATTTATAATCTCCTAAAATATCTTCTAGTCACCTCCTAAAAATTTGCAAATCCCTTCTAATCACCTCCTAAAAATGTCCAGTAAGCACCCCTAAATCTCAAAGGGTGAAAAAATTGGAGACTTCTTTAAAATTGAGCAGAAAAAAAAGAATACAGAGGTATTGTCCCTTCAAGCAAGAGGAGTTTATTAGCTAACCTTTGAAGCTTAACAAAAAATGTACATGCCTCTGCACTGCACACACCTTTATGTACATGATTCTGGCATCTCAGTTTCTTGGAAGAGGCAGCCACATTCTGGTGGTACCTATTCAAGAAGGAAAATGACAAAAGGGACTAACTAAAGCTTGGTAATTGAAGTATGTAACAGCTTAATATCAAGCAATAGACCGATCTTGAAAATCGAAGAGAGCAGAGAATTTACCTTTTCGCTATGCCTGTTAGTTGGAAACCAAGTGATTAAAAGAATATCTAGCTTTAAATGGAAGCAATGTTCAAGATCAACGTCTTCTAAATAATGGTCACAAGAAATGGATACATCTTCCAGTGAGTAGCAGCCGTGTGCGTAAAGACACTTAAGGCTCAGTGGAAGCTCTTCCAGTGATTTGAGTTTCTTACATTTGTTCAAGCTGATAGTTCTTAGCGAGGAAAGCTCTTTGATGCTAGCAGGCAACGTTTCAAAATCGTGTCTACTGAGGTCTAACTGTTTCAAATTGATGAAATGGCTGAGCTGGTATGAAAGTGATTGAATACTGTTGCAGTTATCAAGCTCAAGCTCAAGTAAATGGTATGTGGCCTGGTCTTCTGGTAGAGTAGGAACTTCCAGTTCCAGCAATGATCGGAGGTTGATACAGTTGGAAAGTATAAGCGTCTCCACTTGAGTTAGGGGTGGCAAAGTTTCGAGTTTGCAGCAGTTATAGAGGTCAAGATATTTCAACTTCGAAAGTTGTTCCATGGCTCTAGGCAAAGTCTTGAAGTCATTGCCGCTGAGACTCAGCTTCTCGAGAGCCTGCAGTTCACCAATACTTGGTGGGATGCTTTCAAGTTTCAAGTTGATGAGTTTCAACTTTGTCAAAAGAGGGAAGTCTAGAAAGCTGTGGCACTTGAAAGGTAGGCCCTCTCTGTTGTAGTTATTCCGCTTGATCTCGAGGCAATCAAAATCACGGCAATTTGACACGAGGCGGGGTGGTTGTGGTCTCATCATCAACTTATAAGCGACATGCCTCTCCAAATCAAAAGAGTAGTGATCTGCTTCTCCTTCTAGCTGTCCAAGCCAAAATTTTATTTTCCCCTCTATGGATAGATTTGTAAGAAATTGCACTGGCTCTACTTCATTGGGGAACTCCAATTTAATTTGTGGGAAGGACAGAACTCTCGGTCCTTTAGTGGTTGCGGCTTCCACAATATCAATGTGGAGACCCTGAAGACGAGGACAGTGGATTGCATGGAGTTTTCCTAGGCTGAATAAGCTCCCAATGTAACCTGGAAATTGTTCTAGCCTCGTGCAATCGTCCATCAACAAATCCTCCAGCTTCTTGGCCATTGAAATATCAGGAAATTCTCTCAGATTCTGAGATCCAGTCACATCTATTCTCCTCAAGTTCCCAAGCTCCTGAATAGAGTACATAAAAAAAGAATGGAAAAACTTTCTTAGACGGACTTGTGACACTAACAGATCAAATTTTAATTTCTTAGATACTTTACCGGTGTCCCATCCCAAAGGCTCTCGAGGTTGCTGTACCGGAACTTGAGTTCAACAAGGCACTCCAGATTCAGATCAAAAGGCAGAGTTGTCAACGGATATGCATCCCAGTGAAGCAACCTAAGCTCAAGGTCAGGGGGGAGTTCATGATCTTCTGAATCAAATTGCAGTTTGGAGTCTATATCATCCAGGTGCCTGTAGAGCTTTAGAATCTTAAGATTATACAGCGGCCTAAAATTATTATAGCTTATAGCCAACTTTCTACTCATCTCACACATGTGCAGCACCAAGCATTGAATTTGGTCTGTCCCCTGAAAATCAAAGCGTCAATGCCACTTGGCATAAAGACAAGAAAACGAAAACATATAGCTAGAAACAATCAGGATCGGCGCAAAGAAGGATTTACAAAGATCTACGATGAGGCTCACCTTGTAATGTTCCAGTACTTTACAAATTTCCCGAGGATCCCACAAAATTAATTGTTTCTGAGGCCTTAGCTTGGATTGTTGACGCACGATCTGCCTTGCCATTTGCTCAACCAAAACATGCATCTTTAGATATCCATCAGTCGAAATGTTAATGAGAGACTTCTCGGACAACACTTGTATCCCGAATTCAAAGTTATCAAAAAGGGCTCTAACACTTAGTATAGAGTCTCCATTAAAGAGACATGCGACATGAAGAAAAATGTTCTTGTCTATTTCAGGCAACTCGTTGTAGCTAATCCTCAAAATTTTCATGGTGTTCTCATGAGGAGTTGTTCCCAATCTCCTTAATTCACCCTCCCACTCAATTTCGGTCTTTCCACGGAAACATAAGCCGAAGGCTTCAAGGGCAAAGGGAAGACCATGGGCAAGCTGAGAAGCTTGAATTGAGAGCTGTTCATAAACACCAGAAGGTGGATTTCCTCCTTCAAAAGCAAACCGTTTAAACATAAGGAGAGAGTCGTTGCTATCCAAGCAGCTAACCTCGTATAAGTCTCTGTCCATAACGCCACAAGTTCTGAGCAAGCTTCGGTCCCTTGTGGTTATGATGATTCGGCTTCCTAGGCCGAACATGCTAGTCTCTTTTGCCAGAGCTCGTATCTGATCCACGTTGTCCACACCATCAAGGACAATAAACAGTCTTTGGTGTCCAAGCCTAGACTTAATATGGTGGCGCCCGTGTTCCACGGTCGTGAGCTTCACATATTCTTCAGGGAGGATACAAGAAGCAAACTTTTCTTGTAAACCCACGAGACCGTAAGTTTTAGAAATCTTCCAAACGTCTTCTATGAAACAGTGAGCTGTAAATCCTCCAGAGTGTTGTTGGTGAAAGAGATATTTGGCAATGGTGGTTTTGCCTACGCCACCCATTCCCCAAAGGCCGATCATACGAACCTCTTTCTCTGATCTAATATTCAACATGGAATCCAACCTCTCCATGTGAGGAACCATTCCAACAACATCCGCCAAGTCCATTGTCAGCATTGATGACAACCGAGTCGAAATCTCACTAACGATATTTTCAACCATCGCAGCGTCGTCCTTGCTGAAACGTAAAATGAAAGAAAGTAGCTTCATTTTGCAGTTTACTTACAAAGGGATGAATCTCTGGAAATGTACAAGCTTTACTTACAATTTTCTGGGATCCTTGCCATTGAGGTAGGAGACTTTTGTGAGAGCCTCTTTCCATTTAGGAACCTGCTCTGAAAATGGGTAACGCCTGTGCCTTTTAAGCGGTTTCCAGAAACGCCCTTCCTCTTTTCTCACGTCAGAGGGCTCCACTCCGTAGAAGATCGGAAAGACGAAAAGTCTCTTTCTGCTCCAAAGCTCCATAATGGCTCGGAGCTCGATCAAACACCATTTTGAAGAGGTGAAGTTCTCAGAGATGACGATGACTGCAAAACTCGAATCTTCGATAGCTTCGAGGATTCTATGGGGAAAAGGCTCGCCTGTCGTGATCTTCACATCGTCCTTGAAGGTGACGATTCCCCTGTCGACAAGAGCTTTATGCAGATGGGCGACAAATGTTCTGCGTGTATCAGTTCCTCTGAATGATACGGAAAATAGACGTGGGCTTAAGATGTGGGCTACGAAGAAGAAGTGGTATTGGGCTCCGGCTATAGCCCATGACGAAAATGAATAAAAGAAGAGACAAAACCTAATCAACAATCAATCAAAGAAAATATCTGTTTTGTGTTGTTCATCGTTTTCTCTGGGTTTTCCAGATTTCATCATGTTGAGCTCTTTTCTTTTGTGAGAATCTCTTCATCGATACCTTAATCGGTGTTTTATGAACATTGGGTTAAGTTTTATCTATCTGTTTTGTGAAGTTATGTTTATTTCGTAACAAAGGTATCAGAGCTCGATCGATCTTCGGAAATCAGCTTCCATGGCGGACATAAAGCTCCAACGCTACAAAATCTCTCGGAGAATATCATGGGAGGAGATGGATGAGCGAATGGTGAAGGGGTTATGTATGTTTTGCGACGAGCTAGAAACTCCAGATCACCATCTACGACACAAGAAATCAGGGTTACTCTTGCTCGACTGTGATGATGACCAAAATTGTGTCGAAGACGATTTGGTCGGTTCCGTTGTTGCGATCGATTCGGGATCTTCGATTCAATTGGACCTGATTCCACCGGAAGCAAACGATGTTGCCACAGATCCGATTGTTTGTGGTGAAGCAAACGATGCTCCAGTTGGGTCTTTTGATAGGGACGAGTCGGTTGAACCTGTTATTGAGCTATCTGCTTTACTGATGCCAAAGGGAGAGGAGACTGGAGAGTCTATGGTGGCGACTACAGTAGAGGCGACTGATATTGGATCTTCAACAGTTAATGAGATGGGATCGAGTGATATGCGAGATGTGAGAGTGGCAGACTTGATTTACACAGATGCATCACGTACAGAAATTGAAGCAAAGCCTGAAGTGTTTCATCAGCTTGAAGCATTAAACACCAAGGTATCAAACTCTCTTGTGGATTATTTAAGTGCTGCATTGCGAGTTGATGTTGGGATTATTCCAATGGAGGAACGAATATATGTTTTAGATGTCGAGTTGGTCAAGAAATTATCTCAGCAATCAATGGCTTCTACTGTTGAACTAGTTGCACACCAATTAGTCCATCTATTGTTTCCACGGGTTTATGGTTTGAGGAAAGAACTGAAGTATCAAAAGAGCTGGAAATTTAAGTACAAAAGCAGGCTGGAGGAGGTAAATGGCAACTATAGAGAAGTGACGCATGAGATGTTTTCAGGAGGTGGAGGCACTGTGTTCTGTAACGTCAGTTTGGGTGTTGTTTCTTCAGTGTTGAGTTGCGTCAAGAGTGCTGGTCCTGCAGTGTTACAAGCCTGCATATATGGACGAGCTAACCATGTATGGGAACCAGGCGGATTAGTGTATCATAAGACAAAGAAAAGCTGGTTTATGGGAGTTGATACTGTTCAAATTCTAATGCCCTGTGTTTTAGGAATTACATTTGATCCAGGAGGAAGACTGCTGTGTACAGCAGGTGATGAGTTGGTGTTTGTGTTAGGACAAGCTGCATGCAATGAAACAATGTTGCCATATGGATCTTACCATGGGATTTATCTTGTCATTCCCAGCCGTTCAAGCTTGAGGTCAAGCTTAATTTCAAGGGCGGCAGTGTACAAGAGAATGCTTACATATTTGCTTTTAATGGAGGTTCTGATTTGGAAATATGGTAGAGAACAAAAGAAGACATCAGAACTGATGATTCAAGAGCTGTTACGAGGTATGTTTCAACAGATCTTTGATGACCGCTTATTATGGGAATGTTCTACAGAGGGAAAAGAGAAGCTGAGGTTTCGAAGCCAAGTTTCCACAAGTTTGGATCATCATTTGATTGAAGAAGGAGACATTGTATTACTGTATATCCAAAGACATCTACTGCGAGTTCAGATACAACAAAAACAGAATGGGAAGAAGTGTTACAAAAGTAGGATGTTCAAGTACAAACAAAAGATCAGCAAAACAAGGGCTTGGACAGAAACACAACAGCTTGTTGTACAAGGAGCGTCCATGTTTATTACAAGTGGAAAAGCTGGAACTCTTCAAAGCCGTGATTGTGAAGGGAGGAGAGAACAGGGACGATCTATGAAAAGTAAACTTCTCAAGAACTGGAAATTTAAGTTCAAAGGAAGGATGCTGCTGCTGCTTGAGGTTTATCTTCAAAGGTATGGCCTTGGAACTGCTTCATCTTCTATTTGGCACCGTTGGAGATACAAGTTTGGGATTGCGGGCACTTTGAGGGAATTCAGGGATGACGAGCTTTCTGGGGTTAATGCGTGGCTGTTCTTGGTCATGTAGTCTTCATGTTGAAGTTCTGCAGGAGTTCTCTCTTTGCCTGACTGAAGCGGTTTCGAATTCTTCGACCTTGAGGTCAAGGTCTTCCAAACGGGGGAGATTTGATACGGAAAATAGACGTGGGCTTAAGATGTGGGCTACGAAGAAGAAGTGGTATTGGGCTCCGGCTATAGCCCATGACGAAAATGAATAAAAGAAGAGACAAAACCTAATCAACAATCAATCAAAGAAAATATCTGTTTTGTGTTGTTCATCGTTTTCTCTGGGTTTTCCAGATTTCATCATGTTGAGCTCTTTTCTTTTGTGAGAATCTCTTCATCGATACCTTAATCGGTGTTTTATGAACATTGGGTTAAGTTTTATCTATCTGTTTTGTGAAGTTATGTTTATTTCGTAACACTGAAGCTCAGGAAAACACCGTAGCGGGAAGAGGAAGATGAAGACATTTGCTCTGATCTCGTGTTGAAAATCAGGGATGCAAAGATAAAATGAAAAGTCAACGATTCACCATCCCAAGTTTACTAAAGAATACATAAAAACAAAGACTTTACTCAATCTCTCTTTCTCTTTCTCTCTCGATGGCTTCCTCTTCGTTCTCCTTGATCAGCGGGTATGACGTGTTTATGAGTTTCAGTGGGGAAGAAATCCGCAGAACCTTTGTCAGCCATCTCTACCGTTCGTTGGAACGAAAGGGCATTCGCGCTTTCAAAGATGAAACAACCGAGCTGATCCCAAAACCCTCTGAGATTCATCTGGATGCTATCCGAGCCTCGAAAATTGCCATTGTCGTGGTATCTAAGAACTATATCTCTTCGCGTTGTTGGATCCTAAAAGAGCTTGAAGAAATTCTAGATTATCAGCGCAGCGGTTACCTCACTATCTTTCCAGTCTATTATGGAGTAGACCCTTGCGATGTTAAAAGACAGGCCGACGAATTTGGCACCGACCAGACACAAAACCCAGAAAAGGTGGGAACTTTAGAGTGGAGGAATGCACTGACGGAGCTGTCTTGTTTTTCCGGCGAACACTCAAACAAATGGTATCGTTACGACATAAATTCTGTTTGTTCAAAACTTCAAGTGCTATTTATCATTAAGGACTCCAGTTTGCAGCTTTTTCTTCTTATATACGTGTCCTTGCTTTTTTCCGCTGATAGGAAGGACGACTCGGAGCTGATACTGAAAATCACAAGTGACATTTGGGAAAAATTGAGCTCTGCTAGATTCGGTGGCCTTGTGGGGATGGATCTCCGCATGCGGCGCATGTATGAATTGTTGAGTTTAGAGTACGAAGCAAATCAAGTACGTGAGATCGGCATTTGGGGTAGGGAAGGCCTTGGCAAAAGAACACTTGCGAGATGTGTATATAGAGAGATCTCTCACTCTTTTGATGTCCATGTTTCTCTTGGATATTTCAGTAGATCTCATCAAGACGACGACGTCCCATTCGTTTTAAGGCAAAAGCTTCGATCAGAACTTATTCAAGCGTCGGGTGGTCAATACTCTGTTAATGACACAACATGGCTCGCGGACCAAAGGGTTCTCCTTGTTGTAGAAGGCGTGGAGACAGCCGAACAATTAAGTATCCTCATGGAGGATGCTAAACTGTTTGGTCCAGGAAGCAGAGTCATTGTGATATGTGAAGACAAGCAATGGCTTCTTGCCTGTGGGATAACACTTTTGTACCAAGTTGAACCCCTTGAATTCTATGAAGCTCTTGAACTCTTGAGACTCCGCGCTGTGAAGCAAACTGAACCTCTTAGCGGTTATGAACATCTCTTAGCTCGTGCGATTAAGATTGGCAATGGTTATCCTAGGGTAATTGCTGCAATCGGCTCAGAATTATTTGGTAAACCCAAGGAAGAGTGGGAGACGGTGTTTTCTAAATATGAACGATTATCTGATGAAGGTACTGTAGGAACAGAGATAAGTGACTTTGATGTATCGCATGACGTGGACAGGTCTCTTTCAAGGAACCCCGCGTCAAACTATGTAGGGATAGATGGTCACTTGCAAGCTGTGTGTGGGTTGATGGAGTTGGAATCTGGAGATGAAACTCGTATTGTTAGCATCTGGGGAGTGGGAGGTGTCGGCAAAACGACCCTTGCAAGATGTGTGTACGAGGAGACCTTTCATTATTTTCATACCCATGTTTTTCTAGAAAATGTTGGAAAGATTTATCAAGACCATGGTCCATCAGGTTTTTGGGAAGCGATGCTCTGGAAAAGTATAGAAAGAGAGGCTTTAGCAGTAAGGAGTTCAAAAATTGGCTCTGATGTTACCAAAGCAAGGCTTCGAAACCGTAAAGTTCTGCTCATTGTTGATGGTGTTGATAATCATGAGCAATTAAAGGATGTTAAGAAAGCCGCCACTTGGTTTGGTGCAGGAAGCAGAGTCTTGGTGACGACCACGGACGAGAATTTGCTGGTAGAAAATGGCCTAAAACATGCCTATGAACTCAAGTGCATGAGAGTCCACGAAGCTCTTCAACTCTTTTATTATTTTGCTTTCACTGAGCAATCCCCTTTAACACGTTTCAAACAGCTCTCTGTTCGTGCTGTCCAGCTTGCTGGCCGAGTTCCTTTATCTCTTAAAGTACTCGGCTCATTTCTACGTGGGAAAAGTGGAGACGAGTGGGAAAGCGTATTCCAGAAACTTGAAAGGCAACAAGATAAGAACAAAGCGGAAGTAGCGTCTATTGATGTGGGAGTTAGTAGTGATGAGAAACCAGATGATGACAACGTGAATATGCCTGAAGAAAATCAAAATGTAGCAAGAGGAAGCAGAAGTGTCTATGAACTACATTGTATACCTCTTTGGGCTACAGTTTCCATTTGTGGAAAAAAACCTAAAATGAATGATGCTGTTACAGCTTTACCCCATTTTCTGAGAATACCCATCAAAATGCTTATGAGAGATCATGAGGGGATGAGTCCAAGTCTCACACACGTCCCTTGTCATTTTTATGGTGTCTATGATGGCCACCGGAGCTCTCAGGTCCGCTTTTTTGCAAATCTTTATTGCTTTAGCAAAATAGTTTGACCACATCTTCGTTAAACTTTATTATGTTGTGTTGAATCTCATAGCTTGTGTATATATGATAGCTTTGCTGGAGATGGGATTCTTGCAGGTCGCTGAATATTGTCGTGAGAGAATCCATTTTGCTTTGGCTGAAGAAATCGAACGGATTAAAGAGGAATTGTGCAAGAGGAACACTGTCGAGGGTATGCAAGTCCAATGGGAGAAAGTCTTTACCAGTTGTTTTCTAAGGGTCGATGATGAGGTTGCAGGGAAAATCAGCAGCCCCGGTGTCGGTTCTATTGATAGGGTGCCTATTGCTTCTGCATTTGTCGGATCCACCGCAGTGGTTGCTTTGGTTTGCTCGTCACATATAATAGTTTCCAACTGTGGTGATTCAAGAGCAGTTTTATACCGTGGCAAAGAATGCTTGCCTTTATCAAATGATCACAAAGTAAGGCATTCTCTCCCTTCAACAAGGGCTTCACACTATCTGAGAAAGGCAGCCTCATTTACACAGAGCTCCTGAACCTTCTGATTCTCTTTTCCTTTTGTTCATGTTTTATCTAGCCAGATAGGGAGGACGAGTTTGTAAGAATAAACACTGCTGGAGGAAACTTTATACCCTGGAGTCGTGTTGGCACTCCCCACACGTCGAGGTCCATTGGTAGGTCATATTGCGTTATTTCTTCAATCTTGAGTCTTGACATGCATCCACTCTTACACCTCTATTACCTTATGACGTTGTTGGATAAAACGTGTTTTTGTTCTGTAAATTTCTCGGAGGTAGTGATTATGTTCTTAAAATATTGACCGAAATCCTATAGGTCACAATTGTAGGTAAAGCAAACATTCTCACCTCTTGCATCTCTTACAATCATTTGCATAAATTAGATCCAAATGGTTTTCTCTGCATCTTTGCAGGTCAAAGATATCTGAAGCCATATGTAATACCAGATCCCGAAGTGACGATTATGCCACGAGCAAGAGAAGACGAGTGTCTTATATTGGCCAGTGATGGACTTTGGGACGTAATGAGTAACCAAGATGCTTGCGAGTCTGCAAGGAAACAGATATTAAAGTGGCACAAGAAGAATGGAGCATTGCCTTTAGGTGAGAGAGGTGTAGGGGAAGACCACGCGTGCCAAGCCGCGGCTGATTACCTCTCCAAACTCGCTATTCAAATGGGAAGCAACGACAACGTCTCCATCATAGTGGTCGACTTGAAAGCTCAAAGAAAGTTCAAGAACCGACCTTGAAACAGTGTGCTCTCTCCTCCACAGTTACTTTTTTCATACTTAGTTTCATTTTTTCTTATCTTTATATGATCACAGCGCCTGATTTAATAATACACAAATTTACATATTTTTAGTCAATGATATTCGAGAGAGGGGAAATGAAAAAATGTCGAGGGAAGGATGATGAGGAGGAGCTGAAGTCCATTCCTTTTTCTCATCAACTTGGATTCTTATGTGTTTAGAAGAACGGAAAAGTAATGCATAGGTTGTGAAATTCAAGATGCGGCTAATGAATTGATGCTACATTCTTTTCAGAATAGTTTGCAGAGCATATTCGTGACTTGTTGGATTTAGAGCTTGAGCAGATCTCTGCTGAAATCAAAGCTTACTTGGATGAGAAGATGTATCTCAAAGAACCTGCAGGAAGAAGTTCCGTTTATGTTTACCGCCGTTGTTTATTACTTATCCGTGATGGGAAGGAAGATCTAGTTCTGATGACCTGGAGTATGAAAATGAGGAATAATAGAGTCTATATATACGTTCTTGTAAGATGTCTACCTCTTTTTGTCTTATTGAATATACTTCAATCTAAGTAGTACTAGTACATATCAGGCAATCTTGTGGAATTCAACAACAGAGAAACAAAGAGATGTAAATGGAATTTGGACACTAGAAAATCCAGCGAGGCGAGCTAAGATCTCGAACTCTTTCTTTGTTCTTTCTTTCCCTGATGGGTTCATGTTCATCATGAACAACTCAAACTGAAACAAGCTTCTGTCTAAAAGTGTATCTCCTGGAAAATCCGGGATTACCATATCGATCACGATCACTTTCCCGTTTGACGGTAGCGATTGATGACAGTTGCTGAGTATCTTCACGCAATGCTCATCGTCCCAGCTATGGAGCATCCACTTTTGTAGTTGCAACAAAACAAACACAAGAAACCTAACGTTAGCTTTTAAGTTATTTTCTGTTACTTTTTTCAAAAAAAAAAAAATTAACCTTCATGAAAATGGCTTCTCCTTTAGGAATGCTTGTAAACATGTCTCCAGCAACATTCTCAATGCCTAACAACCACAAAATTATAATCTTTCAAATCAGTTTTTGCAACACAACAGAAGCTTTGCTAGAAACTGTATAATATACGTACCTGAAGAAGCTGATGAAGTGTTGATAACAGAGGGCAAATCAAAGTTAATCGCTTTGATGATGTGAGGATGCTTTGATATTATTTTACGGAGAATAGAGCCATCGCCCCCACCAACATCCACAATTGACTTCACACCATCAAAACCCTTGTACTTATTCACAACTTCTTCCATGAACACTTCATTGAAACCTTTCATGGAGCTTTGGAACACTTCTCTGAATCTTGAATCTCTGCCAACCAATTCGGCCGCGCTTGAACCATGAGCCTTGTTGAACGGAAGTCCTCCTTGAAGTACAGAATCTTTAAGGTTGTACCTTAAATAGAAAAAAAAAATCATAAAGAGCACTTGTAGATGATAACACGACAAGACAGAATGCATCATGTTTCAGACAAAAGAGTTACCAGATATCAGTCACGACCTTGTCCTGAAACAAATTCACTAACGCAGCCAACGAGCCACCACGGTCTTGATTCTTGGTGAAGTACTTGGCAACCGGAGCTAGGCCATACACCTCACGTGGCTCACCGTGGTCAGTGGAAACAGAGGAAGTGACTATGGAATAGCTTGCAAGACACCGAAGAATCCGATTAAGCAAGGTTGAATCATGATGTTCTTGTGTTTGAGTAGACAAGAGAGACATGATCTGAGGAGCAGAGAGGGAAGGACTAGATTCGGCTAGTATGTCGAAGATGCCAAGATCGATGGCTGTCTTTAGAACCATGGGAAGAACAGAGGAGCTCGATAGGATCATGGCGTACAAAGATAGGTCTTCTTCTTCCATTTTTTCGATTCTTTTGATTCTTGAATCTAAATCAAGAAAAGGCTTTTATGAGAATTCTAGTCAAAAATTGCGAATGCCTTGTTTCTTTTGGAGATAAAGAAAAGTAATACAGCATCTTTTGAATTGACAATTTTGACAAAAATGGAGAAAATCAATATGAATATTCCTCCAAGGAGGTATTTTTGATTCGCCAAATTAGTGGATTCATAGTGATGTCTCTTTCCTACTCTCATCAAATATAAGACTTGATGACTTTAAAGTATGTCTTAATTTTATGGGAAAGTTTGCAAAGATAGGACTATATTACAAAAAAAGAGTGATGACATAGTTAAGACAAAAGTAACAGATAATTTGTTTATACATCTGACAATCCAAGATCAGGACCGCATAACAAGAGAGCATCAAATCTTCAGCAATCAAAAGGCTCCACCACCAAACAGTACCCAGATTCTGGCAAGAGAAAGACAAGTTTTTATCAGTTAGGATTTTATAAGTAATGTACGCACTGAGATAAGAACCAAAGTCATTCTCTTGAGTCAACATGACAATAAATATAAGAAAGGGAACTGGTAAAAAGAGAGCACCAACTTCATCCTTCTGCCCATTTAGTCACATCACATGTCAGCCACTTCGTAGGAAAAATATTTATATGCCTTGTAGTCTCCATCCAGAAATTGGAGATCTTGAGGCTGTTGTTCAAAATTTACATGCCAACCTACAAAACCAAAAGCAAATGCTCTAGAGGACCCTTGTGCAATCCTTACCAATCTGACATGTAAATGCCCTTCAAACTCTCTCAATTAAAGTCAAGGATCAGGGTGTTATGGATGATTTGATGTCACCTTTCTAGTATCCTCAAGAAGTTGGATTCGAAAGAGAAGTCTCGTATACCATCAAGCACCTGTCTGCTTCAGCCTTCAGCCATAAGCTTTTATAGAACAGGGCATGCTGGTTAATCTGCTCCTCCCCTTGATGATTCTGTTGGTAACCAGTTTTAGCCATAACCTGCATGTTAATCAAACCAAAGGTCTACCTCTTGATAAATACCAAATCTCACATCTCAACTATGCAAAGAAAATAAAAAGTACCTGACCAAAGCCGTTATCTTTGGTCACACCGTATTGATAATAACGAGTATCTGGGATGGCCTCCCCTGAGACCATAGAGTATTTCTCCTTCCTTTTAACATCAAGGTCTACTGTCATATTGTTTGCCCTTGGGAGTTGAAGGTCTCTAATCGATAGCTAATAGAGAAGATTTGGAGTCATGGTGACACATTAACACAATATCATTTTTGTAAATTCTACAAGAGATGATGCTACATGTCCTATGTTCTACGCAAATGTACTGTGCTTCCCTATGTTACCAAATACATAAATAACAGATACAACAACATACCTTACTCTTGTTAGGTAAAAGCTTTAGATCATATGAATTGTGCCGTACGACGCTTTGATTCACAGCCTGTTCCTGAATGCTGTTGTTGATGTACAAGTCAAGATTCTGTACGGTACTGTTAATGAGATCAACCTCATCCGCATCCGGTGAATCTGAAGATACTGAACCATGTGCAAGTGTTAGTAACTCTGACAGTCCATGAATCGTTGTAAGTAGTTTCTTCACATCCATCTTAGGAGATGGGCCAGATAAAGCTTTCACATTGCTTGAAGATGGACACGCTGCAGTTTCTACGACGTGAAATGGAAGAGGATGCTGAAAATCATGATTGCCGTTTACTGAAAGTGTAGTGTTTGGCTCCACTTCAAACCACTTAGTAGACCCAAAGTTCCTGTCCGCCGTTGGAGATATAAGTGAAGAACTTCCATGTAACATGTGGGGAAGGAAACGTTCCACATATACTGAGGATTTTGCTAAGTCTGCATCTACTACATTATGATCCATATAACCAGTTAAAGGGGATAAGTCATCCGCAGCTTGGTATTTCTCATAGATATATGCTTTCGGTTTAGTATCTGCAAGAGAAAACTGAGGGGCCAGTGGATTCAATCTCCGCTGACCATGAGACTTGTTGCTGGAGCTTCCTAGTTTTGCAGACTCAGTAATGGCAACTTTGGATTCAAGCCAAGGAGTGTATGAAGACGTCGAACCTGATTTATGAACGCCATATCGACTCTTGAAACTGTGGCCAACCTCTCCAGAAGAGGCCACTACCTTGACCACATCTAGAGACTTGATATCTGGAGAAGTCAGAGCAGAAGTTGTCTCAAAAGCTCCTTGCTTCTCATGAACAGAAGGACTTGGTTTTGCACCAGAGGGAACAAAAACGGGGGCCAAAGGATCCAACCTTTTAGATGGCTGGAATTCATTAGAATCCGACTTGGAAACGCTATCTTGAGTTACGAAACCCAAATTTTCATCTGCAATGTGGGTCAAGATGCGTGTCCTTCTTGCTGCGTCGTCTCTTCCATTTTCAAGAAGATCGGTTACGTTGAACTCCCCTGACGATGATGGAAAATTCGAAGACAGAGACTTCTTCAACGACGAAGAACTATTCTCTTCACAAATTTTCCCATCGTTTTCAAGAACCTTCTTAGGATTAGATGGTACAAACTGTGGCGCCAATGGATTCAGTCTACGAAAGCCACTGAGATCATCAGTAGAACGCCTGGAAGCCACAGATTTGGCACCTGAGGCCAGAGTCTTGCGAGTATTTATCCCTATCCAGCAAGGAGAATCTTCCTCAGAGTCATCTTGGACAGAGTCTGTAGAAGACTTTTCAGACATGACAGTTTTGTCGGCACAGGACAGATCCAACTTCTCATCATCACAAGCAACAGTGGAGGACTCAATCAGCAGCTCAGGCAATTTCGAGACAAGTGGATTAGGGTTCAGCAAGACTATCTTGTCCTCTACAAGTGTCAAAAACGAAAACTCAAAAAAAGGTAACATTTTTACACCAAAATCTCAATTCCCAGTTATCCGCTAATCCAAACACATAGCATATAACCACAAACACGACCCTAAAGAGATGAAAAGAACATAACTTGTGTTACCTTCGGTTGTCTCCACATGGCGAGACAAGTTGGATAGAGAATCGTCGTCGTCGAGACAACTTCTATGGTCATCGGAGGACAAGAAGGAGAGGTCTAAAGTGTAATCACCCCAGATAGAATCTTCGTGTTCAGATTTGGAAGCAGTGAGAATTATAGAAGATGAATCGATGGCGGTAGGCGAAAGACCGCTTCGTATACCATCAATTCCGAGACTACACTGCTTCATCTCCTCTCTCTCTCTATCTCTCTCTGTGGCTATGGAGGAGAACGGAAGTAATGAATCTTATTAAAGAAGAAGGAAGAAGAAGAAGGGAAGGGATTTTTCGAAGAAGGTTTCTCACCTTCCCCTTCCCTTTTTTTTTCTATTTTTTCCTGCTTTCGAAAAGACGAAGCGATTTCTTCAGGTCAAGAGTCGATTAAAAACAAAACAAAAACAGAAACACGTCGTTCTCTGTTTACTGACTCGTCCAAAAATTCGGATGAGGACGAGAACTTTCAGGATTTGACATTTCACACCTTCTACTTTTATCATATTTTGTCATGTGTCCTTATACTCCTTGCTCCTTGGATTTCACACCAACATATTAGAAAACTTTATGTCGAATTAATATTACATATAATTTAGATCTTCGTTTTTATACCATTTGATTTTTTTTCTTAATCTTAAAAATGATTTTTTTATGACTAAGTGGGTGATTGGTTGGGCTGTATCTTGCTTCTACAGCCTTCTTTAGCTTTAAAACATCAATATACAACCAATCATGATGTAGTTTTAACTTTTCCTGCAGAAAATTTTACTAATTTTTACCAATCATGCTGTGGCTTTATTTTCTAAATATACAGCTAACAAAAAAAATATTTCCTTATGTATTATACTTATTAGGCAAAAAATCCTACATCCTTATTTTTGGGGCTGTAAAAGCTGTAGAAAAATAAATCAGTAGCAAATATTACATAAATGTGAAAATAGATTATCAATTAAAAAAAGTATGTAAAAAAGAAATTATCTTTTTTTAAAAAGGAAAAGGTAAAAAATTAAATATGAAAGAACCGATATAAAAACGAAAACCCTATAACCTACAACTCATTGATCTTACGCTCTTACTTTTCTACGAACAAAAATCATCTTCTTCTCCATTAATGTAAATACTCTTTCTGTGCATTCATAAAAATTCAATTTTTTGTGAATTTTTAGTAATTTTCTAATTTTTAAATTTTAATAAGAGATATTTTTTTACTAATACAAAATATTTTAATTGATATAAAAATAATTATTTTATACATGTTACATACATTTTATAATTTACCAATCGTGTTTTATCTAAAAATATCTACAGCCAAAAGCTTACAGCTACAGCCAATATAGCTACAGCAAAAATCTCTGCTAAAAAGCTACAACAAAAAGTTACAGCTACAGCCAATGTACTTACAGCACAAATGCTACAGCAAAAATGTTACAGCTAAAGACGAACCAATCACCGACTAAATGTGATTTCTTTATATATATATTTTTGTTTTATAAGAGATTGTTTGTTTTCTTGTAAAATACTTGATCTGACTCCGCGCATGAGCGCTGAATGAGTTTATAGTATAAATTTTATTTTTTTCAAATATATAACTAAAAATTTTTAAGTATTACAATTTAATTATAATATAATAATAATTATGAGTTAATCGATTTTTTTAATATTTATATGCACTTAGAATGTATTTTTAATATTTATATGCACTAATAATCTAATTATAAGATAATAACTGAAAAGAAGTCTACTTCTAATATTTTTATATAAATATAGTTGAAGATTTATACGTATCATTTTACATTGGTTTAACTTTACTTTCAATATGTTTATAATCAAAATTAGTTAATCGATTCTTTTAATTCATCTTACAATATTCAAAATTTGGTTTCATAATCGAAATATGATAAAAAAAATGTAGCCTATCTAACAGTGATCTAAATCTTTTATATATTTGACAGAACAATCCAAAATAGATATTAATCATAAGAATATTAAATCTCAATCCGTTACAATATAATCAAATAATATAGATATCGAATAATTCTTAATATACTGTTCTATAAGAGATTGTTTGTTCTTTTAATAGAATAGAAGTCTTATGCAAGATCAACAAACACATAAAGTTCCAAACAATTATGGAAATGTGTTTTCCAAAATTTAAGCTATAGATTAAAAAAAACTATATGAACATGCATGGGCGGACCCATTAACAACAATCTGGGTTCAGTTGACACGAGATAAATTTATTTTTTCTTTGTTAATATTTTGGATTTGTTTCTTTTGCACCCATTGAAAAAGAAAAATTGAACCCATTAACCCAAATTTGTTGTTTTAGTGGATATTTTACTTTGACCTGTTAAACAAATAGCCCATATTTCCACTTTGATTGTAGTCTAATATCCATATTTATCCTTTTTTAGGATTGAAAACAAAGTTTAACTCACTTAAATTAATTTAATGTAGTTTAAGACATTGATGATGTTTTATTCATCAGTTTTATTAGTTTTTCTTTAAATAAATAAAAAATAATTATACTTTGATCCCAGTAAATAACATTTCTAGATCCGCCACTGTGAACATGAGTGTTGTGGCTAATGGTATACTCTACACGTACACTCATTTTCTCTAAGATCTTTGAGGGCTGATATTTTTTAAACACGGTCGAGTTTTATTTCCTATCATTTAGTTGAAGAAGCATTGTTCCGAGTAAACTTCTGGTTTAAAAAACAGCTAAATAATAGGATTATAGAATGATTCTTCAATACCAACTACCTATCCAAAGTCAGCAATAACATGGACGTGGAATTAATTTGGCTTACATTAATGTTATTATTTATCCAGAAGAAACCTCGATCATCTGTAGCATGCCTATCAGCAGAGAGCAGGGCCGGAGGTGGTTCGGTTGGGTTTTTTTTTGTTTTCGGTTTTTTCAGAGATATAGAGATTTAGTAACCATTCGGTTAATCATAAAATTCGGTTCGATTTTGGTTCGGTTTTTATGGTTTCTGTTCAGTACGGATAATTATATTAAGAACCGGTAATATCCGGAAAAAAATCGGATCTGGTTTGGTTCCGGTTTGGTTACAGTTTTTTTTATATATTAGGGTAATTTGGATAAAAATCCGACAATTCGGATATAATATTGGGTAACTAGGATAATCTATGATATTTTGGATAAAAAGTTTTGGATAATTTTATTTATTTTGGTTTCTTAGTAATATTTGATTAATTTTTAATTTTTTAGTTATTTAAATATAAATAATATTTTTAAGTATATGGATCATGTTTCGGTTATTCGGATATCCGTTCGGTTTTTTATTCGGTTTCGGTTCGGTTTGGATATCCGTAAATTCTCAATTCAATATCCAATGTGTGTTTCATAAAATTCGGCTCGGTTTTGATTTCGGTTAAAATACTCAGGACTATAGACTAGTCATAGATATACATTAGCTGATATTTTTCCAAGTCAGAGAGATATACAATTGTTGACCAAAAAAAAAAAAAAGAGATCTACAGTTAGGTTGAGATATCATACTGAATATAATTATTTACCTACTGGGATTTTGATATGATTCTGTGAACCGGACGTTACAAAATTACATGCATATACACATACTCATAATTATTTAACGTTCCCTTTTATTAAAGATCGAAGCACAGGCTTAGAAGAGAAGTAAGAAATTCCATGAGTATATAAAAGTGAACGTTAAGTAGATTATTTATGGAATCAATTTTTTATATTATTTAATTACATAATAATAATATTTTGGATATCTTACATAATGTTAATAATTTTTACTATAAATATTATATTATAAAATTGCATTATGATTTGCTTTTTCAACAATCATAAGATGTTAATGTATTATTATAAATGTATTGAAAATAAGTTAAATAATTATTAAAAATAAGTTTTTAATAATATTTATTTGTAATATAATAATTGGCTCAATTATTAACATATTTTAAAATTTCTTTAATAATATATCAAATAATTTATAAAAAATAATTTATATTTCGCAATTCTAAAAAAATTAAACAACCACGCAAAATTTTATTCCACTATTTTTTATTCTATTTTTTTTTTTTTTTGCTATTTCGCAATGTTATCAGCCGAAACCATAGTCCATAGTAATAATCAAAACTTGAAACAATCTCGAATGAAAATCTCTCAATAGGAACTTTTGATCTGAGTTACCAATTATTTCCAACAATTTAACGAAGGTAGAAAATTCTTCGATGAATGATGACTACTTGGCGAGCGGTAGTGGTACTCCATTTAGCCGAGCATCTCATGCACTCAGAGTTCGACCCTACTCTCCCTACTGTGAGATACTGAGCCAAGCGGGCCGGTCCGTGCTTTAACAACAAAAAAAGAAAGAAAAAAAAATTGATGACAAATTCGAGTCTCTTTAGGGTTAGATCTCCGACAAATAAATAACTCGACGTTTGAAACCTTCTCGATGGGATAGTGCCTCTGATCTTATCTTTTACTAAGAGATGTCAAGAAAAAAAAACAGAGTCTTCTTAGTTCTTCTCATATTTGTTTTTAATTCTTCTAAAACGATCAATTCAAGAGAAATAAAAAGTCGCAAAAGGAGATACCAAGAAAGCTCTGTAACTTGTTTGCTTCGTCTTTTTCAACAAAAGGATGCATTAATTGAAACGATCATATTTACAACAAAAGCTCTGAATATTACAACACATATCAACTCAAAGAAAAATCACAAAGTCAGCAAAGAAAACAGAACATGAGGATTCTGAGTTATAAAGTACGACTGTAAGGAGGAGGAGAAGGAAGGAGAAGAGGGTGAGAGGAATCGGAACGATGGAAAGGAAGAGAGTATAAAATATGAAGTCGGATTCTCCTCGGAAAAGGCGCCTGAGAGAAGAGATGCTCCAAAACTCCGGCGAGCACCACCGTGTAGTCCTTCAACATCTCGGCCAATACCGACACCAGCAACATTCTTGTTTACTTCAATAGAATCTGGAATCTTCTTTTCTTCTTTTTAGAGTTCTGTGTGTTTCTCTTGTTATTTACACAATTGTGTTTAGTTTATTATATAGTCGGAAGAAGGGATGTAAAATCTATGGGTGTCTTCAACCATATCCTCTCTTGGTTTTCTACTTTTTTTTTTATTAATTTATTTAATTATATCACTAAAAGGAAATTAAGATTTTCAGTATTTGACTAATCACATGTGGAAGTTTTTTTAATGACTTTATATATAAAGTATTAATTAACGTAATACTTATATTAATTACTCACTCCGTTCATGAAGAGTATAGTTTTAGAAGTTTATTTTTGTTTCACAAAGAGTAGTTTTCGATTTTCATGCAAAATTTAATGATTTTTTATGTTTTATAATTATTTATATTTTTGTAGTTTGTTTTATGATTGATTGAATTATGGTTAGATAGACAGTTAATGATGTTTTTGTTTTGGAAAACTAACAAATTAAATATTTTCTTAATCTATGTGCATAATTCTAAAATGATATCTTTTGTGAAACAGAGGGATGAAAGAGAGGGAGTAATACATATTTATATGCGATTAGTTAGCAAATTATAAATTACCATCTGCCAAAAACTAAACTAAACTAATTTTCTAAATTAACTTGAATTTATTTATACGTTTTTATTAATTTATATTATAAGATATTCTTTTAGGATAGTTTATTAATAAGAACCCATGCCATGGAGATATTGTTTTTGTCCTAAACACAGCAAATAAATGCGAGTTGTGACAAAATTCGTCTAGTTTAGATATTAAAAAAAGCAGACAAGTGTTGAGGACAAAAAAAACGCACATTGTATTGGATCACCTGGCAACTTCTTTATTATGCGGGACCCACTCCGAAACCGGATGATGTTTATCCGTTCGATGTTTATCTTGTTTCCTATGTCATTTAATAGCTACGTCCCTTGAATTTAACGACAATAAAAAAAAAAACTAAATTATTTGATTACAACAATAAATCCTAAAATGGTTTTTAGATTTGATTTTACGAAGAAAATGGTTTTTAGATTTGATTTTACGAAAATGGTTTATACTCGTAGGCCTGGGCGTTCGGGTATCCATTCGGGTTCGGTTCGGGGGCAATTCGGGTTCGGGTTTTGAAATACCAAAATTTTAGCTTCATTCGGATATTATGAATTATCGGTTCGGATTCGGTTCGCGTTTTTTCGGGTTCAGATCGGGTTTAGTAACACATGTAAAACCCAACAACGCCCGAAATAATTTATGTTTCGGTTCTATTTCGGGTTTTGGGATCCAAAATACCTGTTTCATACGAAAAAGTACTTCTTTTATCAAATTTATAAGACTAAAATTAAACTTAAAACTGATATTGTTAACAATTGTTCTAAGAAAAATGCGAAAATCAAATTACTAAACATCAAAATGAAAACAACACCAACATCATCTCAAAAATACAATTATAAGCTGAAATATTAATTGTATTTTGAGTATTTTGATTTATTTTAAGTATATATATAATTAATATTTTTAGAAATACAATTATATATCCGATATTTTGGGTACCTGTTCGGTTCTCGGTTCGGTCTGGGTTCGGGTTCGGGTTTTGAAATACCAAAATTTAAGTCCCATTCGGATATTTTATCGATTCTGAGTTTGGTTCGGTTCTATTTTTTTCGGATCGGGTTCGGTTCAGATTTTCGTGTTCGAATATTTTGCCTAGCTTTATAGATACTGATTGATTAATTTGTACAGGGGTTTTAAGATGGTATGGAGCTTTAGTGGGCCCACTACGTTTTGCTTTAACGGAGATTCTTAAGGTCGAAACTGAGGACGGTGTCAGAATCTGTGTAACAGTGGTTTAGGTGAAATGTGGTGTGTAACTCTCATTTTTATTATCATAATAAATGTAAATTATTTCTAGTTTATGTACATTAAGTATAACGTGAATTTATTAAAAACTTTATTATGATTTAGGTTTGGTTTGATTGTTTGTAAGAGAGATAGTCTATTGTGAAGAGATATTTTGAAAGAGTTGTAAAAAGATTAATATTAAGAGAGAAATATGGAGAGAGTAAGATGAGTTATTGTTCTTGTATCGATTAATAATGAACGCGTACATCTCTTATATAGAGTGATGTTAGACAATATATACTGTGCGAGATAATGACATGGGTTTCATTTCAAATATCATGCGCCAATGTTTCTTGACTTTCGTAACATCGGCGCATGATATTTGAACCCACTGGTCTAAAAATGGAACTATCGGAACATAAACCGCACACCCAAAAACACGGAGATGAGATATATTTGGTTCTTGACCAGAAGCTAACTGTAATGGGAAATATTTATTATATGCACTTGGTCTAATTTGGACCAATGCGGTCGCATGCAGTATAGCATGTCCTCATACAGAAATTGGGAGCTTGGTTCTCAATATTAATTGTCTTGCAATTAATTGCAACCGTTTAATCAAAGACTCAGCCATGCCATTTTGTGTATGCACATGGGGAACTGGGTGCTCAACATCAATCCCTATTGACGTGCAATAATCATAAAAAGCTTTTGAAGTGAATTCACCAGCATTATCAAGTCTCACTTTCTTTATGGTATAATCAGGGAATTGTAATTTCAGTCTGATTATTTGGGCAATGAATTTTGCGAAAGCCGTATTTCGTGTGGTCAAGAGACACACATGTGACCATCTGCTAGATGCATCATTAATACCATAAAATATCGAAATGGCCTATAAGGTGGATGTATCGGTCCACATATATCACATGTATTCTCTCTAGAAATACAGGAGATTCATTCCCAATTTCATTTGTTTTAATTTCTTAAGATAAATATTTAATGAGACAATTGATTACGAGAAATATTAATGCATAAAAACATAATAAAACAGTAATGATAAATTCTTCGCGAGTAAAATCTCCAACGAAGAGACTAAAAATAGAAGCAAAAATAACAATTGCATATATGTGAATCATCTTCTTTTCTTTTCCGAAATAAAAATTATTTGAAGAATGTTTGGTGAAAGCTTTGATGAGAGAAGATGGGATGAAATAAATGAAGAATGAGTATATTTATAGATCAAAAATTACTATTCATAGCCGTTGTACTAGTCGTTTGAAGAGTAAAAATATTTTGAAAATTATTTTTCTGACCGTTTGAAAAGTTAGATTTAATATTCATGTAGTCAAATTTTATTTATCATATTATTATAGTAATAGAATTATTTATAAGAAAATAAATACTGAATTAAGACAAAAAATTAAATGCAAAAATTTAATAGCATGAATTTAGATGCGAAATTTAAATTGCAGAATAATTAAAGTGCAATAAATTAAATTAATTTAGGAGGCATAGCCTACCATAAATTCAAGGAGGAGGTATAACCTTCCATTCCATAAATATTTGATCAAGGAAGAGGTTTAACCTACCATTCCATATAATGATCAAGGAGGAGGTTTAACTTTCCACTCCATTAATATATGATCTGAGGAGACACAGTCTACCATGCAATCATTTCGGAGAAGGCAGTGCCATTCTTTCCGTATGAATAAAAAGAATAAGTGAATAAAATGAACATAATTTAAAACCCACATTTTCGGTATAAGAGCGCTCGTGCTGATAACGTATTAAAAACTTTATTATGATTTAGGTTTGGTTTGATTGTTTGTAAGAGAGAGAGAGAGAGATAGTTTATTGTGAAGAGATGTTTTGAAGGAGTCGTAAAAGATTAATATTAAGAGAGAAATGTGGAGAGAGTAAGATGAGTTATTGTTCTAGTATCGATTAATAATGAACGCGTACATCTCTTATATAGAGTGATGTTAGACAATATATACCGTGCGAGATAATGACATGGGCTCCATTTCAAATATCATGCGCCGATGTTTCTTGACTTTCGTAACAGAATTAAGATTTTTTAGATTTTTTTTTTTGGAACACTAAGATTTTTAGATATTTCAAATTTTTTAGATTTCTTTGATAAATAATTTATTAGATTTATTGTATTATCTAGATGTTGATTTCTACAAAAAAAATTATATTTTTGCGAGAATATTAGTCTCCATCTTTCATTAATTAAAATGATCTAAAACAAAAGCATTTGATACATTATTTATTTTCCAAGAAAATAGTTCTGTTTATTGATTATAATGTCTTCAAGCATTTTGAAAGTCAAATATCAGCTTGTCATGCGTTTTGTGTTTTACTCTTGCAATAATTTACATACGTTCGTTTCTCTTAATCATGTTGCTGATGCATTGAGTCGCGTGGCTTTGTGCTGACAGTAGTGCTTCATACTTCGGTAAAGATTCTTCTATTTGGAGAGTTTGCAAAGGAACAAGATTAATTAATGGCTTTGAGGTGGATATGGTAGACTTGTAGACACATGCTTTCATTTCAAAACAAGATAAGAACTCAACGCTTGAGAACAATGTGGCAGACAAGTGAAAAGACGAAATTTGGAAAAAGCTTGTTTCAGAGATTGTAGATGCATATGCTGGAAAACAAACGAGAATCTCAACGCTCAGACTCGGATTTGTGATGGGATAACAATATAACAAAACCGAATTAAACAATAAAACTTTATCTCTATGGTCCTGAACCATACCATCTGTGTGAACATGAAACGTTAAATCATAGAAGATGAAACTGAGGATGTTGTTACATAGGACCATAAGCTGTATGAGATTCATACATTTCGAGTTTGTGACCTGTAAGCTTTGAGACATGAAACGTTACGTACTTTCTTTTGCTTCATCAATCTGTACTTTCGCATAAAAAAAGACTAAAGAAAAGATTATATTGTTGATCCGTGGTAACAAAGAACACATCACGGTTGATTCTTTCAGCTATTGAACGATTTGATTCACACACATGTTGGTCTAAATAGAAAAATATCAGGTTTCATACTCGCGGCAAGAGAGAGTGGATGTATAGATAGATATAAAAGGTCTCTTGGGTGAATAAAAACTTCAACATTTTGCAATGAAAAAACTCTTTTTTGATCTGTTCATCATCGGTGGATGTAAATGGTAAGAGCCTTTCCTGCATGTATCTTGCTGTTAATCCAAAAGGAGACAACGTTGATTGCTTGAAAATCCCTTACCATTTGCATCCACAGATGATGAACGAACCACAATTTTTTTTTTTTTTTCAGATTGCGTGATGTTGAAGTTTTTAATCACCCAGAAACCTTCTTTTTATTATCAACTTGACTCCCGATCGAAGACTCCCAAGAACAAAAACTACAAAGAGCACAAACCAGAAACAATTAAAAAAAAACAATCTTGAGTAACAGGCAAACTACTGTGAAGCAAAAATCATTACCCTTGGAGGAGAGACATACGATTAAGAGGTGAGGAGATTTTAAACTAGCCATAGCTTCTCGTGACTTGTTCTGCTGCATTAGTTGTTTTTAAACGACTCTTTGAGTTATGGTCAAACCAGTTTTTTTTTTTACTTCAACATCTTCTTGAATGAGACACGTAGGGCTGGGCGCGGGGCGGGTACCCGGACTTTTCGGAGTACTTGCGACCCGCCTTGCCCCGTTCAATTTTCACAAATTTCGCCTTGCGACTTGCCTTGCGACTTGTGAGTACTTGCGATGACGAGTACTTGCCAAAAATTAGCCGACTCGCAAACTACTTGCCTTGCGACTTGCCTTGCGATTTGCTAATTTATTAAAAAACTACTCAAACAAAATAACATAAATATTTAGCAAGTTTGTTAAAATCTCAGCATACAAATTATCAAGTTTCAAAACATCCAAAATAACATAAATACTTAAAGATAGAATTTGAAATACTTAAAACAACATAACTTTGTTTCTTTCTCATGAAGCTTTTTATTCTTCTTAAGTCTTTTTATTCCTATAAAATAATGTAGATCACAATAAAACGATCACTCAAATTATTAGAGATCACATACTTCATAAAACTATTTTAAAAAAAATTCTTAATGATAAAATAGCGGGGCAAGCTCGAACGGGGCAAGTTTCGGAAAAAAAATCGTTACTTGATACTTGCCCCGTACTTGCGAGTAATAGAATTTCTCGACTTGTTACCCGACTTGCGCAAGGCGAGTACTTGCTCGGACGAGGCGAGTACGGGGCGAGTCACGAGTAATGAGCGAGTAACGAGTACTTGTGCCCAGCCCTAGAGACACGTCTTCAAAACAGTCCAACTGTTGTAACACACGATCGATTTCGGAACTCTCTCTCTCTCAATCGCACTTTAACGAACACTCAAGAAACCACGAACGAGCTGAAATCTAAAGAACACAAGAGACGCCAATTGTTTACCCAGTGTTCGCCTCCGATATGGAGAACTACTCACTGGGGCCAGACTCGGTCCAGCAATCCACTAGAACGAAGATGATACAGCTCTCTCACACACTCGATACAAAGATCTCTCTTGAGGAAGAAGATGATAGAAGACTCTAACAACCATTGACTCTAATTGACTCTCTCGGTTATCCTTTTATAACCACAAGGATTTACACCCGAACATGACCCAATAACCTAACCAGCTAAACCGCGCCAAACCAGCGAATCAGTCTAACCAGCTAGCTATAAGACCAATCAGAGATTAACTAAGGAACCTGGTTAACAAGTACTAATCAATTGTCAACCTAAGATTAGACTAACTCTCAATAAACTCCACCTTAGGCTAAACTTACAACAATTGAATGACAAACCTCATCTCACCAAGAAACGCTGAACACCTTGTTCTCTACAAGTGAATCACCTCTGGACTTAGACCGTCTGGCAAGTCCAAGCCCTTAAGCTTTACGGACCTTGAGCAAATCCAACGCTGCATTGAACTTGCTCACCGGAACCACCTTCGTAAGAATATCAGCTGGGTTCCTGCTTGTGTGAATCTTCACAACCTCCACGATGCCATCCGCAATAACTTCTCTTATGAAATTATACTTGACCGCCATGTGCTTAGTTCTCTCGTGGAACACATTGTTCTTTGAGAGACATATTGCACTTTGAGAGTCGCACCAGATCTTGATTGCTTCCTGAGGATAACCAAAATCTTCCAACAGTCCTTTAAGCCAAATGGCTTCTTTTACTGCCTCCGTCAAAGCGATATACTCGGCCTCTGTCGTTGAAAGTGCTACCACTGGTTGTAACCCGGACTTCCAGCTAACCACATTCTCGCCTATTGTGAACACATATCCTGAAGTAGACCTGCGCTTGTCAAGATCTGCTGCATAGTCTGAATCACAATACCCTTGAATCTTGAAATGCTTTGTCTTCGTGAAACACAACTCTGTGTCAAGTGAGCCCTTAATGTACCGAAGAAGCCACTTCACTGCTTCCCAATGAATTTCACCAGGCTTACTCATGAATCTGCTTACCAAACCAATGCCAAAGGCAAGGTCTGGGCGAGACCCAACCATCGCATACATGATGCTCCCAACAGCAGAGCAATATGGAAACTTCTCAGTGTCGATGCATTCTTCTCCTTCTTTGACTGACGCAAGTTTAAAATGCCCGCCAATAGGAGTTGAAGTTGACTTAGCATCGGACATATGGAAGTTACTTACGACCTTCTTCAAATACTCTGACTGAGATAACCGCAAAATTCCTTTACCTCTATCTCTGAAAATGTCCATTCCAAGAATTCTCCGTGCAGGACCGAGATCCTTCATCTCAAACTCTGAGTTTAACTGCTCCTTAAGTTCTGAAACTCTTGTCATGCTCTTGGATGCAATGAGCATATCGTCTACATACAAGAGTAAATAGACATAGTCCTCTGCAGCAGTTCCTTTGGAGTAGACACACGAGTCATGCTCACTCCTGTTGAAACCTTGTGACTTGATGAACTGATCAAATCTCTTGTTCCATTGACGTGGGGATTGCTTTAGACCGTACAAAGACCTCTTGAGAAGACAAACTTGTTCATTCTTTGACCTCACTTCATATCCTTCTGGTTGATACATGTAAAGATCTTCCTCTAAGTTCCCGTGAAGAAAAGCTGTCTTCACGTCCATCTGCTCGAGTTCCATGTCCTGATCAACAACGAGAGATAGTAAAGTCCTTATAGAGACATGTTTGACCACAGGTGAGAACACTTCACCGTAGTCTATACCCTCCTTTTGAGTAAACCCACGTGCTACCAAGCGTGCTTTATAACGATCTGGTTCCACATCTTTGATTCCTGGCTTAATCTTGAAAATCCATCTGCAGCTGATGATATCTCTGTCCTTAGGTTTGTCAACCAAGACCCAAGTATGATTCCTCTGAAGAGAATCATATTCCTCATCAGTAGCAGAACGCCATTTCTCAGCATCGTCACTGTCCATTGCTTCACCATAATCACATGGTTCAGCACTCATCAATTCAAACACGGCTAAAGCAAAAGCCAATTCGCCATCTTCCATGTCATAATCTCCGAATCTAACTGGCGGAACTATAGTTCTCCGTTGACGATCACGAGCAAGCTGATAGTTTGTCAACCCAACTCGATTATCCTCTTCAACATCTGACTGAACCTGATCCGGAATAGCTCCACCTTCACCTGACTCCTCTGTATCTGTAATTGATGATCCAGGTAGCTTTTCAATGTACTTGTCGGATCCTGATGTGTTTGCGGTAGTTTCATCTGTCTCTGAGCTCTTGTGTTTAACGTCTTTGTAGACCTGGTCTTCGTGGAACTTAACATTTCTGCTGACCACGCATTTCTCTCCTTCCAGTAGCCAAATTTTGAACCCCTTTGTTCCTTGTGGATAGCCAATGAACACTCCTTTCACAGCTCTAGGTTGCAACTTGCCTTGATCAACATATACGTAAGCGATGGAACCAAATCTCTTCATATGTTTATAACCCGGCTTCTTCCCTATCCACATTTCCTCAGGAGATTTGAAATCTAATGGTGCTGATGGGGATCTGTTCACCATATATGCCGAGATAGCTGCAGCCTCTGCCCAGAAAACTTCTTCTAACCCTGACTCGTTCAGAAGACATCTGACTTTCTCCATAACGGTTCTGTTCATGCGTTCAGCCACACCGTTCTGTTGTGGTGTGTAGGTACATGTGCGGTGTCTAGTTATGCCATTAGACCTGCAAAACTCATTAAACGCATGGTTGCAAAATTCCAAACCATTATCTGTCCTAAGGCATTTCAACTTTCTATCCACCTGATTCTCTACTAAGGTTTTCCATTCACAAAACTTAGAGAACGTTTCATCTTTAGTTTTGAGAAAACAAAGCCATACCTTCCTAGAGTAATCATCTATAATGGATAAGAAATACTGGTTACCTGATAACGAGGGTGTGACATTTGGAGATCCCCAAAGATCTGCATGCACATAATCAAGTACATGTTTCGTAGTATGTTTACCAGTATCAAAGCTTACCCTTTTGGACTTTCCCAGTATGCAGTGCTCGCAGAAGCTTTCCTTCCCATGTCCTTTTTCTTTAGGATGCCGTCCCTAACGAGAACCTGCATATTTCTGTAACTCATATGACCTAAACGACTGTGCCATAGAGATACCTGAGGTTTTGCGCCTTCCGCTTGGCATGCTTCTGGCATTATGGTCTCACCATCAAGAATGTATAGCCCATTCCTTAGGATCCCTTGAAGCGCCAGTTTGTTGTTCTTGTAGAATTTGACCTTCCCATCTCCACCTGAATGCTTGAATCCCAGCTTGTCCAGAGTACCTGTGGAAATCAAGTTTCTACGAAGGTTTGGAACATACCTGACATTACGCATGTACTTTACCGTTCCTCCATTTGTGTTGATTTTGACAGTTCCAGTTCCAAGAGTCTCCACCGAATGGAAATCTCCAAGTAAGATTTTGCTTGATCCTTGCTCTGTGAAGTCCACGAACCAATCCCTCCTTGAAGTCATGTGATGAGTGCATCCCGAATCAATCACCCAGTTGTCCTTTGGGTCGACAGCTGAAACTGCTAGAGCATCCTTAGATTCCTCTCTGACAATTGCAACAGCAGCTTCACACTCCTCATCATTTTCCATCCTGCGCTTCTTTGCAAAACAGTCCTTCTTAATGTGACCTTCTTTCTTGCAGTACCAGCAAGTGACATTCCTGTTCTTTGACTTGCTGCGAGACCTGTTGTCACGGTCACCTCTTGATCCTCCTTTCTTGGATGATCTTCCTCTATCTGGTGATCGACCTCTGTCATTAGTATACAGAACCGTTGCGGATCCTTTGTCTGACTTTGTAGTTTCTTGAATCTCTCTTTGCCTTGACTTACTCGCTGAGATCACCTCTTCTAACGTTATAGATTCTTTACCATACTTGAGAGTATGCTTCAGCTGATCATAGGTTGCCGGGAGTGAGTTCAAGAAAACTATAGCCTGAATCTCATCAGTGACGCTCACGTTCAGACTTCCCATCTCATTTATAACCTTGAGAAACTCGTCCACATTAACATCTATAGCCTTCGATCCGTCACACTTGAAGGTATAGAATTGAGACTGCACAAAGATACGATTTGGCAGAGTCTTGGACATGTACAGCCTATCTAACATAGACCACATAGACGCAGCAGTTGTACAATGCTTAATCTTCCTAAGCACATGATCCGTGATGTTCAAGATGATCATATCTTTAGCCCTATCATCCTTGTCTAATTTTTCGGGATCAAGTTTTACCTTCGTCGAAATCTCCGACGGCTTTTCTTCTTCCTCGTCCGTATCTTTTGCTTCTTCATCTTTCTTCGATGGGGTAACGAATTCAAAATTATCTGAGAGGATAACTTCCTTCAAGCCAGCTACACCGAAGTGAGCCATCATCCGAATAGTCCATAGCGAGAAATCGCCGGAGCCATCGAACAGCTCAACCTCCGACCTGCGCTTCGTCTTCGTCGTCGCCATCGCAAGAGACTCCCGATTCGCCTAAACCAACGCTCTGATACCAATTGTTGTAACACACGATCGATTTCGGAACTCTCTCTCTCTCAATCGCACTTTAACGAACACTCAAGAAACCACGAACGAGCTGAAATCTAAAGAACACAAGAGACGCCAATTGTTTACCCAGTGTTCGCCTCCGATATGGAGAACTACTCACTGGGGCCAGACTCGGTCCAGCAATCCACTAGAACGAAGATGATACAGCTCTCTCACACACTCGATACAAAGATCTCTCTTGAGGAAGAAGATGATAGAAGACTCTAACAACCATTGACTCTAATTGACTCTCTCGGTTATCCTTTTATAACCACAAGGATTTACACCCGAACATGACCCAATAACCTAACCAGCTAAACCGCGCCAAACCAGCGAATCAGTCTAACCAGCTAGCTATAAGACCAATCAGAGATCAACTAAGGAACCTGGTTAACAAGTACTAATCAATTGTCAACCTAAGATTAGACTAACTCTCAATACCAACGCTTCCTCTTCTTAAATAGTATTGTAAACGTACCGCTGATGCTCTTCAAGTTGCTTCTCTCTATTTTTTTGAGTCATATATCGATTTTCTCTGCATCCATTAGAACATGATCGATATTGTTACCAAATTAATACGAAATGAAAAAGAGAATAATAACACAATGATCCTATGTATAAGCTAATTGATGTGTTAGGACTTAGGACCATGCATGAAACATTTAGCTGTTTTCAAACGCCACAATCATCTCGAACTCATCAACTCTCAGGGAAGTTTGTTTGAAACTAGGATTAATTAAGCTATCCACATCTGACATTAAACACGAGATTGATTTACTATCAGGGACACAAGTAGCAGTTTAAACTGCAAAACAAAACAAAAAAAGAACTACTTTGTTAATGATTCTAGAGAATTTGGCTTTATCACTGAACAATACATAAAAAAAAAAAAACAGACTAAACATCATTATACAAACAAACAAAAAACGTGGAGAATGTCGCTATCTATTATCAATTAAACATGCCTTTGAAGGAATCCAATTGATGAAACAAGAAGCTACATTTGGCATCTCTTGACTCTTTCCATGTTCCCACTAAAACAACTATCACCGCCATTATTATCACCATACTGCTGCACTGCACCAAGCTCCTCATTAGCTTCTTCTGTTTCTGCCATGATGATGATGAAGATGAAGATGATACATCTTTCTTTTCCTGCATCTCTCATTGTTTCAATCAGCTTGTTAATGTCTTTTCTCTTTCATCCATGTCAATATTAGATGTTTTGCTTTTAGAGATTATGTTTAATGTAATTCAAAAAGAAACTTATTACCTTGCTATTGCTTGCTTCTTCTTCACTGCGGTCTGAGTCCCTTACGGTTTTGGGAAGTTTCCGCAGTCTTGTCTGCAGGCGGATTCTCCTATTAGCCGTTCCCTGCGTCCCTAAACAATCTGATTCCGACAGACTTTCATCCCTTTGTACTCCACTCTTATCCTTGTCAAGGAAGCATTTTTCGGTCTCCTCTACGACCTGCACATTTCATCAAAATGGTTAGTTGAGAGGGGAAAGTCTTATCTCAATATTTGCTAGACGAGTGAATCCTACCTTGGACATGGCAGACTGTACTTCATCTTCTTCATATTCACCTAGATCTCTCTCTTTCTCGTTGTTATCTGGCGTGAGCGGCTGCTCAATCTGCAGCCGTATTCTTCTAGGAGCAGTGCCTTGGTTCACAACAAAGTCCAGATCCGTCTGATTCTCCAGAGACCTAGCCTTGAAACCGGAAATGTCACTGGGACTAATGTTACGGTCAACAGGGCTTTGCTCAAAGGACGACTGCTCGCGGTTATTAACATTAGAGTTAAACGGATCCATAGTTGCGTAAGACGCTGAAGCATACTGCCCTAAAACGTTGCTATGAAGTGGCGTCAAGGTCCTAGAGGACCCGGATGAAGACTGTATCTCTACCGCCTCCTTGTTATCAACGTAGTGATTACTGACTAACGTGGAAGCTCCAGTGTCAGTAACAAACTGCAGTACATGAAGAAACACTAAGGTCAGTTCCAAGAGCAAGTGATGATTCATCACCTTAAAGATTCTGATTACCTGTGGGCAAGCAGCTTCGGCTTCCCCATCAACGAAACCAACGGTGTCTTTGGGAAACGGATACTCTGTAGACCAATGCATCGTATTCGGAAGCGCAAAGTCTTCCCCTTCATTAGAGGATTGGTTACGGTTATGGAATACTTCATCCAGGACAACTGTTAAGGATTCATCTTGTATGGCTGCACCATCCTGAAAATGTAGGCCATAGTCACAGTTTCCGAAGTCGCTGGAATACATTGAATCCATGTGCGATGCAGCAAAACCGATGTTTGGCTGCGACGGATAATATGCTTGGTCACTTATTTGAGTATAGCTGTGTCCGTAGAGAGTTGATAAGTCCCTAGGGAGTGGATTTTCCTAGAGCACAAACAAAGAAAGCACAAGCTGGTTTAGGACAGGACATAGTTCACAAATTGTGATACAGAATGCTATACTTAGTGCAAACAGAGAAATCAAAAATCGCTTTTACCTCAACTAGGCTTTTCCCCAAAACACGGTCTTTGGCACGAGAAGTTTGAGCGTGACCGACAGATTTCTCTGTTTTAACCAATGGACCATCAGGCTTCAGATCACTACCCTTGTCGCTTGGACACCTCTCAGCGTCATCTGATCTATTTAGAGCATGAACATGAGACGTAGCTGTTTCTTGGACCATTTCAGAAGATGTGTCATCACGAGAGCATCTAGTTGTGGTGGGAGTGGAATTGACATTCTCTACTTCGTCACAGTTTGTAACATCGCAGCTATCACTAGGCTTGTGAAACAAGCGACACAAAACATACGGATTCTGTTCACAAAACAACAAAAACAAAACACATGCCGACAAATAAAAAGGTCAGTGCTATCAAACATGAGCAACAGAAACTTGATTATAGCCATTTCTACAAACAAATTTTCACTACGTGAAGCACCTAAAAGACTTCACAACAGCTACTATATTAGCTTGAATGAGACAAGAACTTAAAAATTGACCAAAGCAAATGAAAGAAAAACAGACCTGACCAGGTCCAGTGCCGTCGAGGTCCTTCTCAGTGGCACGATACTCGTGCATAATCCAGTTGGTGCGCTCTCCTCTAGGAGCTCGACCACGATAGAAGACAAGAGTCTTCTTCATACCAATAATCATCTTCTTTGACTTGATGGTTCGGTCTTTCCCTGTAGCTTTCCAGTAGCCAATGTCAGTAGCTCTATTGGAGCGGTGGCCGCTCGGATACTTCCGGTCACGAGGACAAAAGAAGAACCATTCTTGATCATCTGTCTTTATCACCGAAAGCCCTACAATCATTCAAATTAAACAAACCCTAAAGAACCTATCACTTCTCAAAACAAAAAAAACAAAAACCATATTCATTTCTCAACTCTGTTCCTTCAAAACATCAAAGAAGAAGAAGAGGAAGAGACCAAACTAACCAGGCAAGTCCCATGGCTCCCACTTGCAAACATCGATCTCAGGGATCACTCTGACCTCCAAATCACGGCCGTTGATTTTCAATCTCAGGTAATGATTGATGAGTTCTTCATCCGTTGGTCTAAATCTGAAACCTAAAGGTAACGACTCCATCGACAACGTAGCTTGCGTCTCCGTCGTCATCCCAAATTCTCCGGTCAGTAGTTCTTGAAAGCTCTGTTTTTTCTTCTTTTTTTTTTCTTTTTTTCGGACATAAAACCTGAAGCTGACCACTTGGTTGCCGTGGTCTGCCAATTGTGCCATGTTCTGGCTCGCACGTGACGTAAGAGTCTCGATATTTCCTATCTTACCCTCGACTTAATCCATGTAATTACGGAAACTGCCATGGCTCAATCTTTGTTCATCACGGCGGTCAAAAGCCTTTCAAGCGGCGTTGCTCGCTTTTGACTCAAACAGTTCTCTAAGGCTACGTACTGGGCAGGGGCCATAGTCTACTCATAAGATTCCTTCACGTGGTCCTTTAAAGTTAAAAAGAGCTAAAAAAGTTTCTTAATTAATAATAATAATACGTAAGGTTATAGATATTATTATGAATTTAACTTTTTCCCATTTCTGGGATATTTTTTGTATTATGTGAGCAATAACGTCTCCAAAACATATGCTCAATCAAGCAGGATTACTACATTGTTGTTTGTTTTTGTCGTAACCCTTGTTCGAAAACTCGCCCGCCTAGCCGAGTATACGTCCAAGAATACGCTAGGCAGTGGTGGAACGTGGCGAGTTGAGTTATACGGCTATATTATATAGTGACTCGTGTTTTTTCCGTCTAAACCATATAATTGGAAAAAAACGACGTATAAATATGACAACTAAGTCATTTTAGATCACTTAAATCGATAATAATTTGACAAATTTGTTATATTTTATTTTAAATAACAAAATAAAAAGAAAAATTAACTAAAGATATGTAAAAGATGAAGATGAAGTAGTTAGAGTGGTAGACAAATAGAAAAAAAATCACTTGAACATTTATCTCATGATTTTTTAATAGTTTTCAAATCATTAATTCATGTTATTCTATCAATATTATTTACCAAAACAAATTTATAGACAAAATTATAATAAAATATTTTAAAATTACTCCCAAGAATAATCCCGAGTAATCCCTGAATAATTGGTAATTCGCTAGGCCCTTATCGACCGTACGTATAGCGCGTAGCGAAATCTCGAACCTTGGTCGTAACCAATGAATACATATTAGACAAATAGACATACTGAATTCTATTAATGGCTTTAGGACGATAAGTAATTTACTTTTATGAGGTGATTCATTCCGACAACCAAGTTTATCTGGTTAAGTTATTCTGTTTTCAAGTTAGTAGATTAGAGAAGCTGCCATATTAAAAACTTTATAAATAGTAAGAGTTATAATTAGACGCGTGTTACGGTTGTAATTTGGTAAAAACTAAAAAATAGAGGAAAAAGAAAACAACAATACATATATCACAAAAAAATATTTATATGCTAAGAAAATGTTCGGCCCCATAAAGTACAATAAAGCCTCCCTGTTCTGTAAAAGTTACGTGTCAGTAACTACCATCTCCAATTATTGCTCCTTTTTTAGGTGGACTTTTGTATAACGAAGTTTGTCTTCTTATGATATTTCAAAAAATGGGCCATGGGCCAGATGTTAGACCTATTGAACCCAACCCACAAATGTTTTCAGGCAATGACAATTTTGCTTTTTTCTTTTTCCTTTAAAACAACTTTTTAATGTAAAATTTTACCTACTACAAGTCTACAAAGATCTATGATAATTAGAATTCACCTGCCATCGGATTTGAGCGTGAAAGTGTCAAATTTTTTCTTCCAACAACTTTTAAGTTCGATCCATTATAATCGAAAGCTTAGATAACATATCAATTTTTATAGCATATAAATTCTATCGAGGTGTGTTTGATATGAAAATATAAGATACATATATAGTAATAAATAAGGGAATACAGGTAAATGGCCTTTGTTTCTAAGTTAATTTGCTAGAAATCTCCATTTTGAAACAGTATAATTTTGTTGTTTTTGCCTTATGTTATTACCTTTAGCCCCTTGTTATATCGAGTAATGGCATTAAGTTTCCGACAATTTTCCTTAATTCTTATGAGACTAGTTCTATTAAATTATGACTCAACCTTGTAAACCACTTATCTCTTCAGAACTGTTTACATTCTTCATAAATTTTCATATGTTAATATTAATATTTAGTTTTTGGTTTAGAGTTTAGAGTTTAGATTTTGGGTTCAGGGTATAGGGTTTAAGATTTATATTATATTTGGGTTAACTAATCATTGATTTATGGTTTACTTTTTGGTTTAGGGGTTTATGTTTTATATTATAGTTGGGTTCACTAATACTTGGATTTAGGATTTAGTTTTTTGTTTAGGGTTTAGGGTTTAGATTTTGGAGTTAGAATAGAGTTTAGTTTAGGGTTTAGGTTAGGGTTTAAGGTTTAGATTTTAGAGTTAGGGTGTAGAGTTTAGGGTTTAGGGTTTAAGGTTTAGAGTTTAGATTATAGTTGGGTTCACTTTTAGGGTTTAGTTTTTGTTTTTGGGTTTAGGGTTTAGATTTTGGAGTTTTTGTTGTTGCTTTAGGGACGAAAAGTTACGACGAAATTATGTGGTCGTAAATTGGAGACGAAATTACGACGAACTTGGGAGAGAAGAAAAAGGCGTTGTAATTAAGTTGTAATATTACGACGAAATGTTTCGTTGTAAAGTGGTTACAAATTTACGACGAAATGGGGACGTTTTAAAGACGAAAGCAGTCGACGTCGTAAACGAGTCGTAAATTTCCTTCCAATTTACAACGAAATATATTTACAACGACTTAGCTACAAAACTCGTTAAATGGCTATTACAGTTGGTCGTAACAACGACGTAAATTCAAAGTTAGTTGATTGAAAAATGATGTTGCAAAGATGGCATTGGGATTGGGCTATCACCGAGATGGTGAAGGCTCACTTCTACAAAAAGGGAATGAAGCGCCTTGGTAATGCCGTCTGCGATTGGAAGACTGCTTGGCTGGTTAAGGGAGATCGCGGGAAGCCATCCTTTATGGAGGTGAGGGTTTGGGAGGGGCTAAAAGCTCATTGGGCGGAACCGGGATCTGTAAAAAGATCTATTCAGTGCTCTGCTGCTCGCAACACTCTAGGTGAAGACGGTCTGCCTCTTAATATGCCTCACACTGCCGGACAAACTCCTTTTGGTGGGATTGCTCTAAAAATGGTAAATCACTTAAATTTCAATTTCAATATTTCATTCACATATATTATTGTTCATTAATTTGTTTATTATTTTACTAAATCTATTATTTTTAGGTCGAGAAATTAGGACATGCACCAACTCTCCCACAGCTCCATGAGGAGACACACCGAAGGAAGTCCAGCGTCTTTGTCCATCCAAGAGCCGAGAAGCTGCACAACGACGTCAACACTGCCGTCGCAGAGCGCCAGACTCAGCTTTCTCAACAAACTCCGGATGGTGCTCCCGTTGAATTGACTGTTGAGGAAATAAATTCGATCTACAAGCAGGTACATTTTTTTTTGAAGTTTTTTAATCTTTTCTTAATATTATTAACTTCTCATTTATATAAGTTTTGCTTTAAGAATTAATTTTAACTTGCAAATTTTTTTTTCCCCTTCTAGATTGCTCCGAAGAAAAAAGGCTGGTATGTTGGAGTGGGATCCGTCCAGGATATCCCGCCAGCCATGACTTCTTCGTGGATAGGAGAAAATTCTCTCCGTCAGAAGGTCTTGACTCTCGAAAGCCAGAACAAGGCGACGAATGACAGAGTCAAGCATCTTGAATTTGTGTTAGAACTCATGGCTGCGGGTAATCCGGATTTGCAGCAGGTAGTGCACAGTGGCCGTCAGGAGAATCGGCCTACGACTTCTACAGCGCAACAAGACGTCGACTTGAACATATCATTGTCTGAAGCTGACATAACCCGAGCCACTGAAATGTTCGAGCAACTTATTGAGTGATTCTGTTGCTCTTTTTAATATTGTAGTATTTTAATTTGCTTTTGCATTATTGTAAAAACTCTTTTTTTTGTTGGCAAACTTGTACAAACTCTTAACTAGTTTAAATATGAATTTCGTTCTCATTTTAAGATTTTTCCTTGTTTTTGCGTTTAAATTAGTTTTTTTTTCAATCATGATATAAATCGCGGGAAAAAAATTTCCCTCCAATTTAATATGTTTCGTCGCAATTTCGTCGTTAATTTATGCGTCCCAATTTCGTCGTAAATAAAACGACCCAAATTCGTTGTAATTATTTTCGTCGCTACTTTTTCGTAACTTTCTTCGTCGTACCTTCGTCGTAAGTTGCCGACATCATTACGACGAAAACTTTTACAACGACATTACGACGACTCTCTCTCCTCCGTTATTTACGACACTTGTACAACGAACAGATTTGCAACTCATTTACGACGCACTACTGTAGTTGCAAACTTTACGACGAATTACCGTCAAATGTCGTTTTACGACGATCGTCTCACGACGAATTGATGTTCGACGCTAGACATTTTACGACGAGTTTGGGACCAATAGTTTCGTCCCTAAACCAATGTTTTCTTGTAGTGTTTTAGATTTTGGAGTTAGGATTTAGGTTTAAGGTTTAGACTTATAGCTGGGTTCACTAATTCTTGTGTTTAGAATTTTATATGTGTTTCAAATATTACTGCATTAATTAATTTTAAGTGTTGTTTACTATTTATGTTAATATATATCACCAATCTTTTGTTACCTGTGATAAGGTGAAAATGGTCAGAAAAATATTTTCCTAATTATAACTATAAAATGAGACTATTTATCTAATTGACTTTTTATCTGGGGTTATTTAGCAAAGTGGCCCGAATAAATAATGATATCAACATAGTGCTAACATCCACATAATGTAAACTTTCTTAAACATATATAAAGAAATATGTTAAGAATCTATCTTTTTTTTTTGGTTTAAGAATAATTTTTTTTTGGTTTAAAGAATCTATCTTACTATTCATATTATTTTATTTAAACTTTGCAGGTTCTCACTGGATTTATAATACTTGGTCGCGTATCTTGTTTTTTCAAATTGTCTCCAATAGACCAAGTGTTTGGATGAAATGAAATGCTGAAGTAGATATGCCGTGGAGAGTCGTGGTTGCAGGCTGGAATTAACGTTATTATACAGCAACGTTAAAATATTGAGGCTCTACTACATCTACGGGTTATGCGTCATCCACCTTATCAATGTCAATTGTCTAAAATATTGTAAATAATAAACAATATGCTTTGAGAGATAATAATAATACATTTTGAATTCATATATGCTCTTTAAATATCTTTTATGTTTCAAAATCAATTTAATTTGAAAGTATCGAATATATATATATATTAATTCCAAGCTTGGAGCAATTTAAAATCTTGTTCTTGATTATTGAAAATTGTTTCTTGAGTTTTAAAATTAGAAGAAAAAAAAAGAAAAAGAACCATTTTTTGGTTTTCGTAAACCGCTTTTGAATTTTCAGTGATGGATGAGTAGGATAAAAAAAACATTCATCTAGGCCTGAGCATTTTAATCGGAACCGATTACCCGAACCGGAACCGAACCGATATAGTGGTTCTAGATCGGTTCCGGTTTCATGAAAAAGAACCGATGGGTAGTATATATAGAGAACCGTGGATCTCGGTTTCTAACCGAACCGAACTGAGATCCAATGGATAACCCGAATATCCGAACATACTTACTTTCATTATGTCTCCGACCTTTCTTTTTTTGTGCCTGCATCGAGTTTTTTTATTTTTTTTTATGTTTGGAGAAGATTAGTATGAATTTAGTATTGAATCTGTTGTTATTTTCTTAGCCATTTCGGTTACACTTCAAATACATATCAGTAGTTTCAGTTACATTTCGGGTATGTTGGTCACATTTCGGTTATTTATGTTCTATTTACGGTATTTTAACGGATCTATTTCGGTTTCATTTAGAAAACCAATGATTTTTGTTCTAATCGGTTCTATCCGGAACCGAACCGGAACCGATGGTACCGAACCGTGACCGAACCATGATACATTCAGTTCCTATATGGATAGTAAATCAGTAGAACCGAAAGAACCGGAACCGATGGTTCCTACCCGGAACCGAACCATATACCCGAATGCCCAGGGCTACATTCATCACTCGAATAATCGAATAAACGTGCTTATATCTTCTAAGTACACATATAACACTTATGAGAAATAAAAACTACTATACGATAAGTGACACTATTTCTTATTACAACAATTCGCATAAATTTAATCACACGATGACCTCACAAATGATTAAGAGCTCCATCAGTTCTTACCATGAAGTCGCAGAGTAAATTCTTGTAGCGAGATAAGAACTTGTTTTAACCTCTCCTTAACCGATTCATCCACCAAGTTTCCTTCATTATCAAATTTCTGAGGCGGTTGGAATGCATTGAGAGTAAACTCTGGTTTGTTGATGAAATGAAGATCAAGGAATACTCCGATTTGTCGAAGATGATATTGCGAAACTCCTCCACCAAACATTCCACCGGTGCTTATGATCGCAGCGGGTTTGTCAGCCCAAACATTTGGTGATCTTGATGCCCAGTCGATCGCATTCTTAAGGGGAGCTGTTTATAATATTTGAATAAGGTAAACAAAGAAAAACGTAACGATCAAGTCAGCAGAGGGAAAGAACTTTGGATCTTGCAGACATTTGATATCAATGCTTAGGCCTTGTTCACTTTTTTTTGTTATCTTGAAGCAAATACACTAGATGCTATTGGTTTAAGATTTGTGTCTAGAAGTTGAGTTTTGAATGAAAAATATTACCAAAAACATCTTTACATACTAACCTTTTTTTGTATTGAATCAAATTTATATTAAAATGTTGTTGTCAAGAAAAAAAATGGTGCGTTACCTTTATCGCAGAATTTTCCTTTTAGCCTCAAATTCGCAGAAGCATATTCTGTTTACTAATTTCATATCTTTTTGTTTATATGTGCTATAATTCTACATATTTAACTAATGTTTATAATTATTTTTATCAAATAATTTTGTTGAATCTTTTTTGATTAAAAGTTAATTTTGATGATCATGTCATTATAAAACAAAATATGATATATAAAAAAAGCTTCTTTCTGTTTTTGTAATTGTATTGTAAAGCCAATTTGATGATAGAAGAAAATGTTCATTTAAAGTTGTACCTTTCTAATCTTTTGATACAAATTTGCATTGAAATTATTTTACATACTCATAGACGAACAACCTAATTTGTATCAAAATATATCTTCCAATTGAAAAATCTGGTTGTGCAAAAGTCTACATGTACAAAGCTAATAGAAACTGAACATGCATTAAATCGATGTGAACTGACATAAGCAATGTCAAAATTTCTCACAAACCAGAATTCAAATGCCAACAACAGTAAAGAGAGATTTTCAGTGTGAGCATTAGTTGCTCCATGAGTTACACTGTTAAAGGCAAATCCATGTTCACAATCAGCCTGTTCTTGATATTTGCATATGAGTAAGAGTCTAAGACATAGATTGACCATGCTTGCAGAACACGCCTTTTTAAAACCCAAATTGGCGAATACTTGATAAAACAAATTCCCTAGCCTTCCAAGACCCAAATGTTTCATGTAGCGAAAAACTTAGACTTATCTTAAACAAGGCAAAGCAGATAACATTTTGACTATATCTTAAACATCAGATTGCATCCAGAATTCCATTGATTCGATCTTATGCTCCTCCACAAAACACATATAGTTTAGCTTGGCTGTGAAAGCCATATAAGAAAAAGCTTTTGAAAACATTGATAAAGAAAAAAAACCTTTGGAAATACCTGAGACAGAGTAATTATACTCAGGGGAGGCGAACAAAATGCTATCTGCTTCAAGGATCTTTTGTCGGAAAGCTTCGACGACAGGAGGATAAGTACCGTTTATTTCCAGATCGGTGTTGATAAACGGCAACAGAGATATGTCAACATGCTCAATTTGCATTCCCGACACTGATTCCTTCGTCAAGTCGATCGCTAAAAAAAAACACCAAAAATTAACAAATTAGACTTTGAAAATCTATATATATATATAAACTTTATATATTTTTTTGTGTAAATTTAGTGACTTCAAATCTAACATGTTAACTTTAACTAATATGTATATAACCGGTTAAAATAACAAGATTTTTACTCTTAGCTTTATTTATTTTTTATTTGAAAGAATCATTCCAAATTTAATAAAATTCAATCTTCAATCAAATTCTTGCATTCATAATTTATTTGAGAATATATATAAAGAATAACACTTGATTTTGATCATAAAAAAATTAACATCAATATTCAATAAAAATGAATTTATTATCACTTAAAATTTTAAATCGCTGACCTCACCAAAATTGAGGAGAATAAGCCAAAATTTATGAAAAGTAATATATATACCGGCACGAAGAAGACCGTTATGGTAAGAGCCTTTCCGGAGGGAACCGGAGAGAGCAATGACTCTGATCAATGGCTTCATCACCGTTACTGTCTCCATTTTCTCTGATTAGAGCTTTACAAATTGTTGACTGCCGAAGAAAGACGACATTAGATTAGGTGAAGGAACAAACAAAAAGCTGATTCCACTAATATAGTGCTCGGCCCTATAAAACCTCATTAGAGAATGGGTACCTACTACTGACTAACAAAACCAAAAATGGTTAGTCACCAATGACATCACACTTTTATAAAATAGTAATGATTTCAAACCCAAAGCCGAAAGGAAACCGAAATATTTTCCTGATCGCCAGCTCTAGTTGGATTGTAAACTCATAATGATTATATTTACAATTTTTTTCCCTCAAGTTAAAAAGGTTCAAAAAGCTAATAATTATCCTACAAACAGTCGACCAACAAAAAAATTATAACAGCTAATATTTTCAAAAAAAAAAAATGGTTATAATCTGTAGTACTAGGCTTTGGTTCTATTCAAGATGGATTCCCTTCTATATATTCGTAACGAAAATCATATGTGATTAATGATATATAGTAAAATATTATCTTTTTTAAATATGTGCGATGACAAAAATATACATCCAATAGATAGAAACAAATTCATAGTAAATTTTTTATTCTGAAAAATTCAAATTACTAAGTCTGTAATCAAAATACACAATCAAGATTACAATAATTGTTCATGAATTATTAAGCAAGAGCATAGTTGCAACTAACCCTAAACTTCTCTCTGGCTTCTCTCTAGCAGCCGTCACTCTTTTTTCTCCAATTTCTGGCTCCGGTGGCTCTATCAGCACCGGAGCCGGATTCCTGTTTGTTTTACTTTGGTTTCTTCTTTGTCTAAGCCATGAGTTTTGGTTTTTTTTTATATCAAATTCGATTTTGGGGATTTTGATTTGCAGATCTGTTGGATTTAGGCATAAACTTGGTTTGGGGTGCCGGATCGCTTTGATCGTCGGTTTTACTCGGTTTTACTTGCTCTAAATGCCTTAGATTTGTTTTGTTTTGCTTTACTCTTGATCTATTTTTTAGATCTAGTTTCTGGTGGCTTTTCTGTTTTGGGATTGTCAGGGTTTTTTTGTTTGTTTCATTGGAAACAACTTTTCCCTTTGGAGTTTCGATGCTAATGGTTTGCATCATCCACTCCCCACTTCTGCTCTACTGGTCTGATCGGAAAGTTCAAGTTTGATTAAAGAAGAGATCTATCTACATTGTGAGAATTGTTGCAAGTTGTCGTCAAAAGTATAAGAAGTCCGTCTGCTATTGTGGTACGAGAACGTCTTTTATTAACCTTTTCATCGGCATTTTTAATATTTGGAACAAGATTGTTTCGGTATCGTCAATGTATCATCAAAAAATCCCTCTTTATTAATTTGTTGGGAAAGATCATTGATTTCTCTCTGTACTTTATTTTTCAAATCTCTTCTATATTGTAATAAGATCGAATAAAACAAAGTGTTAAAAAAAAAATTACAATAATTGTTTTATTTAAATGGAATTATATAAAAAATAAAAAATTAATATACGCGCGTCTCCCAACCAAGTAAAAATGTTAAAAGAGGCGTACGTAGGCCGGCTATTCAGTTCCTCCAAAAATAAACGACACACTCTCTCCACGTATTCTCTCAGTCTCAGCTCTATTCATTCCCTCCTAAGCCATGGCCGGAGAAGGGGGAGAACTGACAGAAACTCTGCTTAAAAGGAGTGTGGAGAACGGCGGAGAAAATGATAAGTTGAATATGAAGGAGAAGGTTTGGAGGGAATCTAAGAAGCTATGGGTTGTGGCGGCGCCGGCGATCTTCACAAGATTCTCTACGTCCGGATTATCTTTGATAACTCAAGCTTTCATCGGCCACCTTGGCCCCACCGAGTTGGCCGCTTACTCCATCACTCTCACCGTTCTCCTCCGTTTCAGTAATGGTATCTTGGTGGGTACTCTTCCGCTTTCTTGTTTCTACATTATTACTACAGATTAATTAACGACTATCATTTAACAATTAGATTAGTTCATCCTCAGATCTTCTCTGCAAACTCGTATAATACTAAAAATTTCAACAAAAAAAAAGATTTCTCATAATAACGAATAATATAAGTTTTGATTAGTTAATTAACGATATAAATGCTACATACAGACGTGAATGCTTACATAGGCTTCTTGTCGGAGCTAGTTTTGGTTTCGTACCCTTTGCCAATTGCCCGTACGAAATTAAAAATTGATTTCCCAAAATTTAACTAGGCGCGATTGAGAAACATATTGTTGGTCGTACTCGACGTGAGTGTTCGTTTATTGATAATGTAATTACCTTTTCTTTTGCACGTAAACAAGTCTCACCAAATTTGAATCTCCACTAGTAGTTATTATTACGTTATAAATGTTTTTTTGTTGTTTCGAAATGCGGCAGAAAACATTTCATTGTTAATTACTAGAATTCAATTAGTGAAATAAAATGTGTAAAAAGTCGGAGAATATAAGAAAACACCTTTAACAAAAATTCGGAGAATACACCTTTAACACATAGTTTAGAATAAATGAATGGTCAGAAGATTACTTTGAAAGAAGACGTAATAGTTCGGTCAACAAAGAAAAAGAAAGACGTATAAACAAAAAGAGAGTCTAAATATTCCTTTTATTTTGCTTTAAAATGTAGCATTTTCAAAGTGTGACAACTGACAAGATTCATTGGCCATAAATGTCCAACGGAGACCAGCCAATGTCATCATCGTTTGTGAGATTCGTAGATTCCCATTTACAATGAAATAATACTTAATACTATTCAATTGCAGAACTTAAAAGTATAATATGCTGCACGACACAGAATAGTACTTACATTATGTAGTGTCAAGGTTTATCACATATATACCACACGAGTTTATACATTAACAATTCATAATATGAGGTGGAAAACACTAACCGGCGACTGGAAAACACTAACCTGGCTCCGTTATCTGCATTATGGAACCTATTATTATTTTTAATAACATATACTCCCTCCGATTTTATTAGTTTTGATTAGCTGTAGTTTTAGAAATGTTTTTATTTCAAATTAATTGACGTTTAATGATTTTTAATGATTGATAACCATTTGTATTTTGTGGTTGAATTGTGTCTAAGTATATAGATAATAGTGTTTTGTTTTAGAAAACTAACAATTTAAAAATTTCCTTAATCTGTGTGCATCATTCTAAAATGACAACTAATCAAAACCAGAGGGGTACGTCTTTGAATTTGATTATAAATATTATAGTTATTATCATTCACTATGAAATAACTTATATCATGTAAATGACAAGATATGCAGCTAGGTATGGCGAGTGCACTAGAAACACTATGTGGTCAAGCCTACGGAGCAAAACAATATCATATGCTAGGGATTTACCTTCAAAGATCATGGATCGTACTCATAGGCTGTACCATTTGTCTCACGCCCATCTACATTTTCGCTGGGCCTATCCTCTTAGCCCTAGGTCAAGAGGAACGCCTTGTCCATGTAGCTCGAGTCATAGCCCTATGGGTCATAGGCATCAACTTCTCCTTTGTGCCTTCCTTCACTTGCCAAATGTTCCTACAAGCACAGAGCAAGAACAAGATCATTGCCTATCACTACAAGAAAACAGTCTGGTTTTTGACCAAAACTATGTCAAAAACTGGTCAGAAATGAGTCTAATTGATCATTATACGACCAACGTCGTTTGGTCAGAAATCGTTGGTCACAAATCAACTTTCGTAAAAAATTGGTCAAAAATACCGACGACATCACGTGGTGTCAAAATGGTCGAACATTTTTGACCAATAAATGTGGTCAATATTTTGTGACCAAAACACGTGGTCAAGGTTTTACGATAACATATTGGTCGAAAAATATGGTCAATAGTTTGTGACTAAAACACGTGGTCAAGAATTTACGATACAAAATTGGTCGAAAACTTTGGTCAATAAGTTTTGACCAAAATATAGTAGTCGCATTTTTGTGATCAATTATTGACCATACGTTTTAATCAATATTTTAGAATTTTTGTTAAAAATAATTAATTAATTGACAATATTAATATTCATAAATACTGAAACCAAAATTTGTGCACGAAAATGTTTCATATGATTCATAATAATTCTTCCAAAAAACAAGGATCTTAAACCATACAAAATATTTTTAGACCCAAAAAAGACCATACAATATATTTAGTTATTTTCTTGAGCTAAATTTGGAAATTGCTTGAAGAACATATTCTTGAAATACTCAAGTTCCTTAGCTTGTTTAGCCTGCACTTTTTCCTGTTCTGCCTGAGCCTTTTTCTGTTCTTCTTGCATCTTCTCCATATCTGCAATTAATTTCTTGTTTGCATTTTGCAATTCCTGCATTATTGCTGGGGTAGAAGTGGTAGAGGTGTCTCTTAAAGAAGAAGAGAAATCACCAAAATTTGCCAATGATCCAAACCCAAAATGACATCTGCTCACACCTTTTACTTCCTACAAAGGCAAAGTAATCAAAGCAAATAGAAAACATTTTTATGACACCACTAGTGAACCAAAAGAGAACACGTGCAGTGAAAATAATAGCACAAAAGAGAATCACTCAGAAATAGAACTCGAGCAGTGAAACAAAGAGCACAAAACCCAGAAACCTTTGAAAGTAATATACTTACCTGCACAACAAGTGTGTTGATTTCAGTTTGAGAGAGTGACTGAGGCTGAACTGAATCATCTTGTGTTTGTTGAGAAAGTAAATACTGTTCTTTCTCCAACACTGTTGCTACAATTTTCTCTGCTGTTTTATCCATAAAGACTTTGGTCTTTTTGTTTGTATGTGTGTCTCTCATAAACTCCACCATGGTTGGAGCCTGTCCTAACTCATTCGTCTGAAATTTAAAAAATCATTAGAGTAAGGACTGGTTACAGGTATAAGCACTAAAAAATCATTTGATTGATTTCAGAAATCCCAAAGTCAAACACAAAAGTTGAATCCAAGCACTTATCTTAATTTTTAATAGATTTAGAAAATGAAAATCATACCAACTCTTCATAACGTCTGCAATAGGACTTGGAGCCGGTGTTGTGTGCACGCTTACGGTCTCCTTCGCACATGTCCCGATTTCCTTTGTTTTTAGCAGCAGTCTTTTGTGTTTTCTTATCCTTCCAATAACTCACATATGCATCCCAGATTTTTGTATCGGTTATCCATATAGGATTTCCCTTTCCTGCAATCCAGTTTTTCTTCCAGACATGTATATGGTTCTTGAACACTGTTTTAGCTACATGATTGTAACAATTTCGGACAAGAGTTGTGTAGGTGGGATTCCACGTATATTCTTGCTGCAACAAACGAAGAATATTTGGTCAAACCTAAACATCAAAATAAACTAACGACTAAACCTAAACAAGCAAAGCGTATTGTCTTCTATAAACACATGGACAAAATAACTGAATATATACCGCAAATGATCTAAACCATCGAGATTTTACAGGTTCTGGAAGATCTCGATACTTAGTACAGAAAGGTAGATCTGTCTTCATCATCAACAATACTGATTTAGTGATTTGTGTTTCATAACTAAACCTGCACATATAAATTACCAAAAAAAAGAATTTAACTGAACATTCACTAAAAGGAACTGAATAAAAAGTATTAATAAGGGAAAACTTGAGTACCATGAGGAATTTCCTTCCCGAGTTGGATTTAGTTCCTTCATGTTTCCTCTGCCTGGAGTCAACAACAAATCATCAATAGACATTTGGGAAAATGGAGGTGCTTGGGAAGCATTGTTTGTTTCTGGTGCAGGAGAGTTATTGGTTTCTGGTGCAGGATTCTGGGTTTCTTGGACAAGAGAAAATGACCCAGGGCTGAACTGTGAGTTCTGTGCGTCACGCCAGCGTTCATACTCCCGAAATTCCAAAGAGTTGGTGAAGTCACCAAGCGACATCTGTAGAAGACAACCAAATTATAAGTTAGACAGATGAGACAAAATAGAAGATGGGAACATTTCGAAAAACTGTAATTAATAGGGGAAAAAAACAAAGAAATAAGTCGAAGGTAGAGTATTCTATCATATAGCAAGTACAGAGGAGATGTATGGTAAAAAAGAGATGAAGGAAGGAGATGTACGGTAAAAGGAAGATGAAGAAACGCGGAGAGGAGTTACAGTGAACGGCGGACGCGTAGAGAAGATAAACTAACTAGGTTAATTAGTAATATAGAAGATGATAATTTACTTGGGCCATTAATTAGCCCAATATGATAAAGAGTTAAACTAATTGCCCAAACAATATTTTGGGTTATGCACTTTTTGTCAAACGCCAATTTAAGTTTATGCATATGTGTATATTTTAAAATGGTAAAAACATTTGTTAAGTTCGTGTTACCTTTTTATTATGTGGAACTAAATCGAACCGAATCTTATTTCAAACAAAAAATTGTTAAAGAAAATTTTAAATAAGTATATAATAAATTGGAACTTAACTAACGCTTTTGTCATTTGGCACTACCAAACAGCCAATACATAATCATGAGCTGAATATTTAAAAGTTTTACATTACAAACTTATTCAGAATCTGATGAATATTCTGAAGATGCTGAATCACTAGAACTATCAAATTCTCCAAGCTCATCTTCTGATTCTGAATCTTCTATCATAGTGTCAGCTAGTAGGTGTTGTGAATCAACTAAAGAGATGTCTTCCTGAAAATGTTCCACTAAGATTTGAGTGCCAATTGAAGTTTCCTGCAGCGGTTCATTTTGTAGCACACCATTAACTCGGCCTCTCGGATTTATTTGAGTAACTGTCATCCAAGGATATTGTTTGCGCTTCGTTTGAGGATATCGTATATAACATACTTGGTCTGCCTGAGAAGCGAGTATGAAAGGATCGTACTTGCTAAGTCTTCGTGATGAATGAACTGATGTCACACCAAATTTGTCATGTCGAACACCTCTGCCTATAAGATGATCATACCAGTCGCACATAAAAACAATGCATTTCAACTTCGTATCGCCGGGATAACTAACCTCCATGATTTCCTTGAGAAGACCGTAGTATTCAACAGAACCCGCCGTGAAGCAATCCCATAGTTTGCGGTTGTTCTTCTACTACCCTCACGATAAATTTGAAAAACATAACCACGGGTACAATACATAGGTGAACACCACGTAAGTGAAACTGGACCTCTAAGCAAATCTTCCAACCACGGTGGAAATGTTACACCCCTTTCCGACCATGTTTCAACCTATAAAAATAAAAATAAAAATTATTTAAGTTAATTAATATAACTAAAACTAAAGATATTAGTAAATTAATTAATACTCACATAATATGACAGCCATGATAAAAAGTCTTTTTGTTTCATGCAATCAACTTCGTCATCTGAAAGATGTGGATAACTCGCCTTAACTTGCGTGATGAATATACTGAAAATATAACAAATAAAAAACAATTAGTAAATGATGTAAATATATATAATTATATATAATATTATATGTACTGAAGTTTTAAATCAGTTATACATACCTTTCCAAATACATTAACTCTTCACAATTAAGAAGAATATATTTATGTAGATGATTTTTCTCCTCTTCTGTTAGCCATTTCTTCTTGCGTTTTCCACTAAGTCTTCCAATTTGTGCAAAAATATCTGGTACTGGAATTGAGTAAAACGGTTTTTCACCTCCATCGTCATAGCGGTTGGGCTTTCTAGCTTTTGTTCGGATTTGTGGTGGAAAGTAGTATGATGAAAAGTTGGATGTCTCCTCGTTAATGCATTGAGCCACAACCGAACCCTCCACTCTGCTTAAATTTTTCACTTTTTTCTTGAGATGGAACATGAATCGCTCAAATGGATACATCCATCGATATTGGACAGGCCCACCAAGCTCGGCTTCCCGAGGAAGATGAATAGGAAGATGTTCCATAACATCAAAAAACGATGGTGGAAATATCTTCTCCAAATTGCAAAGGATAACAGGTATATTATGCGCCAAATTTCGTATTCCGTCCTCTGTAAGTGATCTTCTGCAGAGATCTCGGAAGAACGCACCAATCCCTGGTTTTAGTACCATAATATATGATTAGTGAACGATTTAGAAATAATGAATTAAATAAATATTATATAAATTAATACCTGCAATTGGTTCATGCACGTTTGTTGGTAGAAGCTCTTTAAATGCGAATGGAAGCAGACGTTGCATGAAAACATGACAATCATGACTTTTCATTCCAGATAACTTGCCATTTTGACTGTCAACACAGTTTCGTAGATTCGATGCATAGCCATCAGAGAATTTAACACTATGGAGAATCCACTGGAAGAACTCATCCTTTGCACACTCTTCTAATCTGAAAATGGGTATCGGACCTTTCCCATTTTGCAGAAGATGTAGTTCCTCACGATTACAAAGGCCTGGCAAGTCTAATCTAGACTTTAGTTTATCTTTTGTCTTCCCTGGGACATTTAAAATGGTATTCATGATGTTATCAAAGAAATTTTTTTCAATGTGCATAACATCAAGATTATGTCTCAGTAGATGATCTTTCCAATATGGCAAATCCCAGAAAATACTCTTCTTATGCCAATTATGGAACTCACCATAACCATCCACAGGTTCATGCGCATTGCCCCCGTAATAAGTTGTCTTCTCTACACCAAAATCTCTAAACTGTGCCAATAGAGATTCACCGTCTAACTCAACTGGTGGACTGTCACGAACAACTCTGTTCTTGATAAAGGATTTTTTGTTTCGCCGATATGGATGGTTCATCGGGAGAAATCGTCTATGGCAATCAAACCAACATGTTTTCCTTCCATGTTTTAGGTAGAATGAATCAGTGCTATCCAGGCAATATGGACATGATAATCTTCCATGTGTCATCCATCCGGATAACATTCCGTACGCTGGAAAATCACTAATCGTCCACATAAGTACCGCATGCATCTGAAAATTTTGCTTCCGTGAAATGTCGTATGTTACAGCACCATGACTCCACAACATTTGCAACTCCTGAATCAAAGGCTGTAAGAACACATCAAGAGATCGTTTCGGGTGTTCAGGACCAGGAACTAGGATAGTGAGGAACAAAAACTCCCTTTTCATGCACATGGTAGGTGGCAGATTGTAAGGTGTGACAATGACTGGCCATAATGAATATTGCCTACCATGCTTTCCAAACGGATTGAAACCATCTGTACACAGTCCAAGGTAGACGTTCCTTGTCTCTTCAGCAAAATCCGAATATACTGAGTTGAAGTGTTTCCATGCTTTTGCATCTGAAGGATGAACAATTTCTTCCCCGCTTGAATGCTCTGCATGCCATCTCATAGACTCTGCTGTGCGTTCAGACTGATATAACCTCTTCAGCCGTTCTGTTAAAGGCAGGTACCACATACGCTTATATGGGACTCGAACTCTTCCACTTGTCACCTGAAACCTTCGTTTGCCGCAATGTCGACAGTCCAACCGACTTGCATCCACACCCCAATAAATCATACAATTGTCGCTGCAGACATCAATCATCTGAAATGGCAACCCAAGACCAGATACCAATTTCTCTACCTCATAGTAGGATGCTGGCGCGAGATTCTCTTGTGGTAGATATTCTTTCACAAAATCAGCAATTGCATCAACACAATCCTCCGCCAAATTCCAATCCGTCTTTATGGACATCAATCTGGTTGCAGCCGACAAAGACGAATGACCCTCTCGACAACCTTCATATATAGGATGTTTTGCTGCGTCTAACATATCAAAAAACTTCCTAGCTTCTGCATTTGGTTCCTCTACTAAATTTCCACCTTCCATTTCTAAAGGAATATTTTCCCTAAAAGCATTTGTCACCATTTCAACCATACCTAAATCTTCTCTAGGTAAACTAGCATGTTCCAACCTATCTACCAAAGGTTCACTATTGCTAGGACAAGTATATGAATTTTCCCCATGAAAAAACCATATAAAATAATTTGGCCTAAACCCTCTGTTATACACATGATTCCAGACTTCAGAAACTACTCGAAATTTTCTATTATTGCAAGAAATACATGGGCAAACGATCTTACCGGTTTGTAATGGTAAGTCTTGATTTGTTGCAAATCGCATAAATTCGGTAAGTCCCTCCCCAAATTCTCTTGTAACTTCCCCCGTCTCTGGATCTCGATGTTTGTACATCCATTCTCGAGGATTATAGAAATTAGAAGACATTTGTTTGGAATTTTTTTGTTGTTTTACGTTACATATGAGTGGGAAGGAAGAGCAATTTATAGACAAATTTAGCTTCCGTCTTTTTTGACCATTTTTCGACCACAGTTCAACGGCTATAAGTTTAGTCAAATGTTGGTCGAAAGTTTTTGACCACTTAAATTGAATTTATGACCAAACGTTTAACGTTTACAAACGGCTATAAAGTGGACGATATGTGGTCAGTAAATTCTGACGATTTTATGTTTAGTCAAATATTGGTCGAAAGTGTTTGACCACTTAAGTTGAATTTTTGACCAAACTTTTAACGTATACAAACGGCTATAATGTGGTAGATATTTGGTCAGTAAATTCTGACGATTTTATGTTTAAAATGTTTGGTCATTTATTTTCGACCAATTCATGACCATTGTATTATTTGGTCGACATTTGGTCATAAATTTGTGATCAATTTGTGACGAGTTTAAAACGGCTACTTACGGCTCTATAATTGATCAGAAATTTGTCGACGTTTTCTCACCAATTTGCGTCGGTTAGTTTTGGTCATTAACAGTGATCATTTCTCGACGAAAGTTCGATGTCGTAGAAAAGTGGTCGTAAATATTTGACTATTTATCAACGAAACAAAGTGGTCGAAATTTTTTGAAGAATTTTTGACCAATGCGCATTATCGTCTAGATTTAGTCTTATTTTGGTCAAAAAACTTTTTGACCAAACAATTTGTCAAAATTTTGGTCGGAAAACGAGTGTTTTCTTGTAGTGTATGTCGCTGCTGTCTCCTTAGGGATCCATGTTTTCTTGTCGTGGCTCCTAATTATTCATTTCGACTTTGGGATCGCTGGTGCCATGACCTCGTCGCTCGTAGCACATTGGTTGCCTAACATTTCTCAGCTCTTGTTCGTAATGTGCGGTGGGTGTAAGGACACATGGAGAGGATTCTCTTGGTTGGCTTTCAAAGATCTTTGGCCCGTCTTCAAATTATCTTTCGCTTCCGGTGGCATGACTTGGTATGGTTTTCTAGTCTTATAGTGTGGAATCGTATATAATATTAAGAAATGCCATGCACGTTAACCAAGCATCTATGAGTATATATATTATTATTATTCATACAAATACGAGGATTGTAATAGAATCATGTGATGTTAGATTAGAGAAGGTCTGAAGGGATAAAGAATGAGGTTGTAGTAGTCACCGTGGTTTCCTCTTGGCAGACGTTAAATGCTTCGAAAATTCCCAAACTTTCTACATGTGCCAAACATTAGTCCGGGTTTTGGTATATTAATATATCCTGGTTATCAAAAAAAAAAAAAAAAAAAGTGGTTGTAATATAATAATTTTGTCTTAATGGTCGATATAAGAGATGGGACTGTTTATGTATATTCATAAAATATGAGAAAGTTTAACAAAATTAAAGACTGTCTAAGTACATTCATTCACCTTGTCAAAGATTGTGAAAGTTTGAATATAATTTTACATTACAACCAAAAAATTTTGAATATACGTTTTATATTGTTTAAGCATTTTTTTTGAAGTAATATTATTATCATGAGAATAATAATTTCCTTGTGATATGAATATTGGGAATGGGCAGCTTGGAGCTATGGTACAACTCGATATTGATCTTGCTCACAGGAAATTTGAAAAACGCTGAGGTTGCTCTCAACGCACTTGCAATCTGGTCAGCTATACTTATAACTTATCAGCTTTATCCTATCTTTTGAAATTATACTCATACATTTGTTCATTTATTTTAAGATTATTGGTTTGATTTATGAAAGCTATAATACACTAATGCGAACTAAATTTTTGAAATGATAGGTTTAGGTAGCTAATCATATTTGGATTTGGACTCTTTAGCAAAGAAATTCATAGCAAAATCGTTTTGCGTTTCAGTAGAATTTTATTACATTTACACGGAATCTCAGATTTATATTTTAGTCTCTGGGATTTTATCATAATTCCACCATTTGTGAGTTTTTAGTCGTGTAAATTTTCTGTCTTAATTGATTTTGCAATTCTAATCTCTTTATGTGTTTAGGTTTGACAATTCTCTACTACAATGCGACTGACAAGAAACTTAGTTAAGTAACGATTGTTAATTTGATGCAACTTTCGCAGCATCAATATAAACGCAATGGAGATGATGGTAGCCTTCGGCTTCATGGCAGCAGCAAGGTTCATTAAATCATACATATTCATATTTTGTCAAGATTTAATAAATATCGAGGATTTATATTATATAAAATTTAGTTTTGATGAAAATACTATAGTCTAGTTATAAGACAATATTTTTAAAAGGATTTATTTTAGAGTCAATAACAATAGTTGTGATTATATAACAATAAGACATGAATATGTTTAACTTGAATGATAGTTAATGTAATGATCTGGTGGATTTTGCTGGTGTTAGTTATTTTATTATAATTTGTTATTGCATGATTATGTTAGGAGATTAATGGCTTAAAGTAAAAAAAAAATTCATTTTTACACATCTAAAACCTTTTTCATAGAATTCATTAATATTTTTGTATTCATCTATTATATTTATTTTTGAATAATATAATATTAGAAACCTTTTTTAGAACCTCTTTATTCATTTAGAGAAAATGATTTTTCAGAAAGTTTTGGATATTCGAAGTCAGTTTTGAATTTTCAGAATTGTTTCTCTAGATTTCTCAATTTTAAATTACAAAAATAATTTTGTATAACTTAATGTGGATATTAATCTAAATTCTAAATAAAAGTTTCTAATTATGCGGGTTGCTAATTTTAAATTTTAAATATTTTACTTTTATATCCGTATCAATATGTGGATCATAGTATATTTTACTGGTTTATTCCATAAAATTTGATATTTCAAAGTTAGTAGTTAACATGTTTACAACACACATCAATTTGCAAGTATATAACATAGATTAGATTTTAATAAATGTACTATTATCAAATAATTATTGTATACTTTAAAAAAAAATTATAGACGCCAAAATCGAATTGATAGACTTAACAAATATCACTATCATGTTAATTAAATATTAATCTTTATATAATAAAATATACAAATGTTTATACTTAAAGTACTGAAAAATCCTAAGTTTTTTATTATCTATGATGCTTTATTTAATTAACTATTGTTTTCGCTTTCTTATTTTTCTTTTGCAATAACATTTAATAGTGTAAGAGTTTCAAACGAGATTGGAAGTGGAAACTCTAAAGGAGCCAAATTTGCGACATTGATAGTAGTTTTGACATCACTTTCAATAGGAATTATTCTCTTCTTTGTCTTCCTATTTCTAAGAGGAAAGGTTTCGTACATTTTCACAACAAGTGAAGTTGTTGCTGAACAAGTAGCCGACCTTTCTCCAATCTTGGCCTTCTCCATCCTTTTAAACAGTGTTCAGCCTGTTCTCTCTGGTATGCATATATATTGCCATATTCTCTGTTAATCTTCTTGTCGAATTTACCATGACGCATTGATTCCGTGGAAAATTTTGAGAACTTTGTTTTAGTGATCACTATATATATGGTCATGCATGGACCGCGCGTATATTCTACAACTTTCTCTTACCCGGTCTATATATATACACTGCTAAGGGATTATACTTGAGTATTTTGGGTTAAAAGTCAAATCAGAGATTTGAGTATTAGACTACTATTTTAGTATTGTATCTTGGGTAGTTTCGTGTGATCATGTGCGAACATTTAGAGTGAAGTGTTGCAGAACAAGTAAACTATTCAGATAATAAGATTATATATATATGACATCCACTACTTAATCACTTTTATAAATAGTGACTTTTTACTATTATTCCGCTCCTTGGCCCTAGACCTTATTAAACCTACAATTATGCATGTATAATTCAGTAATGGATATATATATATATATATATATATAAGATTAGTGTATTTGTTTCTACTTTCTAACCCTAGTAGATGTGGTATATGAATATAGTTACTATCGATAAAATTTATAAATCAAAGCATATGTTCGTGAACTAATTATAATCGGAGCAGGAGTTGCTGTTGGAGCGGGATGGCAAAAATATGTTACATATGTTAACCTTGCTTGCTATTACCTTGTTGGGATTCCTTCCGGTATTTTCCTTGGCTACGTCGTGGATATGCAAGTCAAAGTAAGTCTACTCTTTTTAGGTGTTTTCAGTTCTATACATTAATAATATACAATATAATCTTGATCTTTTCTTTTGCCAAACTTTAGGGTGTTTGGTTAGGAATGATTTTTGGAATCTTTGTTCAGACTTGTGTGCTTACCATAATGACTATGAGAACAGACTGGGATAAACAGGTTCATAAATCTAATATTGTCAAATGTTTATAATAAATATTTCAACTTTTCAATATCAAAACTTTTAGTATAACAAAAAAAATTGACTTATTTATGTTGTTTTCTTGTTGAAAAATATTCGAGGTGTCTGTTTCGCTTAAACATCTGAATCGTTGGGTTGAGCCAGAATCCAGACGTGGAAACCGAACTTCACCGAGAGAATAATCGTAAAGATTGAACGAAAACATGAGTTTTGTAATCGATCTTTTAATCCACGTACGTACAACTTCACTCTCGAATGTGAGAGATACGGTTAACAAATTCAGATGTTCGAAGTATATATCTCACTGATCAATAATTCATGTTGTCCAAATAGTCTTCAGCATTCAGGTATTCGAGTCGGGTTCAGATCGATTCTATTCGGATCCAGATTTTAATCCGGATTTTTCGGGTAGTAGAGTGTTGGATCCATATACCCATAGAAATTCGAGTTGGTTTTAGGTCGGTTCTTTTCGGGTCAGAGTTCGTTTGAGTCTAAAATTTTACAACATTCAAAACAAAGCATTATAAAGAAAAAGAGGAAACTTCTAATTTTTTTAGTGTGTTTTGGTTTCGGATCCTCGAATACCCCATTGATTTTTGGATTCGAATCAGGTTCGGTTCGGTTCTATTCGGGTTCAAGTATTTCATATAGGAAATTTTTTACCTATATGAGTATCTATAGCGCTTCTGGCTGATTCCAGATTCGGGTATTTTAAATCGGTTATAGATTCAGATATTTGGGAATATAATTTTTATTTTAATTGAATTTATAAGAGTTTTTGTGAAAATAAAAAACTCACTACTAAACGAAATATTGTTTAGACCTTCATCCATTTGCATGTTAAGGCGGTTGACAAATCAGTCCGTGACAAACAGATTCATTCGTACACTAGTACGAATTAAATTTAGAGATCGCTAGTAATCAGTCATGATATTACAATTAAATTTAGTTTTGATATTTAAGTAATATCATTTTTATTGTAGTTTAGTGAAAAGTTAAATGTATGAGATTAAATTTATATATACGCTATTACATTAGTCAAAATTCATGGCGGTGATATTACAAATTTTGAGCCAGACTGATTATGGTATTAATAAGTCAAACCTTACAATCATGATATTACAAGTAATCTAATTTCAATAATTTAAGTAATGCCCATGATTTTTGTTTTGATTGTAGTAAGTCAAACTTTAAATTTATGGTATAGAATTAAAACTTACAGAGTCAAAGTTCATTATATTTTGTTTCTTATTTTGTAATTTAATGTATTGAAGTAATTAGGATGTATTAAATTTGATTTTAGTTTAGCCAAAGTTCAAACTTTTTCATATGAAAATAGATTATAATCGGGTTGGCAAAGTGAGTGATCATCTGGTTTTCAAGTTTACAGAATTTAAACAAGTGAATGTCTAGAAATTATTAACGAGCATCTTGTTAGAAAATGTTTTGGTTCTTTAACTTTACCAAAATATTATATCAAATTTGACATAAATTTTGAAGATATTAGAAAGAAAGAATCTTTTATCAAATAAAAAACAAAGAGAATTAGTTGATGATATTAATTTTTTTTTTAAGAATACATAGAGTACAAAAATTTGATACTTCGGTTATTAAATTACGATGTATATGACTAGTATTCAACCCACGAGCTAGTTTTTTTTTTTTTTTTTTTTTGTCAACAGCAAAACAAACCAAACACCGAAATCTAAAATGACTCGACAAGCCAAGTCGGAACATCAACACCAACATGAATAATGTATGAGGGGAAAGATCTAGCACTTCTTGCTAGTTTATCCGCTCTTGAATTGGTTGATCTGGGGATATGGATGAGCGCGAATATCCCAAAAGCCCTCTTTGCTCGCTGAAATTCTTCCAAATGCACTGCAAACGCCGGCCATAACATTGGTTCAGAGACCAACTTCACTAACTCCAAGCAGTCTGAAGCAAAAGTTACTTCTTTGAATTGTAAAATACTCATACAATCCATTGCCCAAATAAGTGCTTCGAATTCTGCATGTAATGGTGAAAGACTACACCTTACATTCCGGGCTCCCATCATTACCTCACTTTCTGCACACTCCGTAATCCAACCTTGTCCAGAGAAAACATCACCTGCTTTCCAAGACCCATCCACTTGACAGTATCTACCTTGAATAGCTTGCACTGGCTGACCACTTTGCTGACCGGTTGGCTGGCTTAATAAACTATTCCTAGCAATCTCCCCTGAAATGTTTGACCCCTCCATACATTGTGCCTCTGTCCACACAGAAGCTTCTGCCTCCGCCATCCGAACAATATCAACAGCACTCCGATCAATATTATTGAAACATTTATCATTTCTACCTTTCCAGATATACCAAAGTAGCCACGGGTATGCCTGCCCACGATCATCCGAAGGTATACGCCAGAACAAAAAATCCATATTCGTAAATACGGAACCAGTTGGAAAAACAGCAGGATTCGACGGCACTGAAGATAAAGCCCAAACTTGAAGCGCGGGAGGGCACTCAAAAAGAACATGATTAATCGTCTCCACCTCCGCCCCACATCTCCCACACTGGGAATCACACTGGATTCTCCTAGCCTTAAGGTTACCGAGTACCGGTAAACATCCCGAGACAACTTGCCACATAAAATGTCTCAATTTTGGGGGACACTTAACCATCCAAGTAAAGGCTTGTAATGGTTTTATATCCGGCCCAAGTATAGGAGGACCCCTATTCGCAAGCTGAGATTCCCGTTCCACATTATACCCAGATTTAACAGTGTATCGACCCGATTTAGTAAAATGCCATCCGTCACGATCTGACCGGAGTAATCTACTGATCGGAATTCCCTGAACAATAGCTGCATCCTCAGGACAAAGAAGGTCCTTAATTAGATCGACTTTCCATGTCATCGTCCGTTCATCAATGAGATGGTTCACACATAGGTGGGGATACTGAACAAAAGTTTTTGGTAGTGCTGGTCTCGGGCAGTGGGCCGGGATCCAGGGGTCATTCCAAACTGAAATCGACGCGCCTGTACCAACCCGTTTGATTAGTCCTTTTCTAACCAGAGAGCGAGCTGAGATAATACTCCTCCATCCATAAGACGGAGAGTAGGATCGGATAGGAGCTAGAGGATCCGAATTCCTAAAATAGCGTCCTTTGAAGACTCTAGCAAACAGTGAGGAGGGATGATCCATTAATCTCCATAGTTGTTTGGCAAGAAGAGCCGTATTAAATTCCTGAAGAAGTCGAAAACCCAAACCTCCATCAATTTTTTTCCGACATAACTTCTCCCAAGATAACCAGTGCATACCCCTCGACGAGCCCCCCGAGCTCCACCAAAATTGACTCACCGCACTTATCAGTTTGGTTGTAACCTTTTTTGGAACTCTAAAACATGACATAATATAAGTTGGTAAGGCTGTGGCAACCGACTTAATCATAACTTCCTTGCCTCCTTTAGATAGTAATTTTGGTGTCCATCCATTAATCCGTGACAACAATCTGTCTGTTAGAAAACTAAACACTTGTGTCTTTGGTCCCCCCAAGCTCTCCGGTATCCCCAAATAAGACCCCATTCCACCCATCCGTGAGATACCCAGAGTACCTTTTATTTCCTCCTGAATCCCTGCATCCACTAAATGACCAAACTGAAGTGAAGATTTTTCAAAGTTGATTTGTTGCCCAGAAACTAATTCATACTCCTTCAGAAGGCCCAGTATAACCTGACACTCCTCTTTGGTGGCCTTACAAAAGAATAGACTATCATCCGCAAATAAGAGATGAGATATAGCAGGGCTAGCTCTGGCTACCTTTAGCCCCGTCAATAATTTCATCCTTTCCGCCTCCTTTAGGTTTGCAATCAATGCTTCCGTACATAATATGAAGATGTATGGGGACAGTGGGTCACCCTGCCGGAGTCCCCTTTTAGGGGTTATCAGCCCCTTTGGTTGCCCATTGAGGAGGACACTATATTGAACTGATGTAATACACTGCATCACCATAGTCACCCATTGCGGCGCAAATCCCATCTTTTGCATAACTTTTGCAATAAAGATCCATTCAACCCGATCATAAGCCTTACTCATATCCGTTTTAATTGCTAAGAAATTACTCTTACATGACCTATTTGTCCGTAATCCATGAAACATCTCTTGTGCAATCAGAATATTATCCGAAATCAACCGTCCTGAAACAAATGCCGATTGCGTCTCTGATATAAGTCCCGGAAGGAAACACTTTAGCCGTTGACAGAGTACCTTCGAAATAATTTTGTACCCCACATTACAGAGACTGATAGGCCGTAACTCCGTCATACGGCTTGGCCTCTCTGTTTTTGGGATCAAACAGATGTTCGTCCTATTCAAACGCGGATCAAAAACTCCTGATCTGAAGAAATCATTGACCAACTGAACCACTTCCGTTTTAATAATTGCCCAAGATTGTTGAAAGAAGAGTGCCGTCATACCATCCGGTCCTGGAGCCTTTTCTGGGTGCATCATAAATAAGGCCGCCCTTACTTCCTCCTCTGTCGCCAAAGCTGTTAAGCGGTCATTCATATGTTCCGTTATTGTCGTCGGAACCACCCTCAGAAAGTCATCAAAATCTAAGGGGTCCGTAGAGGTAAAGAGCTCCTCGAAGTAGTCTACTGCAACCTTTTCAATTCCCGAATCCGTTACCAACCATTCACCCTGATTATTATAGAGGCCCACAATCCGATTACGAATTCTCCTCTGTTTGGTTAAGGCATGATAAAATTTTGTATTTTGATCCCCTGATCGATGCCACATGTTTCTACTTTTTTGTTGCCAATACAGTTCCTCATCTTTATAAGCCTCCTGCAATTTCCTCGAGATGTCTTGCACTTCCTCCGCTGTTCGAGAATCATCATTTTGGACCTCTTCTAGAGCCTGCTGAAGCTTACTTATTTCCTCTTTACCGTATGGCAGGTTTTCCTTTCGCCATTGTGATATCCTGTGCCTACAAGAATTTATTCTGTCAACAAAATTATTCCCCCACCACCTCTGTCTACCTCCCCACCCTTGCGCAATAGAATCCATCAAACCCTCCTGGCCAACCCAACGTTTATCGAAACGAAATTGATTTCTTCGTCTGGGTGCCGTGACGTTCAAGGAAGCAACTATTGGCCTATGATCCGATCCCACCATACCTAAATATTCCACAAAAGAAGATGGAAACAGATTATGCCACTCTACATTGGCTAAAGCTCGATCCAATCTACACCGAATAAGTTTTCGACCTCTCCTTCCCCTCCACGAGAAAGAGTTCCCGACCGAAGGGAAATCCACAAAACCACAATTATTGATCATATTATTAAAGTCGACAAAGGACGATGCTGGCCGTAAAGATCCTCCCTGCTTTTCATGATTACCGGTAATCTCATTTAAATCCCCAATAATAAACCAAGGTTCATTTCTGAGCAAACCATATCTCGTTAGACGTTCCCAGACAATCTCCCTTCGCTTTTGAACAGGATCTCCGTACACAAAGGAAAGAAATACTTTTTTGCCTTGAATTTGTGCCTCCACATCAATGATCCTATTATTAGCAAACAAAATGTCTACTGAAAATGAGTCATTATAAAAAAGAGCCAAACCACCACTTGATCCGATAGGATCCACCGTAAATAATTTGTCATAACCGAAATGATGTTGAAACCTTGTACAAACGGGGATCCTTGTTTTGTTTCCGATAAGAATAAAAATTCTGGCTTGAATTTAAACCAGATCTCCCGTAAATAACTAATAGTCCATTTGCTTCCCATACCCTGACAATTCCAACTCAAAACCCGCATTTTTATACTACACGACTTGTAAGAATCGTAGCAGTTTGGGTTTGAAGAGACCCATTGAGAAAACGTCGTCCATCATAGAAAATGATGACCCAGGATCGTCCAGACCCGTGACCAATACAGTAAAAACCCAGAGCAGAACCTGTGGAAATTTGCCTTACGAATAGCAAGATCAAGCGAGACCAAATAAACCAGTAAAAACAACAGCCAGAGATATTTAGCCGATAATGACAAAGGCCAATGGAACACCGAACAAACAAAAAACCAAAAGAGAAAAAATAAAGTTCTCTACAGCACCGCCATAAGGAGAGCGAAATCCAACAAAGCAAAATAGACGAATAACGAGAACACCAAGTTTTATTCATGTGAAGACACTGATGATCAGTACATATATAACAAAACCAGAATAGAGAAATCCCACATAAGACAAATAGCAGAGCCACCACTATAAACTGAGTTTGTCGTTCCGACGAAGACGACCTGTGTACACAACACTCCCGAGACAAATACACACCTAAGCAAAGAAATCCCTTTGATAGCCAGCTAGACACCTTATGAAGAAGGACACGTAATTCCCACTTATGATAGTCAACATCCCCATAACAAAGGAACCAAGACACGTATCCATTAATCACCATAAGACCAGAATTAAAATCAAAAACAACTTGCCCACTCTCCATTAACAAACAAACCCAACAATGAGTAAACAAAATCTCATTCAATAACCGCTCAAGCAGAAACCAAATTAATATAAATGAAGAATGTTGACTCTTACTTTGTAAGAAAACATACGACAACACATACTCGATATAACCAACAAGAATAAATAAAACTCCATCCCAATCAGAAAAACGAAGTACCACCCAAACCTTCCGCAACCGTTTTATCAACCAAAGATTCAAAGTGCAAAAGAAACACCAGTCCAGAGAACCTAGAAGCAAAATTAAACATAAGATCTCGCCTATGATCCAAAGCACCATAATCCTCATCCCCTGCGTAAAACCACAACAAAAATAGATCCATACCAAAAAGCTCTCATATTTCCATGACCAGACGAAATCAAACCTTATGAACCCCAAACAAACCGTAAGCGCTACCTCATCTTTTACCAAATCCAAGTACATCCGATCTAAACTAAGATCGCCAATTGAAACGCACAGAAAAAATGATAACTGTAATAGCCACCGTGAATCTACCATGCTCAGAGACAGAAGACTTAAACACCAACCCAGTAAACCATCAATCCAGTTTTATTCCACTTACTTATCCACAATCATGGGCGAGCCTTACAAGAAAAATAAATCTGCCACAGATCATGAAACAATGAAACGAAAAACCCTGAGAAAATGAATTGCTGCCTAAGATTATGGAACTCAGAGAAGCCTGTAAATCCAAGCCGTTATTATTCGACGAATGAGAAAACCAGAAAAATAAAATTTGGCCACCGCTAAGCCAAGCACACCAACGCTGAATCAAATCCATCAGAGAGGAATCTCCTTTGCCTTGCCTGTTTTCTTCGGGTTTGCAGTAACCCTACTCCCCTCTTCCCCTGAGCTCTCCCCTGTCTTACCCACGAGCTAGTTATATATGATTATGTTTTTTTTTTTTTGAGCAACAAACACATATATTAAAAAGGCTCCAGAGGGGAATGGGCTAGCCCAAAACAGAGTTTAACCAGGTTTGACTAACGGAGGACAAAGTCCCTTTAGCAATAGAATCAGCAACAGAGTTATTTGATCTAGAAACGAAGCAGAAAGAAATTGAAGCAAAGATAGGGGTGAGAGATTGGATGTCCGCCAGAATTCCAAAGATTTCCGGGACAGACTCTCGCCGGTTGATTGCTCGGAGCAGGTCCAGAGCATCTGAGTTGAGCTGAAGTTGCGTTATGCCTAAATCTCGGGCTTTGAAGAGAGCTTCACGGATTGCAAGAGATTCAGCCATCAAGGGTGAGGAGACATGATCTTCCGAAGTCGAGTGTATGACCGAAGATCCATCCGGGGCTTTTAGAGTGATTCCTAATCCCGCAAGTCTCGTTGTTGGATTCCAAGCTGCGTCGGTGTGTCCTATTGTCGAATCTGGAGGAGCAACAAGCACTGAGGATCTTACTTGTGGGTGAGGGATAACGGTTACCTTTTGTTGAGCTTCTTCCCATTCGCGAGCTGACTGGATGGCTTTTGTGATCACAGAGACTGGTGGGGTTCCAACTTCCTCGAAGATTGCCTTGTTCCTTACTACCCAGAGGTTCCAGCAAATCCAAGGAAAAAGCGAAGTTGACACCACTCCTGAAGGAGGTAGATTAACATCCAATCTTCCTTTCGTTATTATCGTCTTGACATTTCTTTGATCATTACAAACACCTTGAGAAAAAACCGGAGCTAAACTCCAAACAGCCTGAGCAAAAGCACATTGATAGAGAAGATGTTCTCTAGTTTCAAGATCCCCACAATGCGGGCAAATAGCCAACTCCAGAAGCCCTCTTTTCAGGAGATTTTCACCCGTTGGTAACGCGTCTTGAGCGAGTTGCCACAAAAAAATCTTAAGCTTAGGGCTCATAGATCCAAACCAGATTTCCTTCAGCCAGTTAAAGTTCTCGTCTCCCATATGGGGTTGATTATCGTCCGTCTCTATGGAACTATACCCCGACTTTGTAGAGTAAATCCCATTCTTATTTGGGAGCCAAAGTATGGAATCCGGCTGCCCACATTTGCTAGGTCTGATAAAAAAGATATGATTAGCATAAGCCGGTAGAAGATCTAGTACCAATTGTTTCTTCCAGTTTCCACTTTCATCAATTAGCTCTGACACCTTCCAATCTTTTGATTCCTCTGTTGCAGGTCCTATCGGTCTAAGGGCAGCAGAGAAAGAGAGCCAAGGGTCCTTCCAAATGGACACTTGGTTACCATTGCCAATAGAGAACCCCAGAAAAGGCCGGAGAAGATCCCTGCCGGATAAAATACCATTCCATCCATGAGAAGAGCTCGGGGATTGAGGAACCTCCAGTAAAGGTAACTCTTTGCAGTATTTTCCAGTCAGTACTCTAGCCAGTAAGCAGTTAGGATTCTTCAAAATTCTCCAAGTAAGTTTTGCTAGAAGGGCGTCATTAAAGGATTGTATATCTCGAATGCCTAGCCCACCCCTGACTTTGGGTTTAGATATTCTTTGCCAAGATATCCAAGACATTTTCCTTGTCTCTGGATTAGGATCCCACCAGAATCTTGTAAGGGCTGACTGAATGCGCTTGCACAGGCTCTTTGGTAGCTTAAAGCAAGACATAGAATAGGTTGGTATAGCGGAGAGAACTGACTGAAGCATCGTTAATTTACCAGCTCTAGAAAGGTGTTTCGCCGACCAACTAGCTGCTTTGACCCGGATTCTGTTTACAATGCCTGTAAACAAATCCTTCTTTCTTCTTCCAAAATGCTCCGGCAAGCCTAGATATTTACCTTGTCCACCCTCTTTTTCGATTCCCAAGCATTGTTTAACTCTGGATCTTATATCCTCTGGTGTTTTCCTTGAGAAAGTAATAGAGGACTTACTCGCATTGATTGTTTGGCCTGAAGCCTTCTCGTACTTCTTAAGAATCTTCATTAGTGCCTCACAGCTTCGGACATTTGTATTGCAGAAGAACATAGTGTCGTCTGCAAACAACAGATGATTAACACGGGGACAGCCACGAGCAACTCGTACGCCAGTAAGAGATCCATTTATCTCTGCTTTACGGCACAATCCAGAGAGCACTTCTGAGCACAAGATGAAGATATACGGGGAGAGAGGATCTCCTTGTCGGATTCCACGCTGAGGTAAAACATTCCCCTGGACACTTCCGTTAATAAGGAAAGAGTAAGATACCGTTGAGATACATTGTAGCAGTAGGTTGATAAAACTTTGACTGAATCCCAGTCGTTTGAACACTGAAGTGATGAACACCCACTCCAATCTATCATACGCTTTACTCATATCGGTTTTCACCGCCATAGAACATCTTTTAGAAGCTTCAGATATTTTGAGAAAGTGTAGAGTTTCATGAGTGATAAGAACATTGTCTGATATAGCTCTATTTGCCACGAATGCAGATTGAGTTTCTGACACAAGCTGTGGGAGTAGAGGCTTTAGACGACGCGCCAGGATCTTTGAGATGGTCTTATAGTACACACTACAGAGGGCAATAGGCCGATAGTCTGCCATTGCTTGTGGGTTTTTGACCTTTGGGATCAGCCTGATGTTGGTTGAATTGATTGATGGCGGCAGGAAACCAGAGGAGAAAATCTCTGCAATTTCCCGGGTAAGATCCTCTCCTATAGTCTCCCAATTGGACTGAAAAAAGCTAGAGGAAAAGCCATCTGGCCCAGGCGCCTTATCTGGATTTATTGAGAAAACCGCTGCTTTGACTTCTTTTAGAGTTGGGATCAACATCAGAGTTGCATTGTCCTCTGCAGAGATTTTTGTCTGTAGAGCTTCGTCAATAGTTTCCTGACAAAAGGAGTTTGATGTCGAAAAGAGGTCTTGGTAATAGGAGTTTATTACATCAACTATGTCTTCTTCCTCGTATACGGGAATTCCATCCCTGTTTTCCAAGACCGAGAATCTATTGATAGCTAGGCGTCCCCTTGTTACCGTATGGAAAAACTTGGAGTTTTTGTCTCCCAATGTGAGCCACAGAATCCGACTTCTTTGCTTCCAGTACGCCTCCTCCTTCTGGTAAGCCTCACTTAACCTCTTATTTATTTCCTGTATGGTAGACTCCGGCACTCGATCTCCTGCCATAGCTTCTTCTAGCTTGCATTTCTCTTCATTAATTATCTTCAAATTGTTTTGATGATGTAGTTTGTTCCATTGGGAGATAGCATGTCTACATTTGGATAGGCACAGTTCCACCGAGGCATTCCGGAATTTGTTCCAAGTAGAGGTAACAAGCTCTGTGATTTCCGGATTAAATTGAAGCTCTCTGTCATATCTAAACATCCTTTTCCTCTTTTTATCGTCCTGATCAAAACAAGTGAGAAGAGGCCGATGATCTGAGCCTTCAAAATTCAAGTACTTGCAATGACTCTTTGGAAAGGCTTCCGCCCATAAGCTATTAGACACCGCCCGGTCTAGTCGACAGTGAATAAGGTGATCATATCTGACTCCTCTCCAAGAAAGATAGTTTCCTGAATGTTTTAGATCGTAGAGATCGTTAACTGATAGAAAATTCCTAAAATCACCAAAGGACCCTTCTGCTCTGACCGGCCCTCCTGTTTTTTCAACATTATCAGAAATTTCATTGAAGTCCCCCATTATGAGCCAAGCCTGGTCACGAAGCTGAGCTTGAAGTGAGAGATCAATCCATAATGCTCTTCTACGGGACTGATCTGGTTCGCCATAAAGAAAGGTACACGAGAAGGATTTTCCTTTATGTATCATCACTGTTTCAATATAGTTGTTGCAGGAAGTGGAGACCGTAAGATTGACATTATCATTCCATAGAAGAACCAGACCTCCTCCTCCAGGAGAGTGAGGAGGAACTAAATGGTGAGAAGTCATTCCCAGTGTGGAGAGTTTATCCATTACGATTTCATTTCTGTTCTTTGTCTCCATGAGGAAAATTACATCCACTCTAAATTTTTTATGCAGCTCCTGGATGCGACGAACTGTTGTGGGGTTCCCCAAACCACAACAGTTCCAGCTCAATACATTTAAGGAAGAGGAGGGCGCGGATTCCGAAAATCCGCTTCACTCCTGTTTGTTGGTGTTCTAGCACTAGCCGGTTGAACAGGAGTCGGTTGAGAGTGGTGACTGGAGGTAGCTCGTGTTCTCTCTTGGTTTTGTTGTACCAATCTTGACGTAGATCTTGAAGTAGTTCTAGCAACTCTCCTACTTGGAGAGGGGCGAGCAGCGACGCTTCTAATTAGAGGTGACAACTGAATTTGTCTGGTTTTCCTTTTCTTTGGTGCAGATCGAACCGTGAGGGTCTGGGATGTGCCTTGTTTCTTAGATGGGGGTCTTCCCCTCCTCTTTGGGGGATGAATCTCAGACATATCCAAATGCAAGAGATTGGCTGCAGTAACTGTATCCAACCCAGGACCCAAGGAATCCCCTTTAGATGTATCTGATCCTTCTTGGGGGGTGGCTGAGAGGGAAAGTAAGCCATCAAAGTACGCATTGTTAAGGATTCCCGTAGCTTCAGGTTGGTCCTTGCTCGTTCTTATCATTGCATTCGAGGGTCCAATATGCTCGCTCCGAGCATAAGCATTCTCTTGTCTTAAGGCTATGTTACGAGCTGTTTCCATCATTAATCCTTGCGCTTCACTATCCATGACTCTTGCTCTTCTTGCAGCGCTTTCCGTAGGATCTCCACAATGGATGTATTGTAGGGTCACCTCCTGAAGTTCTTCCATTATCTGTGCCGTGTTTACTTCCAGGTTTTTCTCCGCTAACGTCTCTCTGAGTTCTTCTTCTGGTGCATGAACAGGTTGATTGGGGCATGAAGATCTTTCGGGGGTATTTGCAGTTTGTCCGCTAGGAATGGAATGCAGTCTACTTTTCCTTGGTGAAGCCGATTTTTCCTTCCATTCCAGTCTTCCCCGAGCTCTATGCGGGGATCTTTGCGAATTTCCCACTCTAGTCTTATCGAGGGCGTCAGCAACGCTGGAGACAGGGTGTCTTCTATAAGGATGGGAATCAGATGGGGAATGAGTTGACTGCTGTCGAGGTGATCTCTGTCCCTGGACTTGGTGACTCAGATTGTAGCGACTTGGGGGAGATTTTCTTGCTGGATATTGAGGGTATATGTCATAACTTCGGTGAGACTCTTTCCCATAGTAGGAGTTCCTGTTATCAGTTTCTTCTCGTATAGAGGGGCGTGACTGTTCTCGGCCCGAGGGGTTCCTAGAGTGTGGACCGTTTCTTATATACGGATTTACCGGACAAACAGCAGCATCATGTGAAAGAAGATGGCAAATCGAACATAGACCTTCAAGCTTCTCATATTCCAGGTATACCATTACCTCTTGCTTCCCGGGGAATTCTAGGATAGTCTCCTTAATTATAGGTTGAAGACCGTTGACCGAAACTCGCACCCTTGCCACAGCAGAGGTTAGGTTATAATCTTCTAGGGTTCCTAGTTTCATACCAATTTCTTTGATAAGTTGCTCCTGCCAATAGTGTAGAGGGATTCCCCTCAGGGAGATCCAAAACGGAATCTCAGAAGGAAAATCCTCTGACAGTTGCGGTTCCCACTTTTGTACAATCACCATCCACCTGTCGAAATGATATGGTCTATTCTCAAGAGCTCGAGCTAAATCTTCAGGGCTGTCAAACCGTACCTGGAACTTTCCAACGCCGAGATCTGAAGCCGTCGCTCTGCCTTTTATACCCCATCGCTTAGACAAATAGGGTAAGAGAGCCCACATACGTTGTCTCTTAGGGTTTGTAAGTCTACCTACCACCGTGAGGGCATTTTCTTTGATGAGAGTAGATGTGTCCAATACCGGAGCTTTAATTCGTAGTCTTGGTGGAGATGGAGCCGTGAGGGCTATCCTCTTTCCTTTTTCTTCTTCTGATAATCTTCTTTGCATCTTGGTTTCTTCAGTAGGCACGAGAGCTAGCCTTGAGCTTCGGTTGGAGACAAAGCTAGATGAGCTTGAGTGAGGCGTCCTGGAGACGTAGGGAATGCCGAGAGAGTGAAGTTTTCTCTGAAACTTCAGAGAAACCGAGACTGAGAGGTTTAAAACTCACTGGAGAAAGCGGAGGAGGATGAGGGCTGGGAGAAACGAGACGGAGAAGACATGGCCATAGACTCCTTTGCCACGTTAAGGAGTCGTCGTCGGCCAAAAAGGCGACTAGCCTGGAAACAAACTCCGGCGAAGCTTCCTTATTTGGCAAATTTTGGGACGTCGAATGTTTGAAACACGTTGGGTAAAGGAATGAAACTTGCTAAAAAAGGAAGGGAAAGGACTTTGTTCTCTGGATAATAGATCTCCTATTTAATCGTGCCCGAGAGAAAAAAATTTTGAGCAAAACTATTTAAAACGTTCGCTTATAGTTATATATGATTATGTTATATAACGTTTTTAGTCTTTTTTGGTCAACCTCGCTCGTATAGTCGTACATATAGATAAGTATTACTCATATAAACTTCATATGGTTACCACTCATATTACTTAGTTTACAAATACTCATATATGCTAATTAGTAATTACGTAGGCAACTTTTTGTTTACTCAGATATAAAGCTCATATTACCTAGTTTACTGATACTCATATATGCTAATTACGTAGGCGATTTTTTTGTTCACTCAAATATAAAGCGATTAACAGAAAAAGTCTTCAGATAAACCCACCAAACAAACTCTCTCCTCTCTCCACACCTACTCACTATACGCGATGACCGGAGCAAGAGAAGAAGTGACGGCGACACTGCTGAAAAAGACGGTGGAGAACGGCAGAGAAGATGATGCGTTTAAGCCGTTGGATATGAGAGAGAAGGTTTGGAAGGAATCTAAGAAGCTATGGATTGTGGCGGCGCCGGCGATCTTCACGAGGTTCTCTACGTTCGGAGTGTCTTTGATAACTCAAGCTTTCATCGGCCACCTTGGTCCAACCGAATTGGCCGCTTTCTCCATCAGCTTCACCGTTCTGCTCCGTTTCAGTAATGGTATCTTGGTGAGAGACTATGCTCTCTATACTCATCTTTTTCTTATAATCTAATTGATAAATACGGATTAGTTTATGAAGAGTGTAATAGCTATCAATTAGAGCTCTCTCGCAACAACTCCTATCATTATCACATAATATTTAAATACTGTATTAAAGAAAACCTGCAAAACAAACTTTCAACGTATACCGAAATAAAGATTTACACAAAATTTGGTGATACGGCAACTAAATTATCGAATTAATATTTATATATTTAGAAAAAACACCATTGAATCCTCGTTTTCGTTTCTAGCAATAATCTATGGTAAAGGTTAATTTAACGAAAATGTTTTATTTTCGTTTTATAGGTAACGCTAATTGGTTTTACTGTGTTAATACAATTGGATTTCGAACAAAAAGGAGGAATAAGTTGGATTGAAAATTTAAGCTTGCTAGAAATTAAATAGATGAATTTTTCTTTGTAACTTTTCCTATAATAAAATGTGATGTTTCTCGGCAAAAAATCCGGAACCGAAAACCCGAACCAGAACCGAACCGAAAAAGTGGATCCGAAACCGATCCGAAAAACTCTAAAATACCTGATGGTTCCTATTTGTTGATACATGTGGATATCGGGTAATACCCGGAACCGAACCGATATCCAATCGGGTACCCGAATACCCGAAAATATTGAAGGTATTAATTATTTTTTTAGTATTATATGTATATTTTAAGTATTTCTGTTATTTGCTATTTTTAGTTCTTTAGGTTTTAGTGTATAATTTAGTATTTTGAGAAAAAAAAATTGTTTTTATTAGATTTTGGTGAATAAGTTCGGATTTTTTGGTATATTTTTAGGTTTTTGGATATATTTTAAGTATTTTGGATAATAATATCCAAACTGAACCGGAACCGAATAGGAACCGAAAAGTTTTAGGTACTTAACGGTTCTCAAAATTAAGAACTGAACCGACCCAGAACCGGAAGGAACCGAACCGGAACCGAACCGAAATTTTATAAGTACCTATTGGATCCAAAACTCCTCTACCCGAAAGAACCGTAACCGAATGGTTCTTATCCGGAACCGAACCGAATACCCAAATGTCCATGCCTAATTAGTATCTTACAAATCACTACAATCATATTTATTCGGTTTCATCTCTACTTAATTGTATTGGAAAATAATTGTTTCGTGTTGAAAATTGCTATATATTCGGCTAATCTTAGGGGGGCTTATTGAATCAATGAATTGAAAGGAATTCATTTTCTTCATAAATCCTCTCTTATTGGATTTAACATTTGTAACATTTCTTTAAAATCTCAGCTTATTGGATTAATCATTTGTACAATTCTTTTAAAATTCCAGCTTATTGGAAATTTGGAATTTCATTAATGAATTCTATCAGATAGGATTTGAAGGGAATTGAAAGACAATTTATAGTTAAAATTTTATGAATACAAATACCACCTCTTATGGTGGTATTTGAAGATTTTTTTAAAACTTTTTGTTTCAATTTAAGAAAAAAAGTAAATCAAAACTTTTTAAAATGAGAAAAAAACATTAATTGAAATTTTCAATATTATTTTTTCATTTTATAGAATACACAATTTGACAAAATATATTATATATCATTTTATATGAATAAGAGATATAAATCAAATAAATTTTCAGATTTATAATCATTTTTAATTAATTGTTATTAAATTAGTTTCGAAAAAGTCAAATCCCAGATTTTTTTGAAATTCTCTTGGATTATTAATCAAATCTCAATTCAAATCCCAGATTTCTTAAATTCTCCTTGGATTTACATATATTCAAATTCTCTCAATTCCTTAATCCAATAAGCCCCCTTAGCCTTGTTTCGTATTCAAAATCACTACAGGAAAAATCTCATATCTCTTCATGTTTTCTCTTTTGTTTGTTCACAGTCTTCTCTGTTTTCGTTCAGTATCAAAATGAGAGCCTAAATCATTTTTTGAGTTGGTTTTAGTGTTCGTGCATAATTCGTCTTCATCAATGTATGAGTTCGTCTCAACATTGCGTAACACCCATTTAGAAATTAGAAACTGCATCAATGAATGTCTCATTTTGCTTAAAATTATTATTTGTAATTGTAACTCCTCGTGAAATCTTTATCGCGTAGCAATAAATTAACTATAAACGACATTCACTACATGCATGCAGTTAGGTATGGCTAGTGCACTAGAAACACTATGTGGTCAAGCATACGGAGCGAAACAATATCATATGCTCGGAATCTACCTCCAAAGATCATGGATCGTCCTCACAGGCTGTGCCATTTGCATCACACCTGTCTACATCTTCTCGGGACCTATCCTCTTGGCCTTAGGTCAAGAGGAACACATCGTCCGTGTGTCTCGGATCATTGCCCTATGGGTCATAGGCGTTAACTTCTCCTTTGTACCATCCTTCACTTGTCAAATGTTCCTCCAAGCTCAGAGCAAGAACAAGATCATTGCATACGTGGCTGCTGTCTCCTTAGGAGTCCACTTCTTTTTGTCGTGGCTCCTTACGGTTTATTTTGACTTTGGGATCACTGGTGCTATGACCTCGATGCTCGTGACGTTTTGGTTGCCTAACATTGCGCAGCTCTTGTTCGTCACGTGCGGTGGGTGTAGGGACACGTGGTTGGGGTTCTCTTGGTTGGCTTTCAAGGATCTCTGGCCTGTCTTTAAACTATCTTTGTCTTCTGGTGGTATGATTTGGTATGGTTTCCTGATTTTTCTAAAATGTTATTAGTTTCAGCTCGTAAATTATTGAGATATGCATTGTTAACCACATACAAATATAATATTTTTTATTAGTCATACATGATACATATAGCTTATATATGGAACAATGTGGTGATAATATTTATTGATGGTTTTATCTTGTTGGTTAAGATAACGAGCAAGTTTATATAGAGATACATCATACATACATACACATCATACATACATTAATACATACATATATATATATACATAGGATTATAGGCTGCCTAAGTATATTCATTACATGTTATTGAAAATTTGGAATAACATATTTTTAGAATATTGTTTATGTTTACTTATTTTAAAAGTTTTAATAATATTATAAGAATATTTCCTTTATAATTGTAATTTTGAGCAGCTTGGAGTTATGGTACTACACGATCTTGGTTCTGCTAACTGGAGGCTTAAGAAATGCCGAGGTTGCTCTTGATGCACTTTCAATCTGGTGAATAACAATTAAGCTTTCTGTCTCCAGTCCCTTATTCTTTTTACATGCACATATATATAGATACGTTTATCTTTAGGTTTATTCATATTGATACTAACATTTTAGAGATTTGAATGTAACTTGCTGAAAATTTGGCATTTCCCAACTTTTGAACTTCTAATCTACTGATATTAGCTCCAAATATTACGTTGAAAACAAAAGTTCTATTTTGTAAGTATTTCATTCTCTCTAAATTAGATATTATTTAGATAACTTTTTCAAGTTTTAGTAATTTTTATAAATTAGTACATTATGAATATATATATTTTCTTAATGATTAATTGGTAACATTCTTACAAAATTTGAAATTCTTAAGTATTACAATTAAACGAAATGTCTTTTAGTCGGTCCACCAAGAGATCTAAACTAATCAGCTAAATTGTTTCAGTTATTTTGCTAAACCATCAATTTTATTTAATCTAGATTTAACTTATTATATTTTTCTGGTCAGATGCTGAGGTTTTTAAATAACGTGTATATATGTGTATATATATATATATTCTAATGGAAATTAAATGAATTCACTTGAAACTTTTTTTGAGATTCATTAATTTTAATCTGTTGATCACTTTTTCACAGCGTCAACATAAATGGACTGGAGATGATGGTGGCCTTCGGCTTCATGGCAGCAGCAAGGTGCATGCATAATTACATATATATATATATATATATAACACACATACTTTTCTTACTAGATTGAGAACTCCAAAGTGTAAGATTATTGATGCTCTTTCTTGTTTTGAAAACTATGTATGTAAATAGTGTAAGAGTATCAAACGAGATAGGAAGTGGAAATTCGAAGGAGGCCAAATTTGCAACAATGACAGCAATTATAACGTCACTTTCCATCGGAGTTATATTCTTCTTCGTCTTCTTGTTTCTTGGAGGAAGGATTTCATACATTTTCACAACAAGCGAAGCTGTTGCTGCGCAAGTAGCAGATCTCTCTCCAGTTTTGGCCTTCTCCATCCTCTTGAACAGTGTTCAACCTGTTCTCTCTGGTATATATGTTTGAATATATAAGGTCATTTATTTAGAAATATGTAACTATGAATCTTTATGTGTGATATAATCATATTACCGGAGCAGGAGTTGCTGTTGGAGCGGGATGGCAAGAATATGTTACATATGTTAACCTTGCTTGCTATTATCTTATTGGAATTCCTACAGGGATTTTACTTGGTTATGTTATCGGTTTGCAAGTCAAGGTAAGTCTGGTTTTATCATTATGGTGACTTGATAAATATTTTAATTGTGATTCTCCTTCTGTTTCATCTTATAATGATAAAACTAATTTTCTTTGAATTTCAGGGTGTTTGGTTAGGAATGCTTTTTGGAATTTTTGTGCAAACTTGTGTGCTTACTATAATGACATTGAAAACAGATTGGGATAAACAGGTTTACAAAGTCAATGATTACCCTTTTCTTTTTTTCGCTTTTAAGAAAAAATACTAATATTCAAATCTTGTGTTATAAGTATAATTATAATTATAACATTTAACTTATTTACAGATTTTTATTATTTATTGGTGAAAAATTTCAGGTATCTATGTCGCTGAAAGATTTAAATCGTTGGGTTGAACCGGAGTGCACATACTTAAACAAAGATTCGCAGGACTCACAAAATTAATAATTAATTTTTGTGAAAATTATCATAATGGATATGATAATTTTATTCATTTGAACAATAATTATCTGCTTAAGTATCTCTTGACCAGTTGTAGTTTGATATGTTTCCAACTTATGAATTCTTCTTCTTCTTCTTTTAATTTGTGGCATTAAACAGAAATCAGCATTTAAAATTCAATATTTGATATTTTATCTTTTAATTTTAGAAAATCTGTGACATAAGTCGGCCATTATGTATAATTAAATTTTAGTGCTTATATCTGATTTGAAAAAATTAATTGAATACCTAAACTAAATTTTACCAAAAGAAAATGATTTATCAGTTGAGCATTTGTATTATATGTTTTTCATTGTCTTTCACAATAAAAATAACAAAAATAAAGAAAATATATTTTAATAAAAAATTATAACTGATTTTTATTTTAAATTTTTATAGAAACCTATGGTAATCCCTTCAGCAGACACAAATTCTATAATAACTAATTCAAAATTTTATTAGTAAATCAAATAAAAAATAATTTTAAATATTAATTTAATTAATTTATATGTTTTTTTCTTGTTTTAATGTTAAGATTTATACCAAATAATGGAACGTTACAAATTACATAACTAGAAGCAAGTCTTATCTATACAAGCTTACCTAGAATGGGAATGGGGTTAACAAAAGACATCATTATAGCGGATAAGAGATACATCCAAAGTAAAATTCAAGAAGAGAGGGGCTGCTGTCCTGCGACGGGAAGGAAAGAAGACCATCACAGATTTGTCTATCTACTTGTTGCTTCAGACCCGCGAGAGTGGAGTGAGATGCAGAAAAGATGCGAGAATTATGCTCACGCCAAAGTGAGTACAAAAAGCTTCAGAATAGCTCCCCTGCTACGAGATGACATCTGAGGGGAGTTTCGTAAGGCCAAGATCTCCAGTAGATTAGATGGCACCTTTCAATGGCAGATCCCAGAAGCAAAAGCTTGCCACAGAGCCGATGAGAACGAGCATGAGAAAAAAGTTTATTGCGAGACTGTGGCTCCGACAAACAAAGCGGATAGAAGGGGGTTGTAACCATACCCCAACGAAGGAGCCTATCCCTTGTTGGAATTCTGTTAAGGAAAACCAGCCACAGTATTAAAGAACACTGAGGAATAGATTCTCAGAACCATACCGCTGTAGCCCAAGGAACCGTAGGGGAGACAACCCGAAGCTGTTCCCAAGTACCCTTGGAGGAAAACGAATCAGAATAGGAGCCAGAAGGCAAGCGCCAAAGGAACCTGTCACTTCCACTACTCTCACCAGGTGGAGGCACAGTGGTTAGATGAATGAGGAAGTTTTAGATTTCATCCGACCTTGCATTTTGGCAAACACCAGCTGCCATCATTAACCGCATCAACCACCCACGCAGCCAATCTCAATAGTGAAGGTCCACGCGGACCTATGTACTCAATCAAGGGGCCAAAATCTGTCCAGTCATCCAACCAGAAGGAGGCAGTTTTACCGTCTCTGACATCACACTTAAGGAAAGCATGAAGAAGCGGTTTCAGCTGCAGCATACTACGAATAGCCTTCGAAAATGCAGGAGAGTCCCTCCTTTCCTAAAAACATTTTTTTCTGCAGACATTTTTGTTGATCCACACAACCCAGAGAGAGCCCGCCTGTGCAAAAGGGTACATATCTGCTTAAAGCGAAAAACAAGTTCGAAGTCCGGTAGATCACGAATCCCCGAGCCTCCCTCACTTTTTCGCATACACACTTCCCTCCAAACCACTCTAGCTCCCACAGTTGATTTTGCCATATTCTTCCAAAGGAAAGCCAAACAAAGAGAGAGTCAACTTTGGAATAGAACTCCAAGGAAACATATATACCTGGCAGAAATTCACCATGCCATAAATGACCGAAGCTATAAATCAAATTTTCCCCGCATAAGAGAGGGACTTGGCGGTCCAACAATGAAATTTTTCCGTGTAATATTTTCAAGAGAAAACTGAAGCATGGATAAGTTGAGACACTGAGAACTGAGAGGCAAACCCAAGTATCGAGTAGGAAAAGACCTCATTTTTATTCCAAGAGCATTGCTGAGAGTAGCAGTCTCTATCTCTGTATAGCCACTAAAGAAAATCTCTGATTTGGAGATATGTTTTTATTCTTTGTTTATCATAAATTTTAAAATAAAATAATCTTGCTATAAGTCCATGCATAATTTTAAGTTATATGTTTAATTAAAAATTAAAATTAAATATAGTATAAATCATTGTAACTAATTAATACAAATAAATGTATTAAAATATAATTTGACATGTTTTACAAAATAATAATGAGAAATCCTCTAATGTAAAATAATTAATTTAATTAAGCTATATTAAAGATACTAATATTGTATTAATAAATACTGACAAAGATACCTCACCAATACATATAAAGATTTAAATTTAAATTAGTAAACTAAATTATACTAAAAATGCTTCTTTTTTTTAACGAAGGTTTTCAATATAAACGCAGGTGGAAGAAATATACAACATGAGGAGAATACAACATAAGAATAACTCTTAAGGAAATTGAAATAGAAGAAGAAATAACCTGACAAAAAAGATATAAAGAACAATCACGGAACATAAAGCTAAGGAGAAGACTCCACCATCACAGATCACGCAGATAACCACAATCAATCTTAAACACAGGTTCGGAAGCTAGCGGAATAGATCGAAGGTACTAACAATCACTACATGCCAAATACCAACCTAAAACACAGAAAGACAGAGGCAAGGAAAGAGATGAAAGATCAACCTGGAAGACAAACCTATTCTCCAAACTCACAAAAACGAAGGACCAAGATACACTGTCGAGACCCAAGACGGAAGCTTGCGGCCAAGAAGACGAATAACACCTAATCCAACAGAGAAAGAACCTCGACCAAAAGCAACAACCAAAAATGACAGGATAAGGAAGAGCTAGAGATGAGAGGACCAATTTGCACAAACCAATAGAGACAACGACCAACAAAGAGGCAAGAAGGCACTTTCCAACCTAAAAAAGCACAAATCCTAAAAGCAGAGGCTAGCAAATCTCATAGAACCCCGACTTCTTGAACAGAAGGACCAAGACCCTAAGAGACAAGCACTGCTACAAAATACACCAAGTGATGCGGGGGAGAGAAACAAGCATCCAGAGGGCAGAGAGCAGCGCCTAGAAACCGCAAGCAAAACCCAAGCTTGATAGTAGCACCAATCAAAACCAGTCTAGAAATTTACACGGAGAAAACACTATCCCGTCCCAGAGAGGTAACTGAGGAAAAGAGACAAAACACCAGAAGAACGATCATAAAGGAACGCTGCAGAAGAGGGAAAGCCAGAGACAGAGATGGAGTAAGCTGGACCACCAAAATGAAGAGCCATCCTCGAACCCTGCAAGGAAGGAGAGCTAAATCTCCAGAAACCAAAACCAGAAGACCCCCCAACACAAGCAGGAACTATCCAAAGTAAGACACCGACAAAGGAGACGAAGAGCACAATAAGATATAAACCCTCCTACTGAGCCGCAGTCCTCGAGCAACCGCTAGAAGGAGAGAAGAAGCAAGCCGAGAACTCACGAAAGCGGGAACTATACTAAAAGTTCTAATATTACATTATTGATATACTCTAATAGAGACGATTTTATTGTATTATTTCATACGTATGATTTCTCTATTAGCCAGAGATGTTTTTCCTAAGCTGAGGGTAAAAGTTTATTCGTTGGTACACTCTTATTGGCGATTGTCATTCTTCAAGTGAAGATTATCGTTATATCAATCTCTTTCCCCACAATCTGCAACACAATTCGTCGGTTCTTTGGATCCGCTTTGTCTCTCACTAGTAGAGTTATTTTTCGGCGATTATAGCTTGTTCGTATTTTCGGTGTCTGTCTCACTGCAATGAATTATTCATATTCGTGATACTCCAGCATTAATCTACAGATTTGATATCTTTATGCTGTCATATCTCAACGCATATATGTGGGACTCTTCTAGCAAGTATGTTTACAGTTCCTTTTTACAAGGCTTCTTTTCTCTGCCTTCCAAATGGAATTCCTTAGATCATTGGTTTTTCGTTTGGTTTTGAAATCCATATTATCAAGCATCATATCTGGTACCTGGACTATCACTTGTGGAGAGATAATCAATAACAGTTTATATTGGAGTTAGGATAAGGCCTACAATATATTCAAAGATAATGTTCAAATACGGATCCAGATCCGGATAATATTTTCAGGCTTAAATTGACTACACACCACAAAACTCGGATCTCTTAGATGGTTCATGTCCGCGACTACCACTGTCACCACCACCACCACCACCACGACCATTACCACCACCACGGTCCACGGTCACCCCCATTGTAACTACCCCGAGTATCATCTGTTGAACGCCTCCCACCAAACACTAATTCCACCTACAAAAAATGTCAACATATATTCATTAAAATTGATTGAAAAGAACCAAACAAAACGTGGTGTTAAAATTTCAACCAACCTGCAAACAATGCCCATCAAAGTCATAACCATCGCGGCCATGAATGGCATGTTTTTTTTTTTTTTGATAATCCAGGGGATCCCAGACCGTAGTCTAGACTAATCCCTGGGCCCAGTCAGGCCGCAGGCCAGCTTCACCTGGGAGGGTTTTCCCTGAGCCAAGGCCCAGTGCCCGCGTTAGGTGAGCAAACAAATGTGACTTAGTTTCGCATAGCAGGTGGATCGAACTCAAGATGGGTGCATCCCGGGCCCGAGCTCCTTACCACTTGACCACAAGTGCTCGCTCAACAAATTAAAGAAACAATCATAGTCTGAGTCTGATGGAAGCAGAACCTCGAAAATTTGATGTTTTTCTTCCTTACTTTTGCTTTTACCAATATCAGATTTTTATGGTGATTATATATTTGAGCGGTTGATCGACTTCCGTCGTGGTTACACTACAATATAGGGGTATAATAACAACATATCTGGCCATACCAAATTGATAGATTTGTAGAATCCTAGCGTCACGTATCCACTAGAGAATAAACAACATGGTGGATTTAGTCCGAACAAACCCCATAGAATATTTTACCAATAAGACATGACATTGAGAAATTATTGATATGGAGTACAAAATTTGACTAAATGGTCAATAAATGGACGATCTTATATGTGATCTTGAATCAGACCACCTATTAAATTATTTGTCGGAATATATTTTTTTTTTTTGGTCTACTAACTACGACTTGCTGCAAGAGGCGTAGGCGGCTTTTCGTTTCCCAATAAAAAACGAAAACCATTTTAAAACGAGACGTAAAATTACAAAGAGAACACATTGTGTCATAAAGACATAAACCAAACAAATTTTCTTATCTCTCTCTCTCTTTCTCTCTCCCTTCTCTGTTCTATTCATTTCCCTCTGGTCCATTAGAAACAACAGAGATTCCACGATGGCCGGAGGAGGGGAAGAGCTCACGGTGGCTCTGTTGAACAAGAGGGCAGAGAACGGCGGGGAAGACGATGAGTTGGGGTTGACGGAGAAGGTTTGGATTGAATCAAAGAAGTTATGGGTTGTGGCTGCGCCGGCGATCTTCACGAGATTCTCGACGTTCGGAGTTTCGATGATAAGTCAAGCTTTCATTGGCCATCTTGGACCTATCGAGCTAGCCGCTTACTCAATAACCTTCACCGTTCTCCTCCGTTTCAGTAATGGTATTTTGGTAAGACTTCGATTACTAATTAATTAATATGGATTAATACATATATATTTCTTCCAATACACTTATGTTGAAAACTCTCATTTAGTCGTAATATTAACAAACTGAATGCGTTTTTGATACGTAAATGATTTAAAATCATTTATGTTTTAAGAGTTCAAACAATAAATCACTTTCTCCACTCGTCTGGGTCTGGGCAATGTGGTTTTAAAACTTTTTGTCGTTCTGTGGTACTAGCGTAATTAAAGATAAATCCTTCCGTAAAAAATAAATAACAATAACAGATTTATCGAAGAAAAAAATGGTTTTTAATTTTATATTTTGTCGGGTCTTACGTGAAGTCTGAAGGCCATGTAAACCCCACGACGGTAAGCAGTGATGTAGGCCTATTTCACTCTCCGCCACATAAATAGATGATGATAAGTTAGTGGAGTATATTATTGTTATCCGTGAAGAGAAATTATATATTTTTATAAACTAATTATTACTGTATGTCTGTATGGATTAACAAATGAGAAGGCTACTAGAAATAGAAGTCTTCGATCACTGCAAATTCTCACCTACTGGTAATAATGACTACTAATCATTTATTCACTAATAAAGTAAAACGTGTTTTTAAAAATAATTATTTCTTGTTAAATGCTGATAATTATTTCCTTTCTGACAGGAAACTTTTAAATAATAGAAAACCATTTCGTGTTCGATGTAATAGTTTTCTGAGATTACTTCGTAGTAATGGTGGTCCCTTTCTTTTTTACCAATCTTTGAATTGACATCTACAAAACTCTGTATGCATAATAAAATTCCAAATTTGTAGTATATTTTTAGAAGGATTTTTTTCACTAAAAATTTATCAATATTTAATTCAAATAGATTTTAAAGAAAAAAATTGTAGTTTTTGATATCATAAATATTTGGAGAGAATTTTTTTCCAAAAGTATAAGATATTATGTGGAAAATAATGTAATTTATTTATGTGGAGTATATTACTAGTCTTCAAAATTATCTTATAGGATCAAACATATAACAACATTGATGAAAAGGTAAATCATTAACAATAGAAATTAGGTTTGGGGACTTTTTTCAAAAAAAAAAGGAAGGAATTTACGTTTAGGAAAAAGATATAAATAGAAGTTAGAATTTTCTTTTCATTGACGGAGACGGTGTCACGGAGACACAGTTTCTACTTTTTATCACTTCAAAAGAGAAGGTATTGTCGACAACTTTGACAGGAGGGCCACCAATGAGATTGAAATATAATGTCTTGTCACTCTCTGCCCTAAGAACTCAAATGTTGTATCACATGGACGGACTACTTTGGAGTCTGCATGCTGATTGATCTTACTTTGCGTTAATTAGCACTTTATTTGTGGGTCATGGCTCTGTGTTTGGATTTTTTCACTTGCTTTCTTCTCGTTTTTTTTTTCCGTGTTATAATTAGAGCAATCCAAAAATACTATCAAATCAAATTTCGTGTAAGCCTTGCTGGAACGAGTCGATAAACACATGTTCACTGGTTTTAGTTTTGCATCCTTTTGTGAAAACTATATTTTTTTTTCTATTTTGCTGTGATAAAATAGTTGGCTTTCGGAAATATCCAAACCGCTAATCTTTATGAAACTACGCAGAAAACCAAATTTGAACTTAATTAGGTTATAACCAATACTTTTCTAAATTGCTATGTTGTCTAGGCCATGGATCATCTGGCTGAAAACGTTGAAAGCACTATATCAAAATTAGGCTCAGTTATATGGATTTGGAGTATTTTTCAGAAAAAAGTTGTTTCGGATATAACTATTGTTTTATAACTCTCCATAAAATAATTATCGCAAAAACTACGAATTGTAATGCAGTTAGGGATGGCCAGTGCACTAGAAACACTATGTGGTCAAGCTTACGGAGCAAAACAAAACCATATGCTCGGAATCTATCTCCAGAGGTCATGGATCGTCCTCACAGGTTGTACCATTTGCCTCACGCCCGTTTACATCTTCTCGGGCCCTATCCTCTTAGCCTTGGGACAAGAGGAACGCATTGTCCGTGTGGCTCGGATCATAGCCCTATGGGTCATAGGCATCAACTTCTCCTTCATACCATCATTCACTTGCCAAATGTTTCTCCAAGCTCAGAGCAAGAACAAAATCATTGCCTACGTGGCTGCAGTCTCCTTAGCGGTCCACGTGTTCTTGTCGTGGCTCCTAATGGTTCGTTTCAATCTTGGAATCACCGGTGCTATGACCTCGACGCTAGTTGCGTTCTGGTTGCCTAACATTGCGCAGCTCTTGTTCGTCACTTGCGGTGGGTGTAAAGACACGTGGAGAGGATTCTCTATGTTGGCTTTCAAAGATTTATGGACCGTCTTCAAACTATCCATGTCTTCCGGAGGAATGCTTTGGTAAGCTCTCGTTATCAGCAACCAAATATTTGCATTAAAAAGTCTTGTTAGTGATACCACTTCATATAAATAGCTCTAGTTTTCCTATTTTGTTGGTCAATGTATTAGCTCTGTAGGTAAGTGAGATGAGGAGTGACGTTGTGAAAGATTAACGACTTGTCTAAGTAAATGGAGTCGTATATGTAGATTTGTCTCTAAACTAGAGTTACATTTACGCATATATATTGAGAGTGTTATAAGATTATAATATTGGTTATTACTGGTTATTTTGGACAGCTTGGAGTTATGGTATAACTCGATCTTGGTACTGCTCACTGGAAATTTAAAAAACGCAGAGGTGGCTCTAGACGCACTTGCAATCTGGTATATTCAAGAATTAAGCTTCATTCTCTCTTCTCTTATCCTTCCCATAACCAACATCTTTAACCAACTTGATTCTTATGTTAATACATGATCAGCAGTAGAAGTAGATACATAGTGTACTATATGAAATATATATATATATAAACCGAATCTTCTTTTTCAAACTTTTTGTAGCATCAACATAAATGGGCTGGAGATGATGATAGCACTTGGTTTTTTGGCAGCAGCTAGGTACGTATACATGATACCTACAGACTTAACATCGTTATTTGTTGCTGTTTTTTTATCGTCCTCTTATTCGTCCTTGTTTACAATTCTGTATAAAAATAGTGTAAGAGTTTCGAACGAGCTTGGTAGGGGAAACTCGAAAGGAGCCAAGTTTGCAACATTGACAGTTGTTTTCACGTCACTCTCCATAGGAATAGTTCTATTCTTCGTCTTCTTGTTTCTAAGAGGAAAAGTTTCCTACCTTTTCACTACAAGTGAAGCTGTCGCAGCAGAAGTAGCCGATCTTTCTCCACTTTTAGCCTTTTCCATCCTCATGAACAGTGTTCAACCTGTTCTCTCAGGTATGTATCTTTGCTATTTGACGTGTGGTGGTTAATAATATCAAGCCGATCTTTGAACTAACATGTGTTTTTGAACCGTTTTCAATTGGAACAGGAGTTGCAGTAGGAGCGGGATGGCAAGGATATGTTACTTATGTTAACCTTGCTTGCTATTACCTTGTCGGAATCCCTTGTGGTGTTGTCCTTGGTTACGTAGTCGGTTTGCAAGTCAAAGTAATTTTTTTTGTTTTCTTTCAAATATTACTCTTATTTTTCTCAGTGATGCTCTTGGAAACATATAATATAAGTTTATATTCTCTAAATTTTAGGGTGTATGGATCGGAATGCTCTTTGGAGTATTCGTTCAAACTTGCGTGCTTACTATCATGACTCTGAGAACAGATTGGGATCAACAGGTTAGAATATTTTTGAATCAATTGAAAAAAAAAAGTTAACAAGTTTTCTCCAAAAGAAATAATCATTTTGCTCGAGCTCTGTTTTTGGAGCTTATATATATTGTTTGTTGCAAAAAAATTTAGGTGACTACATCGTTGGGACGTTTAAATCGGTGGGTTGTACCAGAAGCTAATGCCGTAAACAAAACTTCATCAGAAGAATAACTACATTGAGTTCTGCAAATTCACATAAGAAGTCAATGCAACATTTTAAGGTTATGAAGACAACAATGTAAGAGCATCTCCAATGGTGAAGTGCTTAAAATAAGACTCTAATAAAATTTATATTATTAGTTTAATCATTTTAATGATTTAGTTAAATTACAAAATATTAAACCAATTATAAAAAGACACATGTATTGAAAGGTTCTAAACATGGTTCTAAACTTCTAAGAGCATGTGCAGCGGAGGTTTTTGGTAGATCCTAATAAGAATTTTTGTATTAAATAAAATAAAAGAATCATAGTGAGAGAAAAAAAAAGAGAAACGTTTCTTCTATGGGATTTTTGTATCCGCTTCTTATTGGACACGTGTCTCTTATTCAATCGAATAAAAAAACAAGCTGACCAAACTTTGGTCTCATTCTCCGTCGAACAGAAAAAAATGTCGACGACGACGAAAAGTCCCATCTCTCCTCCTCTTCTTCTTCTTCCGACGGTACTGTGATATGAATAAAACGATATTTGATAGATAGAGAATTGAGAACCCAATGTTCCGAGAAACACCGATTGCTCTACACTGAGAATCACAAACCGATTACTCAGGAATGAAACTCTTTTCTGGATAGATTCCAAGAACAGAGAGAAAACGTACAATCAAGTTTTCACAATGCCTATAATGAAAACCAAAACCACGATATAAAAGAAAAAGGAAAACACTCGAAAAAAGGAAAACACTTGATAGCTGCTGTCGGGTGACGTAGCGTTACCTAGTGGCCACGTATTTTTCATATTAGATCTCCCCTCCCCAAAGAACCTTGTCCTCAAGGTTTAAACTCAGGAAAGCGCTTGAGCAAGGTGTAAAGGAGTTCCCAGGTAGCTTCGTCAGTCGGTTGGCCCTTCCATTTGATAAGAACCTGAGTAGCTGCTCTGCCCTGACGTTTGATCATCTTCCGCTCAAGAATAGCCTCTAGTTCCTTGCGCACAGTATCTGGTGTTGAATCCGGTAATGATGATGAGATAATAACATTACCAACACGAGCCTTGAGTTGAGACACATGGAAGACAGGGTGGATTTGGGAATCGGCAGGCAATCGGAGCTTATAGGCAACAGGTCCACACTTGTCAATGATCTCAAACGGTCCATAATAACTTGGTGCCAGCTTATCATTGCTCCGCATCACAACAAATTGTTGGCGGTACGGTTGGAGCTTCAGATAAGCCCAGTCTCCCACATCAAAGCTTCTCTCCGAACGGTGCTGGTCGGCAAACTGTTTCATCCTGTGTTGTGCACGAAGGAGCAGAAATTTCAACATAAGTACCATCTTTTCCCGTTCTTCCATAGAACGTGCCACAACTGCAACCTTAGTTTCCCCCGGTAAATATGGTAAATGGATTGGTGGAGCCTGACCATACATAGCTTCGTACGGCGTTATTTGAATGGACGAGTGGAAAGAAGTATTATACCAATATTCAGCCAAAGGCAACCAACTGCTCCATTGTTGAGGACTCTCACTGCACATACATCTGAGATAGGTCTCTAAACCCCTGTTCACAACTTTAGTCTGCCTGTCACTTTGAGGGTGGTAAGCAGAAGAATGGTTCAAAGCAACTCCCTGGATAGCGAACAACTCAGTCCAGAAGTCACTGAGAAAAACGGAGTCTCTGTCACTGACTATTGAATGCGGGAACCCATGCAGCTTGTAGATTTTGTCCAGAAAAATTTGTGCAACTGAAGATGCTGTGTAAGGGTGACTGAGGGCAACAAAATGCGCAGCCTTACTCAACCTGTCAACAACCACCAAAATCACAGATTTGCCGTTAGAAGGAGGCAGACCAGAAATGAAATCCATCGAGATGTCTGTCCACAAGGCTTCTGGAATGGGCAATGGTTGCATGAGACCCGGAGATGCCACGGTTTCAGGCTTACAACTCTGGCAAACATGACATCGGCGGATATAAGCTTGTATATCTTTTGACATTCCCTTCCAATAAAATATACTCTTAACTCGTTGTCTGGTAACCTCATTCCCGGATTGACCACCACCACTAGAACTATGGAGCCAATCCAAAATCTGAGTACGAATTGTAGCATCATTAGGAACCACCAGTTTGTTCTTTCTGCGCAATACCCCCTGAGACCATGAATACTGACTCTTCTCTGCAGGTTTCTGATTCAGTTGCATCGCAATGGCCTGAATTGATGTGTCCTTATCATAGGCTGCCTTAATCTGGTGCATGAGATCGCAGTCAAAAACTGAGAGAGCCATGTGCAACACTTCAGCCCCATCCACACGAGATAAAGCGTCGGCAACAATATTGTCCTTGCCTTGCCTATATTGTATCTCGTAATCGAATTCCAGCAATTTGGGAAGCCACTGCTGTTGAATTGGTGTGTTCAACCTCTGCTCCAACAAGTACTTAAGGCTCCTCTGATCAGTCTTAATGATGAAATGATTGGAGAGGAGATAGTGGCGCCATTTTTGCACTTCAAACACCACGGCCAGAAGCTCTTTTTCGTAAATTGAGAGTTGTAGCTGTTTACCTTTGAGGTGACGACTGATGGACGCCAAAGGATGGCCTTCCTGCATAAGAACTGCACCAATTCCCTGGCCTGAAGCGTCTGTCTCTACCACGAACTGGACGTCAAACCTTGGTAATGCCAGAACTGGAGGTTCGCATAAAGCTTGTTTCAAAATGACAAAGGCAGAGTCTGCTACTTCTGACCACCGAAAGCTATCTTTCTTGGTGAACTCGGTCAATGGCCGCGCAAGAGAACCAAAATTGCGGATAAAGCGGCGATAGTAACCCACCAGCCCCAGGAAGCCACGTAAGTGCTTCAGACTCTTAGGTACAGGTCAATCCTGTACTGCCTTAACCTTAAGAGGTTCGGTGGAAACACCAGATGCTTGTATATAGTGTCCCAAATATTCAACTATTTCAGTAGCGAAGGTGCATTTGCTTCGTTTAGCCAAGAGCTGATTCTGTCTCATCAGGGAAAAAACAGATCGCAAATGATCCACATGAGCATCCAGAGTATGACTGTATACCAATATATCGTCAAAGAATATCAGTACATAACGGCGCAATAGGGCTTGGAACACGGCATTCATCAATCCTTGGAAGGTGGCCGGGGCGTTTGTCAAGCCAAACGGCATGACCACATATTGGAAGTGACCACTGTGCGTCTTAAACGCCGTTTTAGGAACGTCCTTCGGAGCCATTCAGACATGGTGATAACCGGACCGTAGGTCAATCTTGGAATAAATTGTAGAACCCCCAATCTCGTCAAGCAGATCTTCGATCAGAGGAATGGGAAACCTGTTCTTGATTGTTAACGCATTGAGGCCTCTGTAGTCCACACAAAGCCTCCAGGACCCATCTTTCTTCTTAACCAACACAACCGGAGATGCATAGGAACTCGAACTTGGTTGAATTGTGCCAGCCGAGAGGACATCTTGCACCATCTTATCAATCTCATTCTTCTGTTGTATAGCATAGCGATATGGTCTCTGATTCACAGGGTTTGCTCCCTCAAGTAATGGAATTTTGTGATCATGATTAGCTCGGAAAGGAGGAAGTTTAAATGGTTCCTCAAAGATATCTGCATACTCGTTGATGAGATGATGAACCTCAGGGTTATCCTGCTCTGTGGTTGCAGATAGATCCGGAGAGAAGAACTCAGTAGAAGCGACCTCTGATATGTCTTGGACAGTGAGTAAAGCCATTTCAGCAGCCTCATCCAGTTTCTTATTTATCTTATGCGCTTTAATGGCTCGAACTGAATCTTTCCGAACACCGTTCAATAGGATTTGTCGGTTGTTAGGCAATTTAAACCGCATTGTGAGCTCTCTGAAATCCCACGTGATAGGGCCCCATTGTGCTAACCACTCCACTCCAAGAACCATATCACATTTGCTCAGTGGTAGGACCATGAAATTTGCAGAGAATGTTGTTGATTGAAAGTTCCAACTCAACTGCTCCACCATCTCCACCGCATGTATTGTCCGGCCATCTGCCACTTCTACTCTCGCTATATCCATGGGCCTGCGCCTGCACTTGATCAACTCAGCAGCTCGAGCATCAATGAAGTTATATGTTGAGCCTGAATCAATCAGAACAAACAACGCACGCTTCTTATGACAAGCTTTAACCCGCATGGTTTGAAAACCAGTGAGCCCATTCATAGCATTCATAGAGATGTGTACCACCTGATCAACTGCCTGAGGTGGGGCCTTGTATTCAGTAATGGCCAGAGACTCTTCCCCATCGTCAACATCCATTGAAAAAATCTGCATTTTCTTGTGTTGTAGGTAGTGTTCTAGCGTGTATTTCTCATCACAGAAGTAACAGAGACCAGTTGCCCTTCGCTTACTCATTTCTTCCTGAGACATAAGAGGTTTCGGTCTTGGTTCGCGAGGTTTGTCCCTGATAGCTAACGGTGTAGCTTTGGCCTCGGTGTCCTTCTTAGGAGGTGGATTGCCTTGTATTGGAGCTGACATTCTGGCTGTAAGTGTATTGGTCAAGGAAGGTCCAGTAGGGTGTGCCTGCTCATATAAACGACCCAGAGACAAGCATTGACGGACCGATTGAGGGTGAAACATTCGGATGTGCATCTGCGTATCTAACCTCAAGCCTGCCAAGTATGCGCCAACCAGATACGCTTCAGAGAGATTAACTCTATTCCTGATGCGTTCGAACTTGCTGTGATATTCAACGATACCATTTGTTTCGTGAAGTTGTTTGAGCTCCGAGATCGGGTCATCCAAAACATCTTCAAATCGTTCTTGGAGCAACACCTTGTACCCACGCCAATCGTACAATATTTGTGTTCCAAGCTCGGATTGCATCACGGACTGATGCTAGGCTGATGCGTCGTCGTCAAAGTGGACAGAGACCATCCCTGCTTTCAAATATTCTGGGGTATGGTCCATAGAGAACACCTGCTCCGCCTTGACAAACCACTCCTTAAGGTTTGTTCCATCGAAGCGGGGAAAATCGATTTTTGCTAATCGGTAAACAGAACCTTGCCGACGGCCTGGATCTGGCTGCATCGGGTTCGTCGTGTGGTGAGAGGAGCGTCCCGACGGTTGATCGTAGCTCGTCCCAGGGTGCGCCGTTGATTGTAGCTGCAACGACTCGATCATGTCTGTGATGTGTTGCTTATTCTGAACCGCAAGACGGTCGCCGATCTTTGTGAGTTGAGCCTCGATCTCATCGGCCAAGCTCTGGCGTATCTCCGAAACGAGGACTTCCTTCTCCTTCAGTAGCAACGTTTGTGCTCTTGTTTCAGTCATGGATTCCGAGAAAAGTACAAGCTCTGATACCTTTGATATGAATAAAACGATATTTGATAGATAGAGAATTGAGAACCCAATGTTCCGAGAAACACTGATTGCTCTACACTGAGAATCACAAACCGATTACTCAGGAATGAAACTCTTTTCTGGATAGATTCCAAGAAGAGAGAGAAAATGTACAATCAAGTTTTCACCATGCCAATAATGAAAACCAAAACCATGATATAAAAGAAAAAGGAAAACACTCAAAAGGAAAACACTTGATAGCTGCTGTCGGTGACGTAGCGTTACCTAGTGTCCACGTATTTTTCATATCATACTGCCTCCGACATCTGTCCACGTTCACGAAGAAGAAACTTTAGCATCAAATCTCCAATCCGTATGATTAAGAACAACCATCCCTTTTTTCGATTTCATCTGCAATTCTGTAACTTTGCCTATTTGATTTCACCAATTTGACTTCGATTGATTTGGTTATTGGGTCTGAATTTGGTACTCTAATAAAAAAAGGTTTGCTTTTTTAATTTCTGGGTTGTGTTTCTTCACTGATTGATAATGGCGCATGCATATACTAAACATGATTGAGTGTCTTTTGTTGTTTCTGGGTGAAAGTTTTTGTTGTAAAGGAAAGATTTTTGAAGAAATTTGTGTGTTTTTATTTATTTATGAAACAGAGAAATGCAGGACCAGTTGGTATGTCCTGGATGTAGAACTACGTTGATGTATCCTCGAGGAGCAACAAATGTGTGTTGTTCTTTGTGTAGAACCATCAATCCTCCTCAAGGTAAGCTTTATCTATGAGGTTTTTTTATTTGCCTCTAATTGTTCATGTCGCATCTTTTTTTCTTCTTGTGTCATTGAGTTTTGCTCGGTAGTGTTAGTATATAATCATTCAGTGGATACGAGTCATTGTTTGGTTAGGACTTGGGATGAATGGTGGTTTAACCGGACCAATGGATGTGCCATTTTGGCCTCTCTCACTCCAGAATCCCTGTTTATGGAGTTTAGCTATAGAACTCAGAACACCTATCTTTTATAAGCCTGTTTGCATTATGGAATGCTCTCCGAGTGACTAGTTATAAGCGTGCTTATCGTTCTATTCTTGTTTTTATATGACATAGTGTGTAGGTGTACTCAATCTTGGTGGGGAAGTTGGCTGCATGATTAGTGAAGGCCCCTGGCTAGTGGTTGGCATCATAAATCTCGTTAAGGTAGGTTCCACTAGCATGGTTCCTTGACTGTTAAAACTCTCCATCTACACTGAGGATCACCTTTGTTGTTCAATGCTGCTGAGTTTTATTGCTTTTACCGATATAGATTCTTGATCCATATACAAATGTGTAAATACAGGCATTGAATATCCAAAACAACGCAGACCTGAGTCTCACTGGACGTGTTGGCCAAGTCTATTCACTGGTTGTGGGTACTGATCTGCTATTCGCTGGCACACAAGTATATACTTTGACTGACTGTATAGTTTCTTTCTAAGACCTAGGAAGTATAATTGTGCTTTAGCGTCGTGTGTTGTGTATGCTTCATCTTTTTTTTTTCTCCTATAATATTATCAAAAAGTTATTTTTTTTAAGAATCTCTACAAAATTTCTCTAATGGAACTCATAAAACAAGTTTTATTATTTTATGGTTCTTAACATGAAAATAATATTAAACATCAAATAAGAACCTCAAATCAGGTTTTGAAATGCACATGCTCTAAAAAAATCTTTGTTTAGAGACCATACTGTTTCTCTCTCATATTTTTTTTCTTTTAATCAATAAATTGTTTAGAACCCATGTAAACTCAACATTGGAGATGACTTAGGCATCTCCAAGTTATGGGGTTCTAAAAACAAAGTTCTTAACAAAAAAAATATTAAATAATTATGGAGTTCTAAAAATGAAGAAAAAAAGTTCCAGGAACTCTAGTTGAAGAGACTTTTGAGGGAGTTTCAGAACCACAGCATCATATTATATTATTATTTACTTTTAGTATATTTTTAGAACTTTTCTTAAATTTTAAGAATTCATGGTTGGAATGGCCTAACAAATATGATTCAAATTGATGGCTCGTGGCAACTTGTAAATAACTTCTATTTTATTAGCAGTAGTGTTACTTGTAATTGTAGTTATGATTTATTCAGACGATGAAACATGATTTGCTCTTTGCTTGCTTGCGTGCTATAATTGTTGCTTTTCTGTAATACATAGATGACTACAGCTTCCCAGGTCTATCAATAGCTGGTCGTTAAATCATGTTTCTCATCTTGATCGGTTTGAGGTGTTAATGCCTTCGGTTGCTTGTTTTCCTCTTGAATCTCCTTTAGACAAGACAGGTGTGTTATCTACTTGGTGGTGTTGTTTACTTGTAGCTATTCAGCTCTGCTTGTATGTCCTTCTTCTTGTCTTATTCCTATATGAAGGCTTCTTTTGTAAAGACAAGTGTATAAAATTTGAATTGGATACGAAACGGTCAGATTGAAATAAGCTATCACTTGTTGTAGAAAATTCCGGTTTGAGTTCTGGTGATGGAGCCTTTAGAAAATTTCTAGATGTACAAGTTGTAGCAAAGTTTCATCTCTTATGACATCTATTGAGATTCACAAAGTTAAAAGATTTCCCTCTTTGATAGAGCTGGATGCAGTTGCCTTGATTGCAGCTTGTGATTCTAATTTTCTCCTCACTTTAGTTGTAAGATCTCCTTTACATGTTGCCATGTTCCTTGTAAGCTTTGCGATTTAAGCAAGGGGGTGGTGCGGTTTGGCTTTTGTTACACCTTCTTTGCTTGAACATTTTTGTTAGTTTCTGCTTGATTTGACAAGTGTTTATAAACTTTCTTGGGGTCATGTAAGCATAAAAGACTGTTTTTGTTGAGTAGTCTTCATTCTTTTTGGTGTTACTTAGCATGAGAGCCTTGTCTTTGTGTGTCTGGTCTTTCTGTATGGGATTTTCAAATTTATGGATGAATCAAATTGATAAAGAATAAGATCACAGACAAAAAAAACATGAACAGATTTTTGTGGCTTTGCAACTTGTGTTTATGTGTACGGAAAATGGAATGTGACCAGCCGAAAGTGAACTGGGCTCAAACAGACCAGGCCGGCCCATTACAAGACCCATTTCGTGAGGACAGAAACTACTCCTAGGGTTTTCTGTCTTTACCTTATTAAAAACGCTGCCGTCGAAACTGGTGTCGACTTGCTCCCGCAGAGGAAGAGTGAGGCAGAGAGAGGAGAAAACAAAAGTGCGGAGAAGATGAAGACGATTCTTTCTTCAGAGACGATGGACATTCCCGACAGTGTGAGCATCAAGGTTCACGCTAAGGTGATCGAAGTCGAAGGACCTCGCGGAAAGCTCGTCCGCGACTTCAAGCATCTGAACCTCGATTTCCAGCTTATCAAGGACCCAGAGACCGGGAAAAGGAAGCTTAAGATCGACTCGTGGTTCGGTTCGCGCAAATCGAGTGCCTCCATTAGAACCGCTCTTAGCCACGTCGATAACCTCATCACCGGTGTGACCAGAGGTTTCCGATACAAGATGAGATTCGTGTACGCTCATTTCCCCATCAACGCATCCATCGGCGGCGACAGCAAGTCCATCGAGATCCGTAACTTCCTTGGCGAGAAGAAGGTTTGTCTCTTCTTTATCTGGAAAAAAAGCTCAGATATTTCGTTAGCACTGAAGTAACATTGAAATGTGTTTGTTGGAACAAAACAGGTGAGGAAGGTAGATATGTTGGATGGTGTAACCATTGTTCGGTCTGAGAAGGTTAAGGACGAGATCGTTCTTGATGGTAACGACATCGAGCTTGTCTCGAGGTCATGCGCTCTTATCAACCAGGTATTACTCTCTTTCTCTTACTATCAAACATAGTTTAGTTCTTTTGTTTGATGTTTGAATTTTTGTTTTTAACACATTTTGCATAGTGAAAGTGCTTTGAATTATATCAACTGATTTTATCCGTGCTGATAAACCTAAGCTATAGTTAGTGAATATCAATCCAGATTATCTTTGTAGATCTCTTAGACTTCTACCATATCGAGTAGCGATTCAAGTTGAAACAAGTCTTTGATTTAACTGTGTTAAAGTTAATTTTTGTTGATGTTTGATTTGGGATCATATATTTCATTGTGAAAAGGGTGATTGATTTTGCACACTATGTGGTAAGGGCCTTCTGTAATCGGTATGGGTTTTGTGTAATTTTGCAGAAATGTCACGTGAAGAACAAGGATATCAGGAAGTTTCTTGACGGTATCTATGTAAGCGAGAAGAGTAAGATCGTTGAAGAGGAATAAAGCTCTCCACTTTCTTCTCTTTTGAATGTTTGGCTTTTGCTTAATGGACAAAACCCACCTGGTGTCAGCTTATCAATTGCTCTTTTTGTTCTTGATTTTGTTAACTGGTGCAACAAGTTTTGAAATCTTTTTACACTCTCTCACGCTCTGGTATGCCAAATTGCCAATATATAAAACTTGTCGGGTAATTGTCATAAGTTGATGATTCTTTGTATATGGAAGAGAATGGGTTGTGTAATGGAGTTGGTAGTTGAATGACAGGTCCAGTGTTGCATAAACTTGAATGAGAGTTCGTCATCTCACTTTTGAGTTATACCCCAAGCACTGCGTCAAGCACTCAAGGCGGAGCAACGTAGCTTTAATGGTGTCCATAGTACACACTTGCTCTCTTCCTTCCCGATATGGAGCAATAAGTAAATCTCGCATGAAATGTAAAGAATTTATCAATTTCAGCCATTAAACTTGCCATTCTTCTTCTTCATCGAGTATGTTGACTATTTATTGGTAATCTGATTCAAAAGTCATCGAAGTATGGCCTAGACAAAGAGAGTACTTCATGGCCCAAAGTAAGGTGCTAAATTCTGCATGGCGAGAAGACAATACAATGATCATTTGCGGTTGAACAGACGATCATTCCCCCTTTCATAACCAAACCACCACCATATAACTCGTCATCCTAGTGACATGAGACAACGAATTGACATTAAGGTCTTACGATGCGCGACTATGATTTCCCTAAGACTGATTATGAGTATCTTTACGTCCTTCGAAAGTTTTTGACACTATTTTTGCTAATCTCCAGCTTCTTTTTTTTATAACTCAAGTGATCTTAAAGGCTTTCTAGCCCCAAAGACTAATCCTGGGATCGGGGTAGCCAATGCTACTCGAACCCAGGTGGTGGAAAGTTATTAACTCCCTTTTACCAGTGGACCAAGACGACTTGGTTCTCCAACTTCTTGTTTCATGTCTAGTTAAATGAAATATATTTAAGAGAAATGCATCTTTGCTATAAAAAAATATTTTTTTATATTTAAACAAAAATGTTAGATAATTTTTTTCTTTTGTCTTTTGTTTAAATTAAAGTCTACAACTCTGAACCATTAGAAGACGTTGATATCAACGACTAATCAACCTCCATTATATGGTTATTAGTATCGATATTGTACCGGAAACTATAATTGTCAAAATTCATAAATAATAATAGTTTAGAGATGAGGATCATCTAAGGACACAAGAAAAAAAAAATTCAAAGAGTTTAAGACAAGTAATGTGAAGATCAAAATCAAAAGAAAACACTGAGAAAAAAATGCGAAAACAAATAAGTTTCGGTGTGCACAGATGGTTTGATTGTGTAGATTTGACTGTATCGTCTATTTTGTTGAATCTCAATATGCAGATTAATTTTACCTCGTGTTTCTTCATTTCGATGTTAATTTTCATTTAATTTATGAATTTCTAAAATGATTTTTTTTAACATCTGATATTATTAAGACTTAAACTGTATATGGCCAATACAACAAATGAGAAACAGAAACAGGAGGAATATCATAAATTACAAACAACGAAGAGGAATCAATAGCCAAGTGAGCCAATCTATCTGCAACCTGATTTCTTTCACGATTGACGTGATCTATAGAACATAGCAGTAGAAAACTCATCTAATGCCTTATGTCAATTAATTGATTTCCAATCTCTGTATTCGCCAATTGACCATTAATGATACGAATAAGCTGAAGACAATCATTTTCAAACCAAATCTGACTATAAACCCTTGGTCCACATGAGTTGAAGCACATGAAGGAAACCTGCAGCTTCCACTTGTAAAGGCGTTGACACCTGAGATAACTTACTGGATCCGGAGCGGATATGATGGCCTGATGAATCCAGAAGGATCCAACCTACTAATACATTATTTGCTCCTACTGAGAAGCTACTATCGAAATTACATTTTAGCCATCCCTCAGGAGGTGGTTCCCAATTAGAACTACGAGACATTGTATCCTCCCTTCTTGTCCTTCCTGATACAGTATCAGAGGTAACCGATGCTGAGATCCACTCCGCAGCTCCTTGATGCGCCCTATGAACAACATCAATGGGATTACCATCTCTTCTATTAAACACAAACTCATTGCGTGATTTCCAAAAAAACCAGCAAATCCAAATAGGCAACAACTATATTTCAGGTAGATATGCATTATTCTTCAGCATCTCAAATGCCATTTGAATATTTGTTTCAAGAGAATAACTCGGGTTTTCAAAGAACTGGATACCTCAAAACTCGCCAAACACCACGGGCATGAAGGCATTCAAACAACACATGATTTATTGTTTCTGTTTCCAAACAACATCGTTGACAAACAATATTAGTAGTTACTCCTCTTGTCGTTAAACGCTCTGTTGTAGCCAATGCTCCCACTAAGACACGCCATAAGAAATGCTTTAATTTAGGCATTATATTGAAATCCCAAATCTGTCGAATTAAACGCGCATCGTTAACTGGGGGTTCAATCTGATCTTCCATAAACATATTCTGGGCAGCAAGCCAGTATCCGGATTTTACTGTATAAGCAACATCCTTAGTCATTGGCCAAATGTATATATCCTGTGAAGCTTGTTGAGATAAAATGATCTGTTGAGCAAGAGCCGCATCCTCTGCTGTTATTGTAGTTGATAACATATCTTGATTCCGATCTTTTCTTTCAGTAAGGAGGTTTGCCACCTGCATATCCGGAGCATCAAGAGGACGAACTGCTAATCTAGGAGGGACCGTCGGAAGCCAAAAATAGACCAAACATTGATATTTCTTCCAGTTCCTACTTGCTTCCGTAAACCTTCTTTTAGCAAGTCTTTACCTGCTTGAATCGATCTCCATCCATATGATGGAGTTGCGCCACACCTCGACTGTAAGAACGTCGAAGGGTTATGATACCGGCCCTTATATAAACGAGCCAACAAAGAGGAAGGGTTCTGATACAGCCGCTAAGCTTGTTTCCCTAACAGTGCTCTGTTAAAATGATACAGATCCCGAAAACCTAATCCTCCAACACTCTTAGGTAATGCTACTCTCTTCCAAGCTACCAGGAAATTTTATGTTTATCATTTTCCTTTCTCATACAATCTAAATAGCGACGCCATTTGTTCACAATCAGCTTATGTAGCACGACAAAAGAACAGAGAATCATCAGCAAAAAATAAATGAGAGATAATAGGGCAATTACGACTGATTTTCATTCCTTGAAAACGTTGGCAAGACTCGGCTGCAATTAACATATTACTCAAAACTTCAGCACAAAGCAAAAACAAATAAGGAGATAGAGAATCACCTTGACGAATCCCTCTTGAAAGTACAATATTACCATAAGGTGATCCATTTATCAAAGCCGAAAAGGTCACTGAACGAACACAGGTCATGATCCATCCTATCCACATTTCAGAAAAGCCCAAACGCCTCATTACTACTTCCAAAAAATCTCACTCTACTCTATCATAAGCTTTACTAATGTCTGTTTTGATCGACATATACTGTTCAGATACATCACGTTTAATTCGAAGGGCATGGAACAATTCATGTGCCACTAGTGTGTTGTCTGCTATGTTTCGACCTGGAACAAAAGCTGCCTGAGACTGAGATATGATCCGGTCTAACACTTCTTTCAGACGTAGCACTAAAACTTTAGATATGATCTTATAGCTCATCGTACATAAACTGATTGGTCTAAATTGATCCATATCCATAGAGTTAGGTTTTGTGTGATTGATTCCTTGTTCCATCTGACCTGTTTCAGAAAACGAGTTACCATTACCAAAACATCTTCCTTGATATCCGACCAAAACTGTTTGTAAGAAGCAGCTGTAAAGCCATCACAACCTGGAGCTTTATCTATTCTAATAAAGATACTGCTTCTTGTATTTCTTGAGACGTTACCGGTCGAATAAGGGATAAATTCATTTCCTCTGTAACTTTCTGAGGAACAGAATCAAGTATGTCCTCCATAGATCCTGGATTGGATGTAGTAAACATATTACGGAAATACTCTTCTGCAACCAAAGCCATAGCAGCATCCCGAGTATGAATAATACCATTCTGATCTCGCATACGTTGGGTATGATTCTTGGATCGATGACCTTTTGTAATTCCATGATAAAAGCTTGTGTTTCTATCCCCAGCCACCATCCATTTATTTCTACTCTTCAAACGCCAATATCCTTCCTCATCACAATAAGCCTTGTTTAATTCCTATTTCAGTGAATGAATCCGTTCAATAGGCACTGTGTGATCACTAACCTCAACATCAACTTGCCTGCTTAGCTCCTGAATCTGACCAGCTAAATTAGTTTTATGATTACGCTTCCATGAGAATATAACTTTCCTGCAATCTGATAATTGTTTAGATAAAGGAAATCTTTGCATCTGACCATTCAGCCAAGACCCTTGTACCGTTTCAACAAAATCACCATGTTGATAAAGTCGCTTGTCATACCTGAATAGTCGTTTGGGAAGGATTGCTTCATGGTCAATGGAAATGACCATCGGACGGTGATCAGATTCAGCCACGTCCAAAAACTCAGTATATGAAGCTGGATACAGTTGAAACCATAAAGGATTTGCAAAGACTCGATCAAGACAACATTAAATCACCTCTGATCTTCGACGACCAACCCAGCTAAACTGATTACCAATAAACTCTAAATCTTTCATTCCACATACTTGGAGCATCGCTCGAAAATCATGTAAACTGTTAGCAGACCTAACTCTTCCACCAGTTTTCTCATTCGAATTAGCTATCTCATTAAAATCCACACACATCATCCAAGGAGCAGTTCTTAAAGTTGCTATACGTTGGAGACGTCCATTCCCATAGGATATGTCTATGCTTTGGCATTGGATGGTCATAAATACAAGTCATGTAAAAAGCAAATGATTTATATTAAACATGAAGGTCAATACAACGAGAATCAAAGGACAAACACTGAACATAAAGACACTTCTTCCACATAACAATTAAACCACCACTCAACCCTTGAGGAGACACAATACACATTTCATCAAAACCCAAGTAAACCACTATGTCGCGCACATAATCATCTTGCTGCTTTGTTTCCACCAGGATCAACATTTCAGGAGAATACACCATATGCATCTCCTTTAGACGTCGAGCTGTGAGGCGTTGTCCCAAACCCCTACAGTTCCATCCACACCTGAGCTCTCATGGTTCAACTGGTGGTACCGGGCCCATCGCGCCTCTGTTTTGTTGTGAGTTTGGCTCGCCATTCTGGTAGTCATCCTGAATCTTCTGTAACCCATTAATTTGTGCCATTTATGAGCAAATGATATGTTTATCCATATCATCAAAGCTTGCACGAAGCTTTTTTTTTTCCACTGGTCGTTGTTTATATACCAGAAGAAGTAACATTCATATCAAGGACATTCATACCTGACCTAACAATCGCCGAGGGTGGTGAAGAAGGACATGGAGATAGAAAAGTTCCATACTGATTAGAAAGAATCGGGGAACACCAACCTCTATCCTCCATAAAGCTTGAAGACAGCATTTCCATAGCTAGTGCTGACAACAAATCCTGAACGTTGTGAGCCAAAGACCTGCGTTTCCGAGATCCATCATTATCCTGTGTATCCTTTACACTCCCCCCATGATGAAACTGGTAACGCGTAGAATGTTGTTCATGAGCCAGAGGTAAGCAGAATTTCCTTGCATCGTTCCAAGCAATATCATAGGTTGGTTAATCTGGACATCCATAAGATGGTCGTCATTGAAGTTGATTGCAGCATCAATCGGAGCATGACCTTCAGGCATAGGAGGAGAAGGATGATCTTTGTCCTCTTCATGATGAGGGCCATAAGCTTCATCCTCTTGTACACACTCCCCAGAATCATGTGACAGCATGCCACAGACTTCACAAAAACCCTTTAATCTCTCGTAGTGGAACTTCAGTAAAGTGTTAACACCATAGGTGAACTGGAAATTCTTCTGGAAACGAAGTGGGAGATCGACATCACAATTGATCTTCACACGAACAAACTCCACCTCAGCCACCGAGTCTGGATTAAACGCAACATCCAGTACATGGCCTAGTCGACTTCCAATGAAATGAATCATAGCCTCAGTAAGGTATTGGAGGGTAATACCACGTATCTGGACCCAGAATGGGATGAACTTCAGATCAAATTCATCCATTCCTGGTTGCCAACGTTGAAGAACAAGCATTCTGTTGTTGAAAGCCCAGGGTCCTCTATTAAGGACAGATTGAAGCAGATCCTCTGAAGGAAAAACAAATTGAAATCTTCGACGCTCCACAATTCGGCCGGAAAAATTACCACTGAGGCCCCAATTGCGAGGAAGTGTGGATACAGTTACACGGATATTTTGGCGACGAGCGATCAGAGGACGTCCCATAAAGGAGAATTGAGTAACTTGAATCGCCGCCGAGCAAATTTCTGGAGGGAGAGCAACTGGCTCATCAGAAGCCCCTAGGGTTAGGTCTTGAAGTGCGTTGCGTAAATTGTTCGCCATTTTGGAGGGGAATTGAAGAAATCTGCAAAGATATATGGTGAAATCAAAGGGCGAAGAGTAGTGAATTTGACTTTTGAATTTAAAGTTCTTATAGGGTTGAAGATAACCGATAACAACCACCCACAACGCCTCATAGTGGGTTGGGAGATCCACTACGGATATGGAAAATAACTTCACGAAAACCTCGGCGACTTGTCCCACGACAACACCAAAGGTAAGAACCGTCAACGAAACCGCCGACGAAGTGGAAATCATTCCGGAAAAAGATCCAGAGGAAAACGGAGGAAAAACCGTTTAATCGCCAAAAAGATGGCCATCCTAAAATAATTTATTATCAGACTTAAACCATGAATACATAATTACTATCTAAATTATACTTTTATTCATAAAAAGTAAAAACCGTTTTATTATTTTAGATACTATTAGGAGTTAGGACTGGGCGAAATGGGACTACACTCAAACGGACTGGACCGGCCCATTACAACCCACACTTGTAAATGAAGAAACCCTAGAGGTTAGGGTTTGTTTTCTCATCCTCCCTCTTAAACAACGCCGCCGTTAACTGGTGCCTCCTTCTCCCTGAGCAAAATACAGAGAAAGAGAGAGAGAGAGCGAAAACAAAAAAGTGGGAGAAGATGAAGACTATCCTTTCTTCCGAGACGATGGACATTCCTGACAGCGTGAGCATCAAGGTTCACGCTAAGGTGATCGAAGTCGAAGGACCTCGCGGCAAGCTCGTTCGCGACTTCAAGCATCTGAACCTCGATTTCCAGCTTATCAAAGACCCAGAGACCGGGAAAAGGAAGCTCAAGATCGACTCGTGGTTCGGTTCGCGCAAATCAAGCGCCTCCATCAGAACCGCTCTTAGCCACGTTGACAACCTCATCACCGGTGTGACCAGAGGTTTCCGGTACAAGATGAGGTTCGTGTACGCTCATTTTCCCATCAACGCCTCCATTGGCGGCGACAGCAAGTCCATTGAGATCCGTAACTTCCTTGGCGAGAAGAAGGTTTGTCTGATTAGCTCTTCTTGAAAATGCTAGCTCCTATGGTTGGATGATGATTGGTTTCTTGTTTCGGAAACACGGAAGTGATATTGAAATGTGTTTATTGGAACAAAACAGGTGAGGAAGGTAGACATGTTGGATGGTGTAACTATTGTTCGGTCTGAGAAGGTTAAGGATGAGATCGTTCTTGATGGTAACGATATCGAGCTTGTCTCAAGATCATGCGCTCTTATTAACCAGGTATTACTCTCTAACTAGCAAGCAGAAATCTACTGAATTCATGTTTTGATTATCTGAAACATGATTAAACATCTCTCGTAGGGTTCTTGAATGTCAACTACGAGAAAACTTAAGAGCGAACTTGGCCGAGTTTGCATATTGCTTGTTCGTTTTTGCTGTTGTTTTGAGAAGGTTTCTGGGTTGTATGTTTGAATTTGGTATCACATTTTGCGTTGAGTTCTACAATATTGACTACAAAAGTACTTTAGTTGATTTGGTCTAGTTTGCATATTGTTTGGCTCCTTCCCATTTAGACAGATCCTTAGGTAAAATGTGGTGGATATTTGAATTTGGGATTACATTTTGCATAGTGAAACCATATTTGTTTGACAGAATCTTGAGGTTTATGTGGTGGATGATTGAATTTGGGATTACATTTTGCATAGTGAAACCATATTTGTTTGGTTAATCTCTGATTGATTTTACACATCTGTGTAAGGGCTTTTTGTAACCGCTATGGTTTATGTAATTTGCAGAAATGTCACGTGAAGAACAAGGATATCAGGAAGTTCCTTGACGGTATCTACGTTAGCGAGAAGAGCAAGATCGTTGAAGAGGAATAGACAAAAAATTTCTCTCATTGATTCACTCTTGTTATCCCCTCTTTTGAATGTTTAGTTTTGTTTTTACAGACCAAAGTCAAAACTCGGTTTATCCCTTGTTCCTTTTTGTTCGAATTTTTTTATTTCTGCACAAGTTTTGGTTGGAGACGCAGTCTTTAGTCTTTTTTACCCTTTTCACTCTTTTTAAATTGCCTAATTAAATCCTCTAATTTTGATTTAAAATTTGGAAGGTTTATTTACTCAGATCATAATGTCACATAGTCCTACTCACATCATTAAAAATTGCGCGGTGCTGCATAGTGCTGGGAGTTCGGGTTTGGATTGGTTTTTTCGGATTTTCGGGTTTTCGTATTTAGTCTTATAGGATTCATTCGGGTTTTAGAAAATTTCGGGTCGGGTATGATTAGTAATTTTTCGGGTTCGGATCTATTTTGTAATACTATACAAGTTCTATTTTATATCCAAACACAATTCGGATTCAGATAATACCACTTCGAGTCCGGTTACCTATTTTTAAAATAACATATTTTAACTAAAAACACATAAAACTAACCAATAAAACTAAAAAAAAATCTTAAACATTATAAAAATATGTTTGAACTCATCCATTTTAAACATAACAATAAAAATAAGTTATAAAATTGAATTTTCAAAATATTTGAAAGTAATCAAATTATACAAAACTATGTAAAAATGGTTAATGTCGGATTTTTCGGGATACTCGTTCGGGTTTCGGTTCGGTTCGGATATTACCCACAACCCAAAATACATAGTTCTATGTCCTATATGGTAATTTTTTTAAATCCGGTTCGAATCGGGTTCGGATATTTTGAATCGGATTCGAGTTTGGTTCGGATTTCGGTTAAAAGTGGCCAGCGCTAGTGCTGCACAAACTTACTTTGCCTCAGATTTAGTCATCTCATAATTATCGCTAAACCAATGAAATTGAAGTATTTTGATTTGGTTTACCAAAAAGAGCAAAGAAAAATAAAAAGCAAAGTAATAAAATAAAGAGAGGGGCCACGAAGCACTAATGGTGTCACACAGTACACACTTCTTCTCTTCCTTTTTCTCCGTCCTTTTAGATTCCTTCACTAGACAGACTTCTCAAGCTCTCTCTCTTTCTCAGTCATTGCGATTCTGATCTCTGCGTTTTGCCACCGTAAGTTTCTTTCCCCTTCTTCTCTTCCTTTTTCAGCTCGTTGATCTTCTTTACTTCAGTCTCGTCTTTGCTATCTGTTTTGACTTGATAATCACTCTCTTCGGGACGATGATCATTTGCTTTTATACTTCTACTCTAGTATTGATCCAACTGATCTTTTGTTTGCGTTTCCTCCGATCATGTAAACCGATCTCTACCAAACTCAATGGACTACCTTTTTTCTGGATTCGATTTGCATGTCTATCAATACTGTGATGTTATTCGTTTTTAATGACTCTGCTTGTGGGAACATGATCCTCTTTCTCTGGTTTTAAGGTTTTTTATAATTAAAGATAATGGCAGAAGCTGAGGAGATTCAACCACTTGTTGTCGATAATGGAACCGGAATGGTCAAAGTGAGCTCCTTTTGTTCTAATTCTCTCTTCAAGATTGATTCTTTACACCTAACTTGTTGATCAAGTCTATCTAAACCTGTTTCCATCTTTAACCGTTTCGTTAGGCTGGGTTTGCTGGTGACGATGCTCCGAGAGCAGTCTTCCCTAGCATCATCGGTCGTCCTAGACATGCTGGTGTTATGGTTGGAATGGGACAGAAAGATGCTTATGTTGGAGACGAGGCTCAGTCGAAAAGAGGTATACTTACCTTGAAGTATCCCATTGAGCATGGTATAGTTAGTAACTGGGATGATATGGAGAAGATTTGGCATCACACTTTCTACAATGAGCTTCGTGTTGCTCCTGAGGAACACCCTGTGCTTCTCACTGAAGCTCCTCTTAACCCTAAAGCCAACAGAGAGAAGATGACTCAGATCATGTTTGAGACTTTTGATGTCCCTGCTATGTATGTTGCCATTCAAGCTGTGCTTTCGCTTTACGCCAGTGGCCGTACTACAGGTTAGACTGTTTTGTTGTATATTGGAACATAGTCTTTTGATATGTTTGCTCTGAAACTTAATTCGTTCTTGTTGGTTTGGTTTACTTGCAGGTATTGTGTTGGATTCTGGTGATGGAGTTAGTCACACGGTTCCTATATACGAAGGCTATGCGCTTCCTCATGCTATTCTTAGGCTTGACTTAGCTGGAAGAGATCTTACGGATGCTTTGATGAAGATCTTGACAGAGAGAGGGTACACATTCACCACAAGCGCTGAGAGAGAAATCGTCAGAGACATCAAGGAGAAGCTTGCTTATGTGGCGTTGGACTATGAGCAGGAGGTTGAGACAGCGAAATCAAGCTCTGCTATCGAGAAGACCTATGAGCTCCCTGATGGTCAGGTGATCACGATTGGTGCAGAACGATTCCGCTGCCCGGAAGTCCTGTTTCAGCCGTCGTTTGTCGGAATGGAAGCACCGGGGATTCACGAGACGACTTATAACTCTATCATGAAATGTGATGTTGACATCAGAAAGGACTTGTATGGTAACATTGTTCTTAGTGGTGGTTCGACCATGTTTCCCGGAATTGCTGACCGGATGAGCAAAGAGATCACGGCGTTGGCACCAAGCAGCATGAAGATTAAGGTGGTTGCACCACCTGAGAGGAAGTACAGTGTGTGGATTGGTGGTTCCATCTTGGCTTCGCTTAGCACATTCCAACAGGTATTGTGATCATCTTTAACTATGTTGATGATGTTACAGTGATTCAAACTTAAAAGTACTGATGTTTGGTTACCTTTGTTTGGAAATTGTAGATGTGGATATCAAAGGCGGAATATGAGGAATCAGGACCAGCCATTGTTCACAGGAAGTGCTTCTAGACAACAACCTCTTGGGGTTTGTGGTTTTCGGCTTGTTGATTGATGGAACTGGCTTAAGGTGAATATATATATATATTTGGTATTGGCTTGGTTTTAAGTTTTGTTCATTTATGATTGTTCATGTTTGTGAAAAGTGGAGCTGGATGTGTAAACTATGTGCAAATGTTCGACTGTTTCTATATTGATTATATTGGGTTTTGAGTTTTCCGAGTCCTTCAAAAAAACGAAAGTTGGTGATTACGGAATTTAACATTATAGACTTTTGTTCATAATCCACCAATGATACGATGTAAGAAAAAAATGGTTCAAAAACTTTAAACATTATGATTTTTCTTACACTGGATTTGCGATAGGAAATAAGTAGTTTGGATTAAAAAAATTCAGCAAGTAACTTGAAATATATTTTAAAACAGAAGACAAAGAAATCAAAGTGAAAGTTATATAGGAATGTGGTGAGGGTTTTGCTTGCGATTTATCCATACCTTTTATAGGAACAGAACAAAAGACCATTTTTAAAAAAAAAGTTTCATTTTTATCTCCCCTTGTAATCAAGGAAAACCTACAAAAGAGTACAAATCATTCTATAGGGGGAAACAATAAACCCAGACAGTATTGTCAATACTACGTACTCATCCTATAGTGACTTCACAAAGGAGATATGGACGACACTTGCTCAAAACCTCCTCGGCAACAAATTCGTGACAGAGTGGAGCAACCTGATATCACTCATCCATAAGCCAAACTTCTCTCGACTAAAAGACTTCCTGGTTCGATATTGTTTTCAAACTGCAGCTTATCATATTTGGAGAGAGCGGAACAATCGTCGTCATGGAGAACCAGCTCAAACTCAAATCCAGATCATCAGGAAGATAGACAAACAGGTTCGAAACAGATTGCTCTCAATTAGAATGCAGGGCGATCAGTCCTTTGAAGGTGTTTTGGAAATGTGGCTTGCCACAAGCCATCAATTCTAAGTGAAATGTAAAAGCTAACTTTCAAACAATCAGAACATTCATTGTGAAAAAGTTTTTTTGACTGAATAATAATTTTACATTCTTTCAAAAAAAAAAAAAAAAAAAAAAAAAAAAAAAAAAAAAAATACTACGTACTCCTTTTTGGAATATGAGGCAAATGAAATTTGGAAATGAGAAGCTGAGCATATCCATATTATTAAAAGAGGTTAAATTATTGAAAAACATTTAACCATGTGTTATATTACACAAAATACTATGTTGTTATAATGATTTTTGCAGATGTTCATTAAAAATATTTTAGTCAAACATTATATACCATTTATGATATACCAAAAAAATGGATAAATATGTGTTTACATGTGTCCCTATAATCTAACTATAATGAGTCATATTTGTTTTTCTTTAATTTTGATTTGAATATAATTATTTCACGAAACAAATAAATAAATAACTTTTTGCGTGTTGTTTCGTCAAATTATCCAAATTATAATTATTTGATTAAAACATATTAATTAACGGGTTAACCTACTTTATTTTTATAAATGTGAAATTACATAAATAAAATATTATACAAAATAAAATAGTATAATATATAATATTTAAACTTTTAAATATGAATATATATATATATATAATAGAGAAGCATATTATACAATCATACTATAACTATATAATTAATAGAAACTATATAGTATTATCTTCTATTTCAAAATAAAATTATTAACATATCTTAAATTATGACTTCCACAAATATATACTTCATAGAAAATATAAAAACAAAAACCAACTAAAAATATCATCTTATCTTATAACATACTAAAACTATATATTACATTTATATGTAAAAAGATAAAATTATCATCACACCTTAAACTTCTAAATTTACAAATATATATTATTAAAATAAATTAAATATATAAAAAATCCTAAGGACATAATCTAGTATAAATTAAATGATGATGATGATTGATTAGAAGAAAAAAAAGATAAGGGACAAACATATTTTCAATTAGTTTTCTGTTTTTTTCTTTTTTGCCATCTAAATTATAAGTTGATTGATAGTACTGATTTGGTACACAATTAGTTTTGAGAAATTGTCACTAATACCACATTCCAAATACCACTTTTCAAAACTACACTCACCTACAAGCTATTCAAAAATACACTTACATTTAATAGACCAAAAGTCCATTCTACCCTTCATCAATCTAACTCAGAAAAATCTAACCTAATCTACGATCTTCTTCTTCGATCGATCTTCGTCGAAGACTGAAGCCGTGCCACCGCGTAGCCACCGCCGAAGACTACAGTAGCCACCGTCGAAGACTACAGTAGCCACCGCCGAAGACTACAGTAGCCACCGCCGAAGATTGACGCCGTGCTCTCGGCAAAGTGGTTCCCGCCGTCGTCGTACTCTGACTCGCGCTTTCAACACAGAATCAGCCGGTGCTAGCTACGGGTTTATCATCGAGCGACGTGCGATCATCCTCACCAATCTCCTTGTGCTTTAGCTAGGTGCGTCTGAAGATCAATGTCTTTCTCTCTATGATTCGAATCTTTCTCTCGATTCTGTATTATTTCGATTTCAGAGATTGATTGTACGTAAATGTTGTCATTGCAATAAACTGCAGATTCTAAGAGTCTAATTTTTGTTAGTATTGAAGATGAGTGTAGTTTTATGTTTGCCAGATTTTCTATTGGTGTCATTGTCGTGTAGAATATGAGCTGCCTTTGCACTGCATCTTTGCTGTTGTTGAATGATTGTTCTAGAATGGTTAATTCTTTGATCTTGACTTTAGCTTCATCGATTTTTCCTCTCAAAACGTGATCATTCCAAGAACTTTAGCTTTGGATTTTGATCGAAAAGATTGGAAGCTAGTTTTTTTCCCTAATGTTGTTTTGTATGACTTGGATTGGTTTGTTAAAACAGAGAGCCAGCGACATTGAGAAATTGAAATAGGTTTGATTATCATCAGCATTCATCATGATCGACATATATTCAGTATGTGGGGAATGGATACGAGTTAATGGGAATTTGGACTTCATAATGGATGATAGAGGGTCATCTTTGAGTCCCATTGATGAAGACATTAGCTACAAGGCATTGGTCAAGTCTGTTCATGAAGACTTTGGATTAGATAGCACCAAATATTCCTTGAAGCTAACCTACAAGGAATTCAGAACTGTAGCTCTAGGTTCAAAGGAACTTCCTCCGGCGACGATAAGGAATGATCGTCAGGTGAGATCATTTATCAACAAATTTAGAGAGAGTGGAGGCGAGCTTAAGTTATGCGTATCTGTTGAGGTACTTATCAAATTTTTATAAGGTTTTGTAAGGTACATTTTGTTTTATAAGTTTCGTGTATTTATGTTGCATTTATGTTGCAGAGAGCAATGATTGAAAGAAACCAGATCTATAGAATCGATGAAGTTGGAATCGATGAAGTTGATCCAAGCGTTGGTAATAAGGTATAGTCAAAAACTCTTAGCTGAAGCTTTGTATTTTTTATAAGGGCTTTATAAAATTTAAAGTTTTATGTTTCATGTTGCAGAGATTAGCGCACACTGTTTCGATGATTGAAAGAAATAAGATCCTTGATAATGAAGTCTCTAGCACTCCTGATCCAGATCGTGTTGGCATTGCGGTACTTCATCAAACTGTTTTTCTCAGTTTTATTTTATAAGGGGTTATAAAAAATTAAAAAAAACAAGAGCAAATAGGTTTGTTTTTCATGAAGTTTTGATAGATTTTTTTTCATGTTTTATGTTGCAGAAAGGAACAGTTTTAATGACTGAAAGCAATATGATCCTTGATGAAGTCTCTAGCACTCAACATGTTGCTCTTGCCAGAAGTAGTATTGAACCTGATCCAGGTCTTATCGGCAATGAGGTAGTTATCAAAACTCTGTAACTTGAACTTTTAATTTAGAGATTTGCTAAGATTCATGTTTATTTTACAACGGTTTATTAAAAATCTTTACTAGGAGAATTGTACTGCCTCTGATCCTCATGTCGTTGGTAATAATAAGGTACTTATCAAAACTCTTAAAAGCTATATTTAAAATTTAGAAGTGTATATGACATATTTTCATGTTTTTATGCTGCAGAGATTAACCAACACATTCACAATGATTGAACGTACCAAGATTCAGAGAGTGGATGATGTCTCTAGCACAAAACATGTGCATGTTGGTGATAACAATCCTCTTTGTCCTTCGAATCAAATTCTTGTTAGCAATATGGTATTTATCATCATTCTTACCTACAGTTTTCTTTTTAGTTATATTAGGGTGATTCAAATTAGTGTATGATGTTCTGATTTCTTTTTGTAGAGACCAACGGGTGTTCAAGTTGAGGAGAGTTGTACTGCTTTTGATCCTCGTCTTATTGGCCAGGAGGTACTAATGAAATCTCATACTTAAATTTTTTTTTTATAAGGGTTTATAAATTTTAGTTACTGATCAATTTTAATTAGCTGTCTTATAAGTTAGCATGTGATCTATTTTTACATGGTTCGATTATATAAGGGTTTATAAATCTTCCTGATGTTTTAGAGAGGGTCAGAGACGTCAAATTTGTCATGGTTTTCTAATAGACTGGATAAAGAGATGGTTTCAGAAGGTTCTGTTTCTACAAATACTGATGTTGATGATGATGGTTTGTATTGCGGAAAGTTTTTCAAAGACAAAAAGGAGATGAGTGCAAAGTTGCGAATGTTTGCTATGAGCCAAAGTTTTGAGTTTCATACAAAGTATTCAGACTCAGTACGATATGTTCTTCAATTTGTTGACAAAAGATGTAGTTGGAGATTTCGTGCAATTAGTGTTGGGGACACTCAGAGTTTTGTTGTGCGACAGTATGTTGCTGACCATACTTGTGACACCTCATTAAGAAATGTGAGCCATCGTCAAGCTACTGCAAAGGTTTTGGGTAGTATAGTTAGCAATCATTTTGAAGGGGGAAAGATTGGACTGAGACCAAAACAGATAATGGAGAAAGCTAGGAAAGATCATGGTGTTGTGATTTCGTATACAAAAGCTTGGAGGAGTCAAGAACATGCGCAAGATCTTGCAAGAGGCACTCCTGATGACAGTTTTGAGGTCTTGCCAAGTTGGTTTCACATGCTAAAGGAAAAGAATCATGGGTCTGTAACTTTTATTGAAATTGATGGTGGAAAATTCAAGTATGCATTCATGTCATTTGGTCCATCAATTAGAGGGTTGAAGCTGATGAAGAAGGTTATTTGTATTGATGGTGCCCATCTGAAATCTAAGTTTAAAGGGACTTTACTTGCTGCTACTGCTCAAGATGGCAATTATAATTTGTACCCCATTGCTTTCGCTGTAGTGGATTCTGAGAATGATGCTTCATGGAGTTGGTTTTTGAAGTGTCTGATAACCATCGTTCCTGATGATAAAGATATGGTTTTTGTCTCCGATCATGCACCCTCCATTGCCAATGGTCTTTCAACACATTATCCTCTTGCTCACCATGGAATCTGTGTTTTCCATTTTGAGAAGAACATTCAATCCCGTTTCAAGTATACAACGGTTATTCCTTTGTTTGTATCGGCAGCTTATTCTTACACAAAGGAAGATTTTGATTATTTGTTCAATGAGATCAATGAATCTGACCCAGGTGTTGCAAAGTATCTTCTAGAAGCTGATATTACTAAGTGGTCACGCGCTTATGCTCCTGCAAATCGCTTCAACATCATGACAAGCAATGTTGCTGAATCAATCAATTCCATGTTGAAGTTGAGTCGTGAGTATCCTATAGTTTGTCTTTTTGATACTATCTGAATGATTATGACTAGATGGTTCACCGAACGACGTGATAAAGGACGGCGTCATCCCTACCCTGTCACAATGGAAGTGGGGTTAAAGATGAAAGATTTATACAACCTTAAATCAAGGTGGTTTGAGGTTGCTAAGATCAACCAATTTGAGTTTGGTGTTAAGGGAGATTTACGAGAACATGTAGTGAATTTGGAAGCTATGCATTGTTCATGCTTTGAGTTTGATATTGAGAGGTTTCCCTGCTCTCACGCTATTGCTGCAGCAAAATCTGCGGGACATCATGAAAACGATTATGTTGATGAGTTTTTCTCCAATGAGAGGTATGATCTATACTTGGTTTATAAGGCTTTATAAATATCTTATTACATAAAACTCATCTTATAAGGCTTTTATTATCACATGATGATATTTCTTTGGTCTTTTCTTTTCTTTTATCTGATCATATGAAATTTCCTTTTTAGGTGGACCCAAGCATACCTGTTGGTGACAAAGCATATTGGAATATTCCACCCCATATAGCTTCTATTGTTTGTCGTCCTCCATGTACTCGCATTCCCAGTGGCAGGAGAAAGAAAAACAGGATCCGTAGTTTCTGGGAGCATGGGTCCAAACCATACAAGTGCAGCAGGTGTGGGCAAACAGGACACAACAAGAGTAGTTGTGTAGTGCCTATATGATTCTCTCTTTGCTTTCCCTATACTTAAAGCAGTTTTTATACATTTTGGTACTATTTTTATAAAGATTTGGATTATAACGATTGAGTTGTTTAATATGCCTTTGATTCTTATAAATTTGGATTATAACTATTGAGTTGAGAGAAGACGTTATGAACAGTTTGTTTTTATAAGGCCTTATAAACGGGTTTGTAAAAGGCTTATACATCGTTTTTATAAGGCTTTATAAACGTGTTTATAAAAGGCTTATTATAATTGATTCCACTTCTTTCGTCACGTAAATGATGGAGTTGTGCTGCGAGAAAACGATGGGAGTTGTGAAAAGACGTTTTATCTATTTTACGACGAACAGTTTGTTTTTATAAGGTCTTATAAACTGGTTTTATAAAAAGCTTATAAATTTCCCAAAAAGAAAGCTTACCAATAGCAAACCAAATTGTACAACTGAAACAGTAATATGAAGACAAACCAAAAGAGTTTTGTGAAAACTACTTAAAACCAAGAGTTTTGCTACCAATTATTATGATGAAAACCAGCAGCTTTTTTATCCTTCAGTTACCTTCTTCTTCTTACTCTCATCAACTTTGCTACCCAAAGTTAAAACTTTTCTCTTTCTCGTTTTAGCCTCAACTTCCCTATTTAGTTCAGCAAAAAACTTTTCTCTTTCTCGTTTTAGCCTCAACTTCCCTGCTTGGCTTGGCAAGATTCTTGAAGTTCTTTTTCGTACATCCCCGTGCTTTGGTTCTGTAACTCTTTGATTTTGAGTTCAACCTATTTACACCGCCACGTTGTAGGCTGTATAAACCTCCTCCAGTGATCAGTCAGCTTCTTCTTTCTGCCATAACAAAGGAACAAAAATAAATAACCATTCACAACAAATTGTCAAATCTTATCTCGAAAGGAGATACTACATCAAAGACGCAGCTAAGTCTGTCCAGAATCAAGCACACAAAAATGTAAATGACAGATTTCAATTAAACGTAAACAAGCTACCAAATCAAGCTCATTCTGCTATTGATTCCCAATTGGTGAAGGAGGAACTTTTACCTCACCCAGAATGGTTGAGATGAGAAGCATCAGTACAAAGCATGGAATCAGCTTCTTGATCATTTAAACCTGCTTTTTCACTCTCATGTTCAGAGACCGTTCCACTAAACGAGCTTGAGCACACATCAGTGCCATCATTGCATTCCGATGCTTCAATTTATAAAGCTTTATAATTTTTTTATAAACGAGTTTGAGCACAGACCAGCTTAACAATCCACTCGTGCAGATCAGTTTCGTCCTCCTCGTGCTCTTGAATCTGTTCTCCTTGAGCTCCTCTTCCGTCACAGTGTCCACTTCTATCCTCCGTCAAAAATCCACACTAATACCAAGAAAACCAACATGACTCCATAAAATCCACACTAAAGAAACACACTGAAAGAGAAAGGAGAGAATCAGATCGAATTAAAAGCTGGAGAATGAGGAAATCTTCGCCCCGGAGAGAGAGAATTGAAGTACTAACGATTTCTTAGCCTGTTCGAGAGATCAAGCGTGACCGAAGTCGAACAGATCGTAGATCCCATCTGCGTAGACACGGACGGGAGGATCAGACGGAGGCGAACTCTCGCCTAGATTCCGGCGAAGCGCAATCTCCACCGAAGCACAATCGCCGCCGAAGTTCATCGAGCAAGAAGAGATTGATCAAAAAGGTTAGGGTTATTTTAGTCTTTTTCAAAGATGGATAGTGTAAAACTGAAAATGTTCTCCTTGGAAGTGCAAAACTGAAAAAGTGTATCCATGAAAGTGTATTTATGAAATTCCCCCATTAGTTTTCTGTTAATTAAAACAAAATAGAAGAAAATACCGAAATATACATAATAGATAATAGTATATATAATATTAAAAAATATTTTTCAGTTTTATAAAAATATCAAAAAAGATTCTTATTATATTATAACTTCTACACATATAGTGAAAACATTTTACTTTTTTTATAAGTTAGTTATTAATTATATAAAAATTAATTGCCTTTATTGTTTATCAGTTTTGAACAAGAAAATTCTTTTTAGAAAATTAATGAATTTGATATTTTGTGAATTTCTAGGATTTCATTTTAGTAATTAGTTGTTGGAAATCATTATGGTTGTTTCATGATTAGTGATAACTTTTTTTGAATCTTTATTACTTTTTGGAATAATAGACATCTCCAATAGACTTTTTTTTTGTTTTCTAGAAGAAGAGGAGACCTGTTTGATGTTGATTTACAATCTTCTTTAGACGTGGGTTTTAGTTTCCCAATACCTATGAAGCTTATGACCAATACGTGAAATTTTATGAACTTATGAAATGTTTTAGGTTTCGTCTTCATCTTTCTACTTTGAGCACGACATGGTTGAGGAATTGATACAATTGTTGGAAATATGTGGGAAAACGGCCAATTAGTACCTGAATTCTTGGTAAAGGTGCGAATTAGTACCTGAACAACTTTGGTATGCTAATCAGTACACAAACTATCACATATCAGATTTTACATACCTGAACTATGTGTAAAAGGGCCAATTAGTACATGAACAATTTTGTTATGCTAATTAGTACCCAAACTCTCACATATCGGATTTTAAATACCTGAACTATGTGTAGTTGACTAAAACATGCATTGACCCGAATTTCATTAGTCAACATTGTAATAACTCATAAAAAATAAAAATCAAAATCAAAATAAATTCATAAAAAACACATAAACAATTCGAAAAGTTCATAAAAATTCAGAAAATACTTAAAAGTTCATAATAATTCATAAAAATAAAAAAATCAAATAAATTCATAAAAAATCAACAAATTCAAAAAATATAAAAATTCAAAAAAAATTCAGAAAAATTCAAACAAATTCAGAAAATTCAAAAAAAAACTCAGAAAATTCAGAAAATTCAAAAAACTCAGAAAATTCTAAAAAATTAAAAATATCCAAAAATTTGACAATAATCAAAAATTCAAACATATAGTATGTTCAAACATATAGTATATTTGTATGCTATCGTGTGTTTGTTTTTGTATCATAGTTTAGCATCACCCCTTTGTTTCTCAAAAAAACATATAGTCTGTTTGTATAATATTGTATGCTTGTTTGGTACCATAGAATAAATATAGTATGCTTGTTTTTGTATGATATAGTATATAGTATATAGTATGTTAAAATTAACACTTGAAAATATTGTTTTCTTTTGAAAAACAAAAACAAAAAAAGCATACTATATACTATATAAAATTATATTCTTTTTTATATAGTATATATTATGCTTTTTTGTTTTTGTTTTTCAAAAGAAAACAATATTTTCAAGTGTTAATTTTAACATACTATATACTATATACTATATCATACAAAAACAAGCATACTATATTTATTCTATGGTACCAAACAAACATACAATATCATACAAACAGACTATATGTTTTTTTTAGAAACAATGGGGTGATGCTAAACTATGATACAAAAAAACACACGATATCATACAAATATACTATATGTTTGAACATACTATATGTTTGAATTTTTGATTATTGTCAATTTTTGGATATTTTTTAGTTTTTATAATTTTCTGAGTTTTTTGAATTTTCTGAATTTTTCAGAGTTTTTTTTTTTGAATTTTCTGAATTTGTTTGAATTTTTCTGAATTTTTTTGAATTTTTATATTTTTTGAATTTGTTGATTTTTTATGAATTTATTTGAATTTTTTTATTTTTATTTTTTTATGAATTTATTTGAATTTTTTGATTTTTATGAATTATTATGAACTTTTATGTATTTTCTGAATTTTTATGAACTTTTCGAATTGTTTATGTGTTTTTTATGAATTTATTTTGATTTTGGTTTTTATTTTTTATGAATTATTACAATGTTGACTAATGAATTTCGGGTCAATGCATGTTTTGGCCAACTACACATAGTTCAGGTATTTAAAATCCGATATGTGAGAGTTTGGGTACTAGTTACCACAACAAAATTGTTCATGTATTAATTAGCACTTTTACACATAGTTCAGATATGTAAAATCCGATATGTGATAGTTTGGGTACTGATTAGCACATCAAAATTGTTCAGGTATTAATTCGCACCTTTACCAAAAGTTCAGGTACTAATTAGTCGTTTTCCCGAAATATGTAGACCAGTACGTGAAAGTTTATGAACTAATTATTGGTCATTTCGGTTTTGTCGAAATGATGTAGAATCAAATTTGGTTATAATTGATTGAATACAACGCAAACAAAAAAACAATAGCATCTGTATAAAAAAATTTATTAAAAGATTTACATTATTTTGCATGCTCCCATTCCATTTCCACCCCTACCGACTCGCCTTGCACTGTTTTCATTCTCTTCTATAACCACTAAACAAGTAGCAAAAATATTCAAATCATCATGGCATTAAAGTCATCCTTCCCATTCCCATTCCCATTCCCATTCCCATTCCCATTCCCTTGCCCTCGAGTTAACTATAGCTAGCCTCTTATTCAATACCCACGAAACGACTCTCGATGTGTTCACATGTTTATGTGTGTATATATAATAAGCATATATGTATGTCACGTGCGAAGAATTCTTGCGCATACAGTCGACAAATCTAGCATTGGTGTTGTGGGGCAAAGAAAGCTCTGACATTGTGCTTGACTTGTCTAGAATACTATGCCCCATTTATTATCTTTTTCATATAGTATCAATCACAAATGTGAATACGACATGAGCCCAATAATTATTTCCTACTGTCCAAAGTTATGGGTGCCACGTGAACATTTTTTTGTAACTTTTCTTATTTTTACCTTTTTTTACCTGTAATGATTTCACATTTCTTGCTGTTGAATACGTTTGAGTTATTTATCTGTTTACTTTTTAAAACTAGAAGCAGGCATGTGAATGTTATACATGGCAGAACGAAAAATGAGGCTAGTCATCCTCCAAGTTTATCTCAAATTTTAATTTTTATTCCCTCTCTTAAGACCACATCTAATAAGTGTGGTTCTTGGCTTTTTGCTAAAGAATAGAGACCAGTTGTCCTTTTTATACAAAATAATTCAGACAGAGTTGTTTCTTTATCACTATTTTTCTCTGATGGTGGATCCCTTATCCTCGTGTTTCGAGCTCCACTATAACCTTTCTTACATTTTTAAAAACATTTAACGTTGATGTTTACCTTTTAGTTTTACTAAAATCAGATAAAAGTTGCAAGTCTTTTGCTCATCTCTGGAGAAACAAGACTCAAGAAATGGCGAAAGAGAACAGTAGTCACCTCCACGCAGAAGCAAAGAGAAAAAGACTCATTTGGATTCTCTGCGTAAGTGGATTCTGCATATTGTCTTATGTTCTTGGAGCTTGGCAAAACAACACTGTCCCCTCTTCTTCCTCTGAGGTTTACTCAAGAATGGGATGTGCTGAGAAAAAGACTCAGTCAAAACTTTCTTCTTCTGATGATGATGAGAATCTCTCTTCTTCCACTTCCTTGTCCTCCTCTTCTTCATCTTCAGAACCAGTTGAGTTAGATTTTGAAAGTCATCACAAACTCGAGCTCAAGCAAAAGAACCAAACCATAAAGTATTTCGAGCCATGTGACATGTCTCTCAGCGAGTACACTCCCTGTGAAGACCGAGAGAGAGGAAGAAGATTCGATAGGAACATGATGAAATACAGAGAAAGACATTGTCCTTCAAAGGATGAGCTTCTCTATTGCCTTATTCCTCCTCCACCGAACTACAAGATTCCATTCAAATGGCCTCAGAGCAGAGACTATGCTTGGTACGACAACATCCCACACAAGGAGCTAAGTATTGAGAAAGCAATCCAGAATTGGATCCAAGTCGAAGGAGAACGATTTAGATTCCCTGGTGGTGGCACAGGGTTTCCACGTGGAGCTGATGCTTACATTGATGACATTTCTAGACTCATCCCGCTTACTGCTGGATCCATTAGAACAGCTATTGATACAGGATGTGGTGTAAGTTTTGATTCCTACAACCCTTTTACATGCATCGATAAAAAAAATTTGTTGATAACCGGTGGATAATGGACCCAAATCCGGACAAGAGCTTGTGAAAAACTGAGTATTCTTGCCACTTAAGGCATCTTCTTTGACTTGTTTTTATTTTGTTGGTTGTACTAGGTTGCGAGTTTTGGTGCTTACTTGTTAAAGAGGGATATTTTGGCTATGTCTTTTGCTCCAAGAGACACTCATGAAGCTCAGGTTCAGTTTGCGTTGGAACGTGGAGTTCCTGCGATTATAGGGATTATGGGATCAGTAAGGCTTCCTTATCCAGCTAGAGCGTTTGATCTTGCTCACTGTTCTCGTTGTTTGATTCCTTGGTTTCAGAACGGTACGGAAATTTTCTTGAATCTCTTTTCGTTAAGTTTCTTGATTGTTGTGGGAACTTAACCAAGAAAAGTGTTAGCTTTGTGTAGATGGTTTGTACTTAACCGAAGTGGACCGAGTTTTAAGACCGGGCGCTTATTGGATCCTCTCCGGCCCACCGATCAACTGGAAGAAACACTGGAAAGGTTGGGAAAGATCAAAAGAGGATTTGAAACAAGAGCAAGATTCAATAGAAGATGCAGCAAGGAGTCTTTGCTGGAAAAAAGTTGCAGAGAAGGGTGATTTATCAATTTGGCAAAAGCCAATTAATCACGTTGAGTGTAAGAAACTCAAACGATCTCATAAATCTCCTCCCATATGCACCAAATCAGTTCAACCCGATTTCGCTTGGTACACAATCTCAACCCTCCCAAAAGCTCAAGACATGATCATGAGCATTGTTTATTTTAGGTGTGGGACACTTTTAACATAAAGGTTGATGTATCTTTGACAGGTACAAAGAACTGGAATCTTGTGTAACGCCATTGCCAGAAGCAAACAGTCCAGATGAATACGCAGGAGGTGCGTTGGAGGACTGGCCGGACCGAGCTTTTGCGGTTCCACCTAGGATTGTCCGGGGAACTATACCGGAGATCAATGCTGAGAAATTCAGAGAAGACAACGAGGTGTGGAAGGAGAGAATAACATATTACAAACAGATAATGCCACAGCTTCCAGGGGGAAGATTCAGGAACATTATGGACATGAATGCACACCTCGGTGGATTTGCAGCAGCAATTGTGAAATATCCATCTTGGGTTATGAATGTGGTTCCTGTGGATGCGGAGAAGCAAACGTTAGGTGTCATTTATGAGAGAGGGTTTATAGGAACGTATCAAGATTGGTGTGAGGGATTCTCTACATATCCAAGAACGTATGATCTTATTCACGCTGGTGGATTGTTCAGCATTTACGAGAGCAGGTACACACCTATTATTAATGTGCATTTAAATCTAAAGTTGTAAGCATTTTAGGCAAACGCAAACGTGAATGCTAATGTTCTTGTTGTTGATGATGAAAGGTGTGATGTGACGTTGATACTACTTGAGATGGATAGAATACTCAGACCAGAAGGAACGGTGGTATTTAGGGACACTGTGGAAATGCTAACGAAGATACAAAGCATAACCAATGGTATGAAGTGGACGAGTCGTATCTTGGATCACGAGAAAGGTCCTTTTATCCCTGAGAAGATTCTTCTCGCTGTAAAATCCTACTGGACCGGTCCTTCTTAAAGCTAGATTCATCTTTTTTTGAGACTCTTTATTCTAATCTTGTCCATCCTCTGCTTCTCATCCTTGTTTTTGTTTGTTTAATTGTTTAACGAAATTTTCATTTTCGACCGAGGAAAAAGAAGTTTGTTTAGAGAAATTTCTATGATTGTGTGGGAAAATACAAAGAGAAACAACATTTCAGGGAATTTATGTTTTACAAGGAAAATAGCATTTTTATATATTGAAAAAGAGAAACGGCCGGTCCCGTATTTACATGAGTCCTACGCCCAAAACAATATTGGCCGGTCCATTAGTTCATTATAGAAGAGTGTTCTATCTCGTGTGAGGTGTCTGGTTCTTAAGTGAACTTACAACTCCCACTAAACCGCAGTCACTTCTCTATTTATCAATATAACGTTTAATTTTTAAATATTGAGTTTTCTTGTCTGCTGCAGTTTTTGGAAAATATTTATGCATGGGTCTCATCTAGAGCTGGGCGAACGGCACTAACCGTTCGGTTACGAACCGACCGAACCGAAAATTTCGGTTTCGGTTTCTGCAAAAAATTTATTCATTAACCGATCGGAATTGATTTGAAATTCAATCGGTTATCGGTTCGGTTTGGTTCGGCAACACTAACCGAACAGTTAACCGAAAAAACCCGAAAAACCGAAATATTTCGGTTACATTCGGAAATTTTTATCCAAAACCGAAAAAACCGAAAACCGTTTAAACCGAACCGAATGAACCGAACTAACCGAATGCCCATACCTCTCATCTCTTATGTATACAAGTTTTTTTTTGTTTGAAAATTTAATATGGATGGACACTGGACAACTCTTATATAAGAGAAGTTTCTTTAAAGAAATCAACAGATTCTGGGCCTTCGCACCCTTGTCCTACTCCTACCTATTTAACTCGGGCTTTTGAAAAACATTTGATGAACAAGATTAACGATAAACTCGTATTAGGCAACTCTTAGCCATTAGGTTGGTTAGGACTTAGGAGTAATCCTTTTTAAAAACAAAGGTTATTTTCACCAAAACGTTGCCATGTGATTTTTAGTAATTACGTAGTCAACACTGACTTTCTCAAAACTTTCAGAAACACTGCCGTGTATCAGTTCCGGGTTAACTGGTTAGCTGCTCTCGAGTAATATATATCATGGTTTCTCAAAACTTTCAGAACAGTTGGTACATTTTACTGAATTAATAAGCTAAAAAAGTCGTCGGTCCATGTAGCTTACCATAATTGTCTACGGTAAAATCAATTCCAACAGTCTAGAAAAAAAAAAAAAAATAGTGACCGAAAAGACAATCAATGCTGTTCACCATATTTATTTGATTGAACCGACTATTAATTGTCAAGGTACTCCAATTAATATTTATTTGATTGACCCGACTATTAATTGTTCTCCTAAATAAATGTGAAGATTGGGAACCGAAGACTTAAATCGCCAGCAACAAACAATGGTGTTTATGCAAAGCGACTTAAAAAAAAAAGTCTTTCATTTTTATTTTTTAACGTTGAAAATCGTATGTGGTTCAAGAAAATCATCATGATTTAAAGAATCACGATGTTTATTAATAAAAATGGAAAATTACAGGTTTAAGCTCAGCAAAACACATTTTTTAAAAAATAATTATTCTATGTTAAGTATTTTTAAAATTAAGTATAGAAAAAAAAAATTGTAAAAGGAAAATGAAGTTTAGAGAACGATGTGACTGTATGATATGATAGCAAGTTTAGATTGTTTTAGATTTTCCAATAATTGTAGTATTAATGGATGTGTTCGCTTTCTATGAATGAAACACATAAAAACACCATTCACTAAAATTTGGAAATTTTATGTTCTCTACGATAGGATGCCATCATGCCGACATGAAATTGTAACACAACAGTGTGGTTTTAATTTATTCAATTTTTAACTAATTTCTCTTATTTTAATAATAAAAGTTTTAGAAAGAGCACGAGAGGAAAGAATCGAAAGATGCGTGCGGATTGATCCGTATTTACGATTAAGGACCTCGTCAATTTGAGAAACACCAAAACAAACTCCAACCTTTTCTTCTTCTTCTTCTTCTTCTTCTTCCTACAAAAATCCTTACTTTTCTTCGTGGGTTTCTCCAATTTCGCTTCTTTTTCATTCGGACACAAACAAAAGTCCGATCTCATCTTCGGCATCGACACCATGACCGTTGAAGAAGAAGTGAGAGGGATCGTCGAGCAGGTTAAGGAGCTCCAAGACTCTGCCACCTCCTTAGTCTCTTCTTCTTCCCAACAAGAGATCTCTCTCCGTCAGAGAACCTCCGTCGTTGACGCATCAATCCGCCGTTTACACTCCACTATTGCCTCCGACAAACATCTCGATCCCAAGCTGTTCGAGAAGGCATCATCTCTCTCTGTCTCTTATTCGATCTCTCTCTCTCGTTTCTCGAATCTTATAATGAAAAAAGTTTCTCTCTTTGATGCAGCTGGAGGAGGATCTGCAACGAGCGAGATGCATGCTTGCAGATGGGGACACTTCCTCTTTTCTTCCCTCCAAACCTCAAGGTTTCTCTCTCCCTCAACATCACTTATTCAAATCTCAGATTTGATCCCTTGTAAATGATTAGGCTTTAATCATTGTTTGAATGCGTCAAAGTGAGGGTTTTTGTTTGTTTCCTTCTCTTCAGGACGCTTTGTAAGAATGTTTCTGGGACCAGTGAATGTTCGAGCCTCACGAAAAGATATACAGCTTAAAGTTAAAGAAGAATACAATAGCTACAGAGTTAGTATTGCTTTTGCACCCATTAATGTCTTCATTGTAGAATCTAATCTGCCCAGTAACGTCTTTAACTTTTCATGGAAATAGGACAGGACAGCTCTTCTATTTCTTGTTTTCCCAGCAATACTTTTGACCCTAAGATCTTATGTGTGGGATGGATGTTTGCCTGCATTCCCTGTTCAGCTCTACGAGGTATTCTACCGTTGATTTGGGTTACTTTTATGTGTTTCAGATTCTTTTTATCAACTTGTGAACTCCCTTTTATTAGGCTTGGCTTCTGTTCCTTTATGCTGGTTTGGCAATGCGAGAGAACATATTGAGAGCCAACGGGAGTGATATTCGGTCATGGTACGCTAATCCCATCCCTTCTTATTTGCTTGTGCTTGTTATGATTCTTTAAGCTGCTGTTTGCTATATTGTTGTTCAGTGTTTCAAATTTGAAATATCCTAGATTGATGCATTTGTTATGTGACTTATGTCTATTCGCTCTTTCATGACTGCCCATGAAAACTAACTTTAGGGTGTAATCTTTACTGTGCAAGCAACTCACTGAATTAATTGTCGCTGGTCAATATTTTGCTACCCTTTGTGTTTTGCCTCTGTTTTTGGTTACCTCATCAAGCGTATATTGACCACACTGCTTAATGAGTTGATGATGGGAATTTCGATAGATAATGCAGCAGGTTTCAAGCTGTTTGATTTTTCTTTTAAAATGTCCTCTGTATAGTATTAAATAGAGATTTTGGATGCTATTGAAGAGGTAGATTATTCTTGTTGTCAAGTAGAAATTCGATCTCATATCTTTTAAAGGATAATGAGAAGTCCTCGGTTGGTTGATGATATGATCTGTAGTGAATCATATTATCCAGGCTGATTTTAGTGCGTATGGCTTGGTGGTCTTATCTACATATCCTTCCCTGGTATTGGAGATGATTTAGACCTCTGGGTTGATATGCTTTTGCAGGTGGCTTTATCATCATTATTGTGCCATGGCTATGGCCCTTGTCAGTCTCACATGGGAAATCAAAGGTCAACCAAACTGTGTTCAGAAGCAGGTAATTTTTTTATTATCATTATCATATGTGCAGAGTAAAGTCTACCAAGTAAAATGTTATGGATCATGCTAAATATTTTGCAGAAAGGAGTCCGTCTTTTCCTCCAATGGGCTATGATGCAAGGTGTTGCAATGCTTCTGCAAAATAGATACCAGCGCCAAAGACTATACACTCGCATTGCACTAGGAAAGGTGAAATACTATTTACATTTTTCTCTGGTCCAAGTCCTATCCGTCGCTGTGAAACGGCTGTAAAGATCTGCATTGTGATCATTTTCAGGCTAAGAGGATGGACGTTGTATGGGGAGAAACGGCTGGAGTAGATGGGCAATTATGGCTATTATGTCCTATTTTGTTCACTTTACAGGTAATAGTTTTACTTTTGTTGCACAGCCAACTTCACAGAAGGCTATGCTAAAGCATGCACCATAGACCAGGCTTGTGTGGTTAGCTAGTGAGTTCGTATACATGGCTTCCATGAGGATATAATTTGAACGCAAATATCTCTTTGAAGATATTTTACTAAGTAAACCAAACGTCTATGGTGTCCTCTCATACGTGTAAGATGGTTTAAACAATCAAAGATGTTTTCTTACTCGCCAACACAAACCCAAAGGAAAATTTAGACATCTGCTTATCTATAAGGTTGCTTATTCTATTGTAACTTAACATGTTTGCAAACTCAGGGCTTTGAAGCATATGTTGGACTGCAGTTGCTCAGGACAGCGTTAACTGGGGTAGTCGCTGAATGGCAGGTACGTCAGTCTCTCCTCTCGCAGCAATCCATTCACGCACCAGTTTGTCAAATAACATACAATCTTGATGTATAGCTGAATAAATACAAACGATATTGGAAATTTGGGAATACCGGAAACACTGTCTCTAGCTGGTCTCGTTTCCCTTTTCCAAGGAAATAACTTATCTAAAATATGCGGGGAAGTGTTTTACCACAAGGGTTTCTGACGATAACGTGAATGGTTGTGCCGTGTGGCAGGTATTGATTTGTGGCATTCTTCTGGTTGTGATGGCCATTGGAAACTTCACAAACACAGTAGAGACATTGATGGTGAAGTCGAGGTTCAAGGCTAAGATGAAGAGAAGTAAGAGCAGAGCAGAGCTCGATTAAACTACCTAACTTGTTTTAACTACAGCTTCATAGTTCCCAACTTTGGATCTTTCTCCCCTTTATTTTTTTTACTTGATAAATTTTGTTTACTTGGGGCAAAAGTGACCTAAGGTTCTTGAAAAAAAAAACAAAAAAAAAAACAAGAAATGCCCTTTCTTTGTGTAAATGGAAGTGAGAGTTGATAGTTAATGGATTGGATTGCGTTTTGTGAATCGTTCAACTAAAACTTGTTGGGTTCCTAATTGTCAGAGTCTCAAAAGTTGGTCGTTGAAAGATTTGTATGTTTTTGTTCTTGGAACTTGAAGTAGCTTCTTCGTTAAGTTTATCAATCAATAACCTCAAACTATGATGTGATTTATATTTATTCGTTGACCAAAAAGTTCTGGTCCTAATTCGTAGTATCTTCCAACTAATTGAACTTCTGGCTTTGGAGATATAATTGTTTCATAAGAAAATAGATACAAACAAAGAGAACATTACAAGTTTGTAGACAAGAAAAGAGACGCAAGCCTAATCAGAAAGGAAACTAAACATGTGAGTGACTTAAAAACAGATCTTAAAATTTGAGTTTATGGTGGGATCAACATGTGAACTTGTTGATTACATTACATGTTGGGTTGTGATTTTGGGTTACCCTAAATACACGTAATTAAACACAAAAACAAAAAGAAAAGAGAAGAGTGTGTAAAGCCTAAATTAATAAAGAAAACAACAGATGCACATGGGTAGGACAGGCTCGCTGGTGTATTTTATACACAAACCTTTGATTGTAAATATATGTATAATTAGATACATACATATATGAAATTTATAAAATATAAAATTTATATATAAATGATTGCACGTTGGGGCAGCTGTGTAAGACACAAAGAGGTGAAAGCAAGTTGGCAATCAAAGTGGTACTTACTCTTTCTTACCTGTACCCATTTCCTCCATTATTACTCTCTCTATCAAAAAGATACAGAATCTTTTCTTTTTTTTTTTTTTTTTTTTACTTTCTTAGTTTGGTCTGATCATGCTGTCTCAGTCCATGTTTGTATATTCTCTCCATTCAAATAACTTATTTCTGTAATTTGTTGTTTTTTCTTTATTTTCTATAGACTATTAGGTATGCAGTAAATCAATATATTCTGAAACAGTTTCTGAAACAGTTTTTGAAGGTATTAAAAGGCCAAAAGAAACAGAAGATGAACAATGAGAGTGGCACGAGTCTTGTCGTTGTAAGTACAAAAGCTGCACATGCTTTTGGTTATAAGGAAAATAAAATAAGAAAAGGAGAAAGTTGAAACAAAAGAACAAAACTTTGAGTGACCCTATTTAATTGATCGTGACACAAAATGAATAATGGCTTATCGGATTGTGTCTTTGTGGGCGCCGCAAAAAGGATAAAACATAAAAACACAGATTCTTTCTTCTCTTCTCCTCTCAGACTATGGCTTTGAAGTGAGTCTCTTCTCAGTCAAAAAATTATAGAAACAAAGTGAATATGAATAAGCCAATCTTTTTCATCTATCAATTCAAAGCAGAAGCAGCAGAAATAAAGTAAAATGCTTAAAAATCCCATAAAGAAATAAAGATTTACAGTATCTCTTGTTTCTTAAACCTTCTTAAGTCAAGGAAAAAAAAGACTCTTTTATTCCCCAATTAACCAATCAACAAATGTTTTAGGAAGAAAAGAAAAAAAAAAGTGTGAGACTTGCTGATGAATTACAACTCCAAATAAACTAAAAGACCTTTAGCTAGAGAGTTTTGTTCATGTGGGTGGGGGTGTGTGTGTTGAAGAGGAAAACAATGAACAGAGAAACAAACAAGAGACAGTGAGAAAGAGAAGGAACAAAGGAAAAGAATGTGAAAAAAAAAATTGTATTCACTGAAAAATCAAGATTGATGAGACCTTGATTTTCAGTTTTTTTTGTGTGTCAGATGTGTGTTTTGTGTTTTGAGTTTTTTGGGTGTTGTTTAGAAACTATGCACACATAAGTACATTTCTCTTGGGACGAGGGAGACAGTGATTCTGATTTTACTGAACCATTGTCAAGAAAGGTGGCTCGGTGTGGCCATTGCCTCCTCTGTTTGCAGGGCTCTGAAATGCAATCTCATAAGCCGCTGATTTCTCATCCTCGTCTAGTTCTTCTTCATCCATCTCTTCTTCCTCTTCTTCCATGTTATTGTAATTGTGAGACTCCTCGATCTTTTCATACTCACCTATCATTGAATCTTCTTGTTGTTGTTGTTGTTGTTGGTGTTGCATCAGCTCTCTCATCACAAGGTCTTCTGGCTTCAATTCCAACAAATCAAGATTTTAGTTACAAAGAAACAAAACCAATTCACATTTTGAAAACGAAAAGCAAATTTTGTACCTTTTCTGCTCCTTGTGGACTTTCCTCTCTAGGTTCTTCTTCCTCACTTGAAGCTGTTCCGTGAGGTTGATGAACGTTAACAACTCCTTCTTGTGGCGGCTTCACCGCAGAGACCGGATTCTGCTTCTGTACTGTTGATATTTGGTCCTGAGGTAGACCAGAAGCGCTAGAACCGCCGCCACTACCGAGTACTTTGTTACGGTATAGAAGATCGAGACGGTGAAAGTAAGGACAGGTCTTAGCATCTTGAGGACGTTTCTTGTTGCTCTCTTTAACCTTCTTGTAGTATTTGTTTATGTTTTCCCATTTCTCTTTGCATCTCTTTGCGTTTCTGTTGTATCCCATTCTCTTCATTGAAGTTGAGATCTCTTCCCATAAAAGTCCTTTGGGGACATTATCTTGATACCTTGGTTCCATTCCACTTCTAAGGTTTATAAGTGCAAGAATCTCCGCTTTTGGCCATCGCGATGATGACGGTAACGATTGATCCGAGCTCATGATAATCTCTTGTTGTTGTTGTGGCTGTTGGTGTTGTTGTTGTTGGTGTTGTTGTTGTTGTTGATGATCTGGTTGCTGAGGAGGTGGAGGAGGAGGAGGAAGAACCTGCTGTTGTGGAATCGCCATTATTGGTTGTAGTTGAGGTGGTTCTACAGCTTGTGATGAAGGACGTTTAGTGGCAGGTGGCGGTTGATGCGGCGGAGGAGACGGTAGAGGCGGTTGTGATGATAAAGAAGGAGGTAACTGAATAGTGTGGCCAGTGATTTTCTGGATCAATGAGATGATTGCGGCATCACGAGAAGCGGAAGCGGCACGTTCTTGAGACATGATCTCGTGTTCTCGAGCTAACCGAGACATCTCTTGGCGTTTCCAAGTTTCTTCTCGATTGAGACGTTCTTGTTCTCTCTTCTCAAGCGCTTCAAGAAAGCTCCTTTGCATAGCCGCTTGCTTCTGCATCACTTGTCTCACCAAACCTTCAAATAACTCCATCATCTTGCCGCCTCCTCCCGTGCCACGGTTGCTACGCTTGCGTTTGCGGCTGCTGGGACCCGCTTGATCCACGTCCATGTCATCATCGTCGTCATCATCAGACCCCATTCCTGAAGCAGTCGATGAGCTGTGCGACGAGAAGGTGACGCCGGGAAATGTGGGACCCATTGGAGGAAGAGGAGGAGCTGGATTGGGTGTAAAGGAGACTGATGAGTGTGGTTGAAGCGGTTGGGGCGTTTGCGTTTGCGGGAAGGCTGGGAATTGCGATGAAGAAGGAGTATGTTGGATTGGATTGGCGACGGAGAGAGGTGTGACGTCGAGGGAAGAGGAAGAAGGAGGAGGAGGAAGAGATGGAGGAGGAGTAGTGTTGAGAGCTTCGAGCTCAGAGAAGAACTTGTAAGCTTTACCGTCATGGCGACCACCGCGCGTTTCTTTGGTGCGTTTGTAGTATTTCTGAACGTTTTCGAATTTCTCTTTGCATTTCTTAGCACTGCGTTTGTAACCTAGCTCCAACAGCTTCCTGTTGTGTTTGACATTCAAACATCAAAACTCAGTTCCTGTCTTTTTTTTTTGGTATTGTTAGATGTAGTACTGTTCGATCAGAATTATTAAAAAAAAATGAAAATAAAGAGAGTCTTGGGATTTACAAAATCGAAAACGTCCCAGAAACTCATGAGCCACTCTGTATAAACAAACAGTTTTTAAATTTTCTTGGGGACGGTGAAGATGCTTGATCCCGAATATATCATTATTTATATAACAGAAAATAAAATAAAAATAAAAATAAAAAAGTAAGCGTCGGAAACACATGCAAATAGATCTCTATATGCTATCTTTTGGATTTGAGAAAACACCATTGATGAGAATTGAAGAAGAAGAAGAAGAAGAAAGATTGTAATGGAGGAGAGAAAGAGAGAGAGAGAGAGAAACCTGGAAACGTGTTCCCAAAGAGGAGCTTTGAGAGTGGCGTCACGGAAAGTAGAATCCATATCAGATCGGATCCTGAGAAGAGCAAGAGTTTCTTCTCTTGGCCATCTGTTTCCCGATGAAGAAGACGAGCTTCCTCCTCCTCCACCTCCTCCTCCTCCTCCCAATCCTCCACCGTCATCCGCCGCAGCTGAGAATCTCATAAGCTCTTCCAAGTTAGCAGGAGGTCTTGAGCTGATCGGTGAAGCTTCCTCCACCACTTCATTACCACCTCCACCACCACCACCTCCTCCTCCTCCTTGCTCCATCTCTAGATTCACCAATCTTGATTTGAATCCACCACTCTTTTATTCTACACACACTCTCTCTCTCTCTCTGTAAGCTCACGGTTTCTTCATAAAACCATTGACGATGGAGGAAGAGAAAGAAGCAGCCTTTTTTTTTTACTGCAACTAGGTGTTAGAAAGGAGAGATGAGGATTACGAGGATGATGATAGAGAGAATGAAAGCAAAGAGAAGTTAATAAAGCTGGAGCCTCTTCTAACTTTGCAGCAAATAATTGTTAAACCCACTTTTCTTCACCTCTCTTTTTCTTTTCTTATTTATTTTTAATTTTATAAAAGGGTCCACATATTTTTATTACATTAAATTTTATTTGTATTATTATTATAAGGAAGGAGGGCTTTAAAAGTTAAATTTGGATCCGCAAACATCTCATTGCCAGTGATCCGATTAATTTTTATTTTTTAGGTTAAAATTGCAAATACTAATAAACACAAAATCATGTGCCTCCCATGTTGTTGTCCTCTCCCACCATCATGTCTATGGTGCCCACGTGGCGTTGTCTAATTGGTAGGGTATGTGACAATCAGATTTTCGGGAGGAGGGAAGGACAAAGTTGGAAATTTAAATAGTTTTACCCGATTTGAGCTGGACCAGCCTTGACATCTTTTCCCCACTCTCTTTCCTCTCTAATTCAACAGTCTCTCTCTCCTTTATAATTTTAATTTTTGTTGTGTAATATAGTTATGGAAACAGACCAAACAATAGTGATGTAAAAAAAACTAAATAATAGTGATGTAAAAAAAAAAGCAGGATAAACAATAGTGATGTAATAAAATAAAAGACCAAAGAATAGTAAATCTAAAATGCCAATGAGTTTATTTGATCATAAATCATACATAATGTGCATAGCTATGTAGTTTGGGTAAGCACATATTGTTACTACCACTGATCAGATCAGTAGATATGCTATTTATACTTTAGGATTCAAGATTTATTTGTTTGACGAAAATCTAGACAACCTTGACAAAATCAATAGTTCGGAAAATTTTATACTGTGCACAATACTATTAAATATATTATTTAGAATTTTAAAATGTATTTCTACAATGCAAATAAATTTCCAAAATCTAATAGTGTTGAAGTTGCTTAATAGAAAAGAAAAAAAACAATGTTTTTTTCTGTCACTTAGTTGAATGAGTATAAATTTTGCGTATCTACATTGCCAGTACTATTGCAGTCTTTGCTTTCCTCCTCTACGATCAGTTTTCTATTGAATGTGTGATGGATTCAATATATTTGGATTTGAAAGTTACATAAAACATGCTCCTCTAGATAATCAAATAGTAAGATTTTACTAAACACTACAAAATTTACATAGGATATTGATATAAGATCAAAGTTTTTTAATTGATTTTTTTTATGTGATGTCAAAAGTGATTTATATATTTTTATTTCAAAATTTGGATGTTTTACCCAAAACGAATAATTTAAAAGAAAAAGATTGTGATATTAGTTTAGATAAATGGTTATATAAAAAAAATTTCTTTCAAAATCTAGAAATTGTGGTCCAAAAATAAATGATATATTCGTAATGTTAAAATAAGAAAAATGACATACTCCCTCGATTTCCAAATGATAGATTTTGATGTGTTTGCAAACATATTAAATATTTGACTTTAAATACATTGCTTTCTGTGTTTAACAGTTTCCAATAAATATAAATCAATAATAATTCAATACATTCAATTATTTATCTTGAAATTTACAATTTATCATTAAACGGTGCATGGAAAACTTAAAAAATCTATATTTGTGAAACAAAATTTTTGTTAAAGAGTTTATTTTCCAGAAATGGATAGAGTATTAATTTAGATGAATAGTAATACAACTGTGGTTGCTATTTTCATTTACAATATGGCATTTATAGTTCTATTTGCTTAATAATAATTCATTTTTGGGTCTTTAAGAAACTGATGTTTTTTTTCTTAAGTTTTGACTGAACTAATATTGGAATAAAAGTAAGGACGAATATTTGTTTGGCAATTACCAGATTTTCTTTATATGAAATACAATATTACAATCTAATAAAGACCGACCTTACAAGAAAACAGGTAAACTGATGGAAACAAGTACATTTTTTAGATACTAAAAGTTGTGGCGATGAAAGATAGGAGCGATGAAGTTTTAATGAGCATGAATTGAATTGAATAGCATCATATCTAAAATTAGCTGCAAACTGAAGACGTCGACGCAGACAGTCACACTGTCGACTTTATACACTAGTACTCTTAATAAATAGCCTCACCTACATAAAATTATAACTGATTGTTACCACATTTCATTTTCATTTACCAAATCACGCTACATATATATACCGGCTGGTTTTTAGCTACCCAAAAATGGAAAATACATTACAAAAAACCAAAAAAAAATCGCGAATGTGTGGTTATATACATGATAATAATAGAGAACAAAAAAAAAGAATAGATAAATAATTAAGAGAGAGATGAAGGAGAAGAAGGTATGAAGAGAGAAGGTGGGCGGTGGAAGTGGAGAACTTTCTTGAAGGGGAAAGAAAGAGAGAGCGGCGGAAACAGCTGTATACTCTTCTTCTTCTTCCCCACTTTCACATGCTCTCTCTCCTTAACCCCTTTTTTTTTTGCACTTATTTATTACTTATTACATGTGATGTGTTCTTTCTCTTTAATCTTAACTTAATTAAAAACTCCAAAACTAAAAACCAAAGACAAAGAATAATAATCAAAAGAGGTGGTAAGAACATGCTCGCGGAGTGAGTTCCTTGATATCTGAATCTCTCTAACTTAACCGTCTTCTTTCCTTTTTTTTTTTCTTTATCTTTTCATAGAGATCTAGATCTTAGTGCGTTTGATTTAACAGTTCAAATCATTTTCTCTCTTGATCTTAAAACCCAACAAAAGTGAATCCAAAACTACGTCTCTCTCTCTCTCAATCTCTACCAATAGAAAACTAACTACAAATCTGATCTCATCAGGACGCAACTTGTCAAACTCATTACTTTCCCAACTTGTGTCATACGATGACTTACCAAATAAACAAGTCAACATCAATTTTGACAAGTCATCAGAAACTAGTTAAAAAAATTTGGTTTGGATGAGAAATCCAGATTCCTCTCAAAATCTTTTCTTCTACGTTTTAAATGGCAGCCAATGAATACCTCAACAAGGTAAAGAAAAAGCTGAAGGGAAGAAAATTTCTTTTACTGACACTAACTCTAACTGTGGAGGTTAAACTTTGTGTGATCACTGTATTAACTATTTGACCCCTTAAATAGACACAATGATGCAACTGCCATCTCATCATAATATCAATTTCAGGGTTTACGACAAACAAGTAGCAAACCTGGGCTCACTTGCCAGTGTGTCAGAGAGTTCATGACAAGTCAACTCAGACCACAACACTCTGATTAAACCCACAGTTTTAGAACACACACACACATCTTAAAAATCTAACCAACCAAAGACATTTCCTTAAATCCGCACTAAATCCACAACCCATGGACCACTCTACTAGTGGATATATATCTTTTTCTAAAAAAGATTTAAAACAAACTTTAACCCACATATATTATGTGGCTATTAAAATTGACAATGTAGTAGATAGGGGAAAAGGAAGACCCATTTTTCACAACAAGAGTATATCATCAAACTAAAACAAGCTACTGAGATAGATAAAGAGTTTTGATGGTGTGCTAAGCTCAATCTTGTACACAATGCACTCGTTTTCTCAACAGGAAGGGTTGAGTTCTTGCAAATCTCAAATGTACAAAAAAGAAAACGAAAAACAAATAAACGAAAGAGTGACAATGGAAAGAAAAAAGAAAAAAAAATCATATTTGGGCATTAGCATTCTAGGTCAGACAACAGTTACGGTCCTGGATCTTACCTATGTACAAGCCACAGGATAGAGCTGAAACAACATATGCTTAGATCCAGTAAGTGTTCATTGGGAACTAATCGTGGAACCCGAAATGATCTTTCCACACTGCCCAACTGTTAATCTGAGAGGCTCATTAGTAGTTGGGGTTGCTTTGCAACACAGCCGTCTCGGCGCCTGACCGGAGCAGTAAAAAGAGAGTGAAAGAGTCATCATCAATTACAAATCATAAAGAAAAAGACAGAAACATTAGCTTGATCAAAGGATAAACAAGAAAACCTCACCAAGTGCCAGTTTTTGCTCAGAGGAAGCCCTAAGACCTGGATCTTTTCCACATTATGCAGAGGAGGAGAGCGTGGAAAACATAAAAGCTTCCTCTTCAAATCATCCTTTATCGAAGATCTCGAGTACGTTCCGAGGGTAGCATTCCCTTCACGTCCTACCTCTTTCAAGAAGAAGAGTATAGGCTTCTTACAGAGAGATGAAATTGGAAACTTTATGTCAAGATCAAACTCACTCGGCTGTCTTATCCCGTTCCAGGCAGAGAAGGTAAGCTCAGCTCGCTCAAGATCCCGTGGTAAGATGATATTCGGGAAAACTTGCACAACATAACCAAGAGAGATCGAGAATGTCAGCTTGTGAGTATGATCGTAACAGATGGATCGCTGCAAAACACTCCTGGGGTTCAAATCCACAGCTTTTGTGAAGAGTTTCAAACTATCTAATGTCGATAAACCGGGATAAAGAGGGTTCACAGCTTCAACGTGATGAATAGAGACAAAGGGCGCGATGGGATGAGAAGACAAGATGCCATGAGCATCTCCTTTAATATCCCACTGCCACAGAAAACGTGAAATTAGCAATGATGAGACTGAAGAAACAAGAGATTACAATAATGAGACAGTACCTGGTGAAAGCCAGGCTCTTTAGACAAAGGAACTCCGAGTTCCGTGATGCAAGCGTGGAGACGATCATCACTACCGTATAGCTTTGGGTATCTATCGAGGCAATCGTCGTGGATACGAGAGAGAGCTTCCGCTAGAGGGTAGCTAATCGCAATGCCGCCGCCTCCGAATGCCATATTATGACTGAAGTAGGAGTTAGCAGAGTGGCTCTCCGAGGGGTTTCCGACGTAAACCATCTCGAAAGGATCGTACTTTGTCAAGACGGCAAGAAGATTCTGCACATTGAAGATGGTGTCGTCGTCTCCGAGGATAAACCACCGGACATCAGGGAGAGAGAGGCGGAAAGATTCCATCGCGATGCGGGAGATTCGAAGTCCAGAAGGGTGGCCAGTGGGATTGGTGTAACGAAAGCGAGAGGAGTCTTCGGAGACAATGATCGGAGGAAGAGAATCATCTCCTTCCTCAGGAGAAACCTGTTCTTCGAGCCAGAGGTGACCACGCATCTGAGAAGGTTTCCACCATAGCCTCACGAGCTCCTTGCGTCGTTCCCAAAGCTGGGAAGATCCAGCGATGCCGAACATCAAGTGATGGAGAGACAGATCAACTCTGTTCGACTCCTCCCAGAGAGATCGATTCCTCGGTTGGAGAATCTCGCCGTCATGATCGAAGAGAGGGAGAGCTGGAATTGACGGCGGCGGGGTTTCTGTAGGGATGTGAGGATGGTACCGTCTGTTCCAGATATGGGCGTCTTCCCAATCTTTAAAGAGATGCCAGCAACGAGAAGTGGCGGGTGAGAAGACGAGAGAGAGCCAAGCGACGGAGGCGAGGAGAAGAGCGGATGTAGCGACCAATGCGGTGGCGAAGCGAGTGAGGCGGCAGCGACGGGAACGAGGACGAGCGACGGGGGAAGAGCAGGGACGGTGAGAAGAAGAGTAAAGGTAAGGAATGAAAGAGAGCATGACGGTTAGGATTAAACGCATCGCCCCAAGCGCACATTTCCGCCGCCGGGCGACGCAGAACGGCGGCGAAACCAAGTTTCCGTTACGTTTTTCGTGAAATTAGGGCAAAGGGTTTCGATCGCCACGAAAGAAGGAGGGGGAGATGTCGCCGTCTCTCTCTTTCTTTTTTTTTTTGCTTCTCTCTCTCTCTCCGTCGCCGTCGCTTTGACCTCTGACTCTCTGAGGGTTGGATTATGATTTTCAAAAATTAAGGGCGGATTTTGGTATATAAAAAAAAAAAGGCTCGAGTCGTTACATTGAAATGGGCCCTATCTAATAAAGGCATATACCAATGGGCGTTGTTAACGGCCCGAATACGGCAAAAGAGTTTTTTTTTTTTTTTTTAACGTTCGTTTCATTGATAATAAAAACTAGGCTGGGAAAAAAACTGAAACCGAACCGAAATTCGTAAAATACCCGAACGGATCCTAAATTTCAATATCCGAAAACCCGAACCCGAACCCGACCCGAACCGGAAACCGAATGGGTACCTGAAATAACCGAAATACAATTATATACCTAAAATATTAATAATATTTAGATTTGATATAGCTTATTTATCCTAAATTATAATTATAAATCCAAATATATGAATTACTTTTAGATAAAAATAACTAAAATATCAAAAATATATAGAATATATGAAATTTTTAGTTATATTTGTCAAATTTAATTGATTTATATTTAAATTTAACTAATTTTTATTTTCTTCTTATAAATGTTCGGGTACCCGACCCGAACCCGAACCGAAATTCTAAAATACCTGAATGGGTCCTAAATCTTCAAACCCGAAAATCCGAAACCCGAATGGACCCGACCCGAACCCGAACGGGTACCCGAACGCCCAGGCCTATTAAAAACCATTACAAATCAGAATAGAGTGAATCAAATGAATACAAAGTCAATTGACAGAATTTCCTGAAAAAAACAAATTATTGCATAAGCTTTTGTGCCATATCATAAGAGCGATAGACATAAGAAGTGAATTTAACGATGCTTTCTAAAGTGAAGACTTATCCGCTAATAGAGATTGAACTATACTATTTTTCTTCTCCATACATGATCTTCTTTGGATGCAAAATATGTGTTTGGTTTGCAACTTGTAGCAACCTTTCGTAATTGCACACTGCATAATGAAACACATTGCTTCTGTTGAATGAAATCCTGTTTCTACAATTGGATACCACTGACTTTGTATCCAAGACCTTCTATGAGGATTTTGCTTTGACATTGTCCTCTTCGAGTTTAATAGTAGACATTGCCTCTGTTTGGTGATGATGATATTATCCTCTCTTGTGACAAGTTTCCATACCCGAATCCGCTTACAATCCAGAAATCTTCTTCTCCATCGTTGTCTTTGAAAAAATGATTTTGATAACTTTTATAAACCTAGAAATCAAACGATTCATAAGTGAATCGACAAAAACCATATGGAGAAAACTCTAACGGAAAGAAACCAACACAAATCTGTGTGAATAATCGTCGAAATATAGCCGGAAAATCACCCTCACATAAAGGGACAAAAAAAAAAGAGATGTTGGATTTGATTCATCAAAAAAATCAATACAACAATCATCAATCAAAATTTATTAGAAACTTAAACTATAAAACAGAGAAACAAAAACAGAAAGAGTACGGCCGACGCCGCCGGCCTGAGAGAAAAAAAGTTGGTGTTGTAACGAAAGTTAGTAACCGTAAAAGTTCTCTTGGAGAAGACGACGGTTCCGTTCCCCCTTTATCTTGATAAATTTTTTTACACAATAATACGGCGAAAAAGAGTTTAATCTTCAAAAATTTCTCGTCTCTCGAACTATATCATTCTGTTATACTCTAATAAAAAGCACGTAGCAAGAAAAAAGAGGGGAAAGCATTAACACTCATTCTTGACATAATACCAAAGATATCATTCTCTTACAATTTAGGATAGCTTAAAAAGGTTAAAATCATGACAAAACGAAGAAGGAACATAAGAGTTCACCAAAACTTAGTACTCAAAAGGACAAACTTGTATGTTCATTAATACTTTGATTCTTTGCCGGCTTGTTCGTAAATTTGCCAACGGTATAGATGCTTTTAACTTTTTCTTCATATGTTATTGTTTTGTCTTAGCAGGCTATATATGAATACTCAAGATGTGGACCACTACCCTTATTCCGTAACCTGTCTTTCTTGCGTGTTGAATTCTCCGACTACAAATGCGAAGTGCTGCCAATCTTTCTTCAGAGCTGCCCGAATCTTAAATCTCTTACCTTGGTTAGGATTCTTTACTGTTACCATAAACTTCCTTTCTTACTAACGCTGATGGTGAAAGTGTCACATAGCTCAACTTGTTTCGTCTTACTTGCAGGGATTTGAACCTCCAAGAAAGCAGGGAGTTAGTGTTTCACCTGGACCTTGGAAGTTTCTGAGTTCTCTCGAGTACGTTAAGATTGTAAAGACAATGGCAGAGGAGGCGGCAGAGACAAAACTGAAACTTGTGAGTTACTTTCTAGAGAAGTCAACAATCCTCAAGAAACTCACACTATGCTTAGGTAATTTTTTCAGACCGAAAGAAGAATATATCCTGTGGATAATAGCTTTGAGCAACTCATATCTCATGGGCCAATCTGGGCCTGCGAACAAACACAAGAGGAATCAAGTCAAATGGGCCAAGGAATAGTTCGAACAAGTCAAGTTGCAAATAGGTTTCTTTAAGGAACTATATATATATATGTCGATAGATTAGACATAGTTAATCTATCTTCTCTTTTATGGCACTAGCTTCATCTCCTAGGGTTCTTTCTACTTTGCAATTGATATGTGCATAAGAGAAAGGATTCCTAAGAGCGTTTGTATATTTCTCAAGTTAGTGGATCTTGTGGGAGACGGTTCCCACCCCAGACGTACCGGTTCGAGGCCGGAAACTGGGTTAACAATCTCTTGTGTCAAGTTAAGCAATCTGTCTAAACACTCACAAGCGGTATCAGAGCAATCCAGGTTTTAAATTGCAAGGAGGGGAGAGAGATCAGTGGAGATTTCAACAGAATCATCTCAGAAGAGGGAAGGTGAGGACGCTTACTTTTCTCCAAGGCGTGAGTTGATTGTTTTGTTGAAGTCGCGGCTACCGTCATCGTCTCGTTCAGCGTCACGTAAGTCCTGTCTAGTTTACCTGTATCAAAGGAATTGAAAAAGGGTTAGACATGGACTCTAGTGGAAAATTCAAGAAGGTTTCCAAACTTGATGTTGAGAAGTTTGATGGTAAAGGAGATTTTGGCCTTTGGAAACATAAGGTCATATGTCAGTTGGAGCTTCTAGGCTTAGAATCGGTTCTGGAGGAAAGTTCAGATGGTTTGAAATCTGACGAGGAAGAAATAGAGGAGAAGGATCAAAAGCCAGATCCTAAGGCTGCTCAAAAGGAAAAACAGGTTAAGAATCTTATTAAGATGAGTTTGAGTGACTTAATCTTGAGGAAGGTATGGAAGGAAGCTACAGCTCTCGATATTTGGAAGGCTCTTGAAAGGGATTATCAAACCAAGACACTTCCAAATCAGATATTCTTAAAGCAAAGGTTCGCTAGTTTTAAGATGCAAGAGAGTAAGAGCATTGAGGAAAATCTGGACATCTTTCAGAGGTTGGTTGATGATCTTGGAAGTCTGAACATTCAGATAAGCGATGAAGATCAAGCGATTCAAATTTTAACAAGTCTACCACCACCTTATGAACCGTTGGTGCATACTCTGAAGTATAGAAGTGGCAAAGATACGTTAACTGTGGCGGTGGTAAGGTCATCGGCATATGCAAAGGAGGCTGAGCAGAATTAGAAAGGCTTACTGAAAGGGAAATCGCAGGGTGATGGTCTATACGTTGAGTCCAGGGGAAGATGCACTTGATCGTTTACAAGTTGTGCTTCGAAAGTGGAATCGTGAGGTTTTTGGTGAGGTCCAAGATCATCAAAACGATCTGACAAGGTGGGGACAAATCAGGGAGAGGCAGATCTAAGAGCAAAGGCAGATCTAATTCTAAGTCCAAAAACGTTCAGATCGGAAAAGGGGGGTGTTTTATTTGTGGTAAGGAAGGGCATTGGAAGAGAGAATGTCCTGATAAGCGTTCTAACAAGAATGGGGATTCAGCCAATATAGCAAGTGAACCCATGGTTCTTACTGTGATCACTACCGCTGCGAATCACAAATGGGTTATGGATTCTGGCTGTTCTTATCACAGTACACCATACAAAGAATTCCTGCTTGATCTCCAGGAATTTACAGGTGGAAGTGTCCTAATGGCAAACGATGTGCCTTGTGAGATCAAAGGCATTGGTAAAATCCGGATTCAAAAATCGGATGGATCAATCTTTGTCTTAACAGAAGTAAGATATATTCCAGGTCTGCGTAAAAATCTTATTTCATATGGGATGCTTGAAAAAGCTGGATGCAGATATGAAGGAAGCGATTTCAGATTTGATTTTTTCAAGGGAAATCAAAAGGTTCTGACAGGAGACTGTATAGCAATGGCTTATACTATCTGCAAGGAGAATTCGTTAAAGGAGAGGTGAATGTCTCTAAGGCTGAAATCGATATGACTAAGATATGGCATTCAAGGTTGGGTCATATGAGCACAAACAATATGGATATTTTGGTCAAGGGGGGTTATCTGCCAAAGAAAGAAGTGAATAAGTTGGAGTTTTGTGAGAGTTGTGCTCTGGGGAAATCTCACAAACAGGCCTTTCCAGCGGCAAAGCACACCACCAAGGAGATACTCGGATACATTCACTCAGACTTATGGGGTTCTCCTTCAAGTCCAAAAAGTCTAGGTGGGTGTAAATACTTTGTGAGTTTCATTGATGATTACTCAAAGAAAGTATGGATTTTCTTCCTAAAATCTAAGGACCAGGCATTTGGCAAATTCAAGGAATGGAAAGAAACTGTCAAAAATCAGACAAGGAAGAAAATCAGGTATTTAAGAACAGATAATGGGCTGGAATTTTGCAATACTTTTTTCGATAATTTGTGCAAGGAATCTGGGATTACAAGGCACAAGACTTGCACCTACACACCACAGCAGAATGGCATGTCAGAGAGGATGAACATGACGATTATGGACAAGGTGCGATGCATGCTTGCTGAGACAGGGTTAGGGCAAGAATTATGGGCTGAAGCTGCTTCTACAGCCGTGTATTTGATCAATAGATCACCTAATTCTACCCTAAATTTTAAGCTACTAGAGGAGATGTGGAGTGGCACAAAACCGGATCTCTCTCATCTAAGGAGATTCGGATGCTCAGCTTATGTCCATAGAGTACAAGAGAAGACCAAGCCTTGAGCTGTTAAGGGAGTGTTTGTCGGATATCCTTTTGGTGTTAAAGGATACAGAGTTTGGTTATCAGAGGAAGGAAGATGTGAAACCAGCAGGAATGTTGTTTTTCATGAAGAAGAGCTCTATAAGCATACTCTCTCCGACACAGCAAAAGCAGTAGAAGGAGAAAAGAAAAGGAAGTAAAAAAGGGTGACGTTTTCTTAGGATCTCATACAAGGCCCTTCTACACACACTGATATTGGAGAAACGTCATCTAAAATTGATGAAGGTTCTGTAACAGATGAATCAGACAGTTCTGAAGAATCTGATATAGAAGAAGATGCTGCAGAGTCGGATAATGAAGGTTCATTAGATGGCTACTTGTTAGCGAGAGACAGGGGAAGAAGAACGAACATCAGGCCACCTTCTAGGTATGAAGATGGAGACTTTGTGGCTTATGCTCTATCTATCGCAGAGGAATTAGACCTTGATGAGCCCAAAAGCTATCAAGAAGCTAAAAGGAGCAAGCAGTGGAAACACTGGAATAATGCAGCAGGGGAGGAGTTTGATTCTTAAAAAGAAATCAAACATGGAATCTCATAGATCGACCAAAAGATCAGAAGGTGATTGGATGCAAATGGGTTTTCAAACTGAAATCACGGATACCAGGCGTTGAGAAGCAGAGATATAAAGCAAGGTTGGTAGCTAAGGGCTTCTCACAAAAGGAAGGTATTGATTACAATGAGGTGTTTTCACCAGTGGTTAAGCATGTCTCTATCAGAGTTATGTTATCGGCTGTAACAAATTTGGATTACGAGTTGGAATAACTAGACGTGAAGACAGCTTTTTTGCATGGATATCTTGATGAAAGGGTTTTAATGGAGCAACCAGAAGGATTTGTTCAGAAGGGAGAAGAGAACAAGGTCTGTTTGTTGAAAAAATCCTTATACGGATTGAAACAATCACCAAGGCAGTGGAATTTGAGATTTGATGGTTTCATGAAAAAGCAGAAATTCATGAGAAGTGATCGTGATCCTTGTGTTTACATGAGGAATGTTCAGACAGAGAAAGCTATTTATCTGCTCCTATATGTGGATGATATGCTTATTGCTTCAGGGAATTTGAACGAAATTAAGGAAGTAAAGGAGATTCTGAGCAGGGAATTTGAGATGAAAGACATGGGTCAAGCCTCACGAATTCTGGGAATGGATATCATCCGAGATAGAGCTAAGGGTGAATTAGTTTTATCACAAGAAAACTACTTGGAAAAGGTTCTAAGGACGTTTGGCATGACAGAAGCTAAACCAGTTGTAACACCTATTGCTACTCATTTCAAACTCAAGAGTCTAACTGAGGCAGAGTTAGCAGAGGAAGCAAGGTATATGGAGAACATACCTTATGCAAGCGCAGTAGGGAGCCTGATGTACGCCATGGTGGGATCCAGACCTGATCTCGGATATGCCATTGGTGTCATCTGCAGGTTCATGTCATCACCTGGAAGAGAACATTGGTCTGCAGTTAAATGGGTTATGCGGTATCTGAAGGGAACTCTAAAAACATGATTGACATTCAGGAAGCATTCAGAATTCAACGTGGAAGGTTTTAGTGACTCAGATTATGCAACAGACTTAGATAAAAGGAGGTCAGTCACCGGTTATGTATTTAAAGTTTGAGGATATACAGTGTGCTGGAAATCCTATCTACAATCTGTGGTGGCTCTATCTACAACTGAAGCAGAATACATGGCGCTAAGATCGTATCCAAGATATTAGTAGGACATCTGAAGAAGCATCTCTCCAGAATTATATCTGAAACTCAGGCTGCCTTCATACCGGGTAGGAACATCATGGATAACATAATCATAACACACGAAATGCTCCACTCCTTGAAATCCCTGAAATGATGGCAAAAATCTTATATGACCATCAAAACAGACATCTCAAAAGCATATGATTGATTAGAATGATCTTTTATCAGAGACACAATGATGCACATGGGATTTGATACTCGCTTGATACATTGGATCATGTCTTGCATTGAATCAATCAGTTTCTCCACACTCATTAATGGATTGCCTCACGACATGATTACACCTCACCGAGGTATCTGTCAGGGTGACCCTTTGTCACCTTATATTTTCATTTTATGTAGTGAGGTGCTCACACATCTACTCAACAAAGCAACAAATGAAAGGAAATTTCAAGGGATGAAGATCAGTTCCTCCAAGCCTACCATAAATCATTTACTTTTCATTGATGATGCTTTGTTTTTCTGCCATGCTCATCCGAGATCCTGCCGTACGATCATGAGTATCCTCTCCACATATGAATCAGTGTCAGGACAGGCAGTCAATCTGAACAAATAAGCGATCAGTTTTGGATATAGAGTTCATCATACTATGAAAACGAAACTACGTCACATCTTAAACATTCACAATGATGGTGGACATGGGAAATATTTGGGACTTCCAGAACAAGTCGGCCGTAAAAAGAAGAAGATCTTTTGTTATTTTATCGACAAAGTCCAACAGCGTACGTCTGGATGGTCTCACAGATTCCTCTCAGAAGCAGGGAAAGAAATACTTTTAAAAACTGCCGCGATGGCTCTTCCAGTATTCACAATGAATGTATTTCGACTTCCAAAAGGAACAACAGACGAGATAAATCAACAATTAGCCCGTTATTGGTGGAGTAAAGGCAACAATTACTCATGCAATGCACTGGTGCTCTTGGGAATGCATTGCTTTACCTAAAAAAGAAGGAGGTTCGGGTTCCTTGATCTAGAAGCTTTTAACTTAGCCATGCTGGCCAAACAATCATGGCGTTTACTACAACAACCTAACAGCCTAGTTGCTCGTGTCCTCAAAGGCCGTTACCACTCTAAATCATCAATACTCACCGCTACGGCTCAGAATAAACCATCCTTTTTCTGGCGATCTATTTTAGATGGGCGGAATCTTCTACAACAAGGTCTCAGAGTTCTCATTGGTACTGGTGATGACACTCTCATATGGAAAGATCCATGGCTCCCTGTCAGTCTGATACACGAGCTTTAAACCCTTATTTCCTACTGCAAGTGCACAACATACAAAGTAGTATTTAGGGGTCGATCCCACGAAGACTAGTTTCCACACTTTGATCTAATGAGCTAAATTAAGAGCTAAGACAATTCAAATATGTTTTTGGTTTTTGTAGATAGCAATAATAAAAGCGAAATCGGTTGTAAAGATTATATTAAACAAGCGTTAGGTCAAGGAATATCGCAGGAGATTCAGAGCAACGGATCAAACAACTATTCAGGCAGTGATTAAGCATAAGTCTAGAACTCAAACACTAAGATAATATCAATCCACTCTCGTGGTATCAATATCTTTGTCTATCGACCTAGAATTCCTAACTCTCGTTGGTACTAGAAATCGTAGACAAGCATTAAGGACAGGTTTAATATGTTCACAATTCTCCAATACATCTACTCTCGCATGTAATAAATAAATTGCTCACCAATGTTCTTTCTAGCAACCTAGCAACTCTCGCTGTCTAAGTTAAACCCAATATCATAAAATCAAGTGATCAATTCGATCTAAGCATTAAGAACAACAAAGGTGAAGACATTGATTTGAATAGCCTATTTGTGTTTAACCCTAAAGCTCATGAATTCCTTTGACAAACCTCAACCTAACTAAGAGATCTACTCAGACATAATTAAAGAAGAAGATAACAAAGAGATTATAAAGTTCATCATAAAAACTTGAATAGATAACAAAAGCTGGATATAAACTTATAAGAACTTAATTAAAGCATAAATATAAGAACTGAAAGTAAAACTTAAAGCATAAGCATAAATATAAGAACTGAAAGTAAAACTTAAAGCATAAGCATAAATGTATAAAGCTTAAAAGAAACTAAATAAAACTTAATAAAAGCATAAACATAAAACTTAAAACTGAAGAAGGAGCAATGCTTTGAAGCTAGAGAAGAGAGGAGGAAGAAGATGGTGTGGTTTGAAGCATCAAGAGTGGGTTCATTATATAGGCCAATGTGAAGGTGAGTAGGTAAGACGGGGAACGGTCGTTCTGATGGGGAGAACGGTCGTTCCTTAGTTCTTTTGTCGGGGAACGATCGTTCTGATGGGGAGAACGATCGTTCCGTAGTGTTTTTGTCGGCATGGTTGGTGAAGTGTGGAACGGGCACATGGGAGAGAACGATCGATCTTCGGTTTTTGTCGGCAGGGTAGGTGAGTGTGGGAACGGTCGTTCCTCTTCTCTTGTCGGCAAGGTAGGTGAAGAGGGGAATGATCGTTCCTTAGGTGGAACGATCGTTCTCCATGGTCGTTCTAGCCAAAGAACGGTCGTTCCTTTGTTTCGCCTGAACGATCGTTCTTCTTTAGAACTGTCGTTCTCTTGTGTTGGTCCTTTTCTCGTTTTTCTGTCTTAACTTGACTCGAACATGTCCGTAAACGCCAAACTCCTTCGGAACTCCATGAAATCTGTAAAAAGACTCAAAACAATAGAAAAGACTCGAAAAACTAACGAAAGATGCAAATCAAAACTCAAACCGAATACTAAAAACGAATCAATATACGTTAAAAACACATAATATCACAGTCCACCATGTCCTCCTTGCCCTTTACCAGGTACTCTGACGATCACTAAGGTTAGTGATGTAATCACAAATGGAACCTGGAATGAAGAACTCTTGCAACAGAATATGAACGCTCAGGATGTAGAAATCGTAAAAAACATGAAACTCAGTCGCTGCGCAACTTTAGATCTTCTGGGATGGCACTAGACATCATCGGGTTTATATACTATCAAATCGGGGTATTGGCTTGCTACACATCTACATCACTTGAGCTCTCCCATCATTCCTCCTCCAGGACCCTTGGATCTCAAACAAGCTTTATGGAAATTACAACTACAACCTAAACTTCGCCATTTTCTTTGGAGAATATTATCAAAAGCCATTGCTATTGGAAGCAATCTCCATCATCGTCATGTTATTCAAGACCCTACTTATCCTCGCTGTTGCTCATCTATAGAATCAGAAAATCACTTATTTGCCCAATGCGTTCATGCTCAGGCTGTATTGAGGGCAGCCAATCTTTCAAATCCTAATTTGATGAACCACTCTGGAAGTTTCGAAGCTCAACTACGACAAATACTTGATAATTATCAGAAAAAGGATCTTCCACAAGCAGAGCGTCTACTTCATTTCTGGATTCTGTGGCGACTTTGGAAGAGCCGAAATATTCTAGTTTATCAACAAAAAGCTTATACTTGGGAACAAGATATTAAAAAGCAAAAGAAAATAATGATGAGTGGCTTTTACATTCAATCAATCACACCACTAGAACAACAGCATCATCAGGCAATCCTCAACAATCTGCTTGGACAACCCCCGAAGAAGGTTTCATCAAATGTAACTACGACTGTCGTTTCAGTAGCACACAAGACAGTTCATCAACATGGATTATGCGTAACTCAGAAGGTTTTTATCTTGAAGCAAACAAAAGCATAGGTAAAAAATGCAGTTCTCTATTGGAAGCAGAACTTCAAGCTCTTTTAATGGCAATGCAACCTGCGTGGCTCGAGGATATCAACAAGTGACATTTGAGGGGGATAACAAGACAGTTCATGAACTACTCACACAGAATCAGAGGAATTTTCAGGTGCATAATTGGATTCAAGAAATTCTGGAATGGAAATCAAAATTTAAGATGGCAAAGTTTCAATGGACTCCACGCCACAACATAAAAGCTGCAGATTACTTGGCAAAACTTTCGACTCCAGCTAGTATAAAATTCCAGCATTTCTTTTATGTACCAACGTTTTTATCACATTATCTATTTGAAGACCATGTAATTTCACTTCAAATTTAATCAATAAAATAGTCGTTAAGAAAAAAAAAATTCCCCATACTCAACAACGGCGAAAATGGTGAATAAATCGTAGTCTTCCAAGTCTTGAGATGGTTTGGTGATCAACAACTTAGAGGGTCCATCTCAAGTTTTACTCTAAAATTGATCTGGAGTTTATTTGAAAATGCTAGATCGTTGCTTGATGTGTTTTATCTTAACCGTGAACCGGCTCTTTGTCCTTTAATGTACTTTTTGGGCTTTTGTCCTCCTTTCGTTTCGTTTTTTCGAGGTGGTGATATTCGGTGGCTCAAGTATCGTCAACTCTCTCATGGCAACTTTTTCTGCTCTTGGCCTTGGTCTCAGGTTAGATCAGCTCTCTCAGCACGAATTGTTATTGTAAAAGTTTCGATTTTTTTCTGTTTTAAGGATTTACTATTTTTTGGTTTTTTATTTCGAACCGACCTATTATTAATGGGGTTTCAGCCTGTTTAGTTTTCTTTTATTCTTCTTTGCTTTATATTAAAAAAACCAAAAATTATAATATGAAAACCTTTTAAAGAAAAACTGCTAGATTTCTATGGATTGTGACCCGAAACTACTTTCTATATTTTTGTTTTGGAAATGGAATATATAAAAAAACATAGAAAGTGTAAACTAGGCCTGGGACTTCTGTTAATTTTCCGGGTTCGGGTCGGGTGATTCAGTTTTTCGGGTTTTGACGTTAGAAACAGTTCGGGTTTTTTTCTAATTGTATTTCGTGTAGTTCGGTTTATTTCATGTTCTGGTCGGGTTTCGGGTTCCATATCAAACCCGATCGGGTTTTATTTTGAGTTCAGTTCGGTTTATTTCGGGTTCGGGTTCAGGTTTTTCGGATTATTTCAAAACCAAAGTAACCAATATAATGAAAAAATCGAAAATTTGGTATTTAGAGTTCGGGTTCGGGTATTTCAAGTTCGGGTTCCTTTTATTCCTGTTTTGATTTTTCGGGTTTAGAAAAATAGAAACCGTTCGAGTTTTTTAAGTTCATTTATTGGGTTCGGGTTGGGTTCGGTTCGGTTTATTCGGGTTTCGTATTTTCGGATTTGGACAAACTGAAACCGATCAGGTTTTTTAATATACTTTTTTGGGTTCGCGTTCGGGTTTTTCGGGTCGGGTTCGGGTTCGGGTTTCGGTTTCGGATAAAAATCCTAGGCCTAGTGTAAACGTTGAAAAGATCTCTCAAATAAACGCTTCACTTAATTGTAAGTTGTAACACATTCTTCATTCTCCTTTATAATAAATGAAATTTTACTCAGTCTACAGCTTAATATCACAATTTCCGCCAAATACTAGATCCGATTATAAAACGCTTGTCAGCTGAATCGTACGGTGTGTAATCTCTCTCTACTTATGCTGATTTGTTTCATATTCATTTCCTCTTCATATTCTTTCCCTTCCACTTATTTTTGACATCAAAAGATACTCAAACACAAAACTTAAGCTGTTGCAAATAAATTAGGATGGTGTCTTAACCACTGCGGGACCAGCAAGTCAACATAGGAGAAGGGTGCTTCACGGTGTCTCGACCCCTTAGCTAAGCAGTCAGCCCAGATGTTCTCCGTTATTCGGATAAATTTGAAAGATATCTTGTTAAAACATTGCCGAAGATCCTGCAACACTTCAAGTTCTGATTCCAGAGATGGCCAATCCTCCTCTTCGTTAATGATTTTAATTAATTGAGCACAATCTGACTCGAAATTTACTTCTAGTCTTCCTAGACGAATCAACTCTTGCATTGACCAGATTAAGCCTTCCATTTTCGCATGGATTGGTGATTTGTTATTAGCATTCGCTCCTGCTCCCACGAGCTCGATCTCGCCAGTGCGAAATAATACAAAATCGAATCTTACAAGCTTTTCTTCTTGGCTCCACGAGGCATTAGTCTAACATTGGGGGATGCCGCCGGAGGATCCAAAATCACTGGCGCTTCATCATCTTTGATGCTTTCTTCCATCACTTGTGCTAGGCACCAACTTTCTGATTCTTGTTTGGCTAGAAGACTCGTATCCGCTGGGGAGATCTCTTTTTCGTTAAAAACTTTTTTCATTTTGGGCTTTCCAGATGTACCATATCAGCCATGGGAATACGGACGTGGCCTCTCGATGTGCCCCCTCCTTCCATCGCTCTTGAAAAAGGTAATCAAAATTGGCGAATGGGGAAGGGCCCGTGAACATCCCCGTAGACAATGGAGAGGTCCCAACACTGAGACGCAAAGGGACACTCAGATATCAGATGGTTAATCGATTCCTCGTCAGCCCCACAGCGTGGACACTTCCTATCCGTCTCAAAATGATGATCAGCTAATCTTCTTTTCGTTGCTACGCAACCCAACAAGACTTGCCAGAGAAAGTGCTTGATCTTCTTTGTGGTTTTAAGGATCTAAATCCGTTTTTTAAGAGGCTTCGTACTCGGTTCGGAGTAGACGGTGGGCTCATGCGCTTATCGTAGATGGATGGTTCTGAAATAACCTGACCTTACCGAATAAAGACCAGACTTGGTGAAATCCCAGCAGACACTATCGCGCTGGTCTCGTCGGCTCGGTCTAATACTTTAAACCGAGGGGCTGGCACGAGAAATTTTAATCCTGTAAATTTTTTTTTAACTCTCCGCTCCTCTGATTAGAGAGATCAAAACTTCAGTGCATAAAATGAATAGGAATGGAGAGAGTGGATTACCCTGGCGCAAGCCTCTTCCTGAGATGATAAGTCCTTTTGCCTTGCCATTTAGGAGAACCTGATAGGACACTGAAGTGATGCACTTCATAACCCATTGAATCCACTCCACATCAAAACCCATTTTTCTCATCAGAACTTCGACAAATCGCCATTCGACAGGATCATAAGCTTTGCTCATGTCTGTCTTGATGGCTATATATTTGAACTTACAGCTTAGCTTGGTTCGGAGTACGTGGAAGATCTCTTGTGCGACTAAAATATTATCTGTTATCGACCGACGAGCCACAAAGGCCGATTGGGTCTCTGAAATGATACTTGGAAGGATATTTTTTAACCTTTTCGAGAGGATCTTGGAGATAATCTTGTAGCTTACATTGCAGAGGCTGATAGGACGAAAATCCATCATGGTTGAGGGTCTCTCTGTTTTCGGGATTAAGCAAATGTTGGTTTGGTTTATCCGCTCATCAAACTCCCTCGAGGCAAAGAAATCTCTAATCATCTTACATATATCTGACGATACAATGGACCCGTATCTCTGGTAAAACAGGCTCGTCATCCCATCTGGTCCTGGCGCTCTATCCGACCTAATTGCAAATGTTGCATCTCTGATCTCTAAGTCTGTGGGGATACGCGTCAAAGCTCTATTCATATCAGCAGTAACCGACTCGGTCATATACCGGAATATGTTTTCGTCCACCCCCGCGATTATCAATGAAAAAAGAGCTGTAAAATAGCTTGTCGCTACCTGCTGAATACCTTCTTCCGTCTCGACCCACGCGTTGTGTGTATTTCGTATTTTGATAATACAGTTTCTTGCCCAGCGTTGTTTAGTAGAGGAATGGAAAAAATCTCGTGTTCTGGTCACCTTCTCTTAGTATTTAACCTGGCTTTTTTCTTCCAGTAAAGTTCTTCCTCTCTATAGGCCTCGCACAACCGCCATTTTAGTTCCAATTCTTGCTCACTCGAGATGTTATCATTATCTTGCACTTTATCCAAGAGTTTTTTTATGTCCTCAATCATCTTTGCATTGTTGGATGGGTTTTGATGCTTCCAAATAGATATGGGGCGATGACAGCTTCCGATTTTATCATCGATATTCCCATGATTCATCCTTGATGCACTTTTCCAATGAGAAGCAATGGTTTCAGTAATAATATCCCATGAACTGCCGCATATGAAAGGAATACCAGAAAAACCTTCATAACTCATGAGTCAAAAAACAAAAAAGAAATGAAACCAATTAAAGTATCGGTAAGTGACTAACCAAGGAATCCTCAAACTCTATAAGTTTCTGCGAGAATCTGTTGTTGTTTGCTTTGAGAGATGCCTTCCTCTCGTCCATTATCGACGATAAACCCAGAAGCGTAGCTAGCACCGGCTGATTCGGTGTTGAAGGGGCGACAGGCCGTTTGCTGACGACGGGGACTGAAGGGAATGTCCTGAAATCAGACATGTATTTACTCTAGTAGAGTCGTGATGTCGAGATAAGACAATCATATGATATTGGAAGGTTATAATGTTTTGCTAGAAGCCGCTTATAACTTATGAGTTATGAACTCATTACCATTATCATATGATCCTATAGGGTCACACACCTAAGCAAACTGGATAATATAAATTGGGTTTTGATCATTAGAGTAATGATTATGATCAACGTATATACGTCGATATCGTTTTTCTTTGAGGGTGTCGATCGACACTAATAGTGGGTGTCGATCGACACCTGTCGGCATCGTCTTCTCGATGTTTGACTTTCTGTGAGGGTGTCGATCGACACCAATGGTGGGTGTCGATCGACACCTGTCGGCAACTCCAGCCTATATATGATATGAGGGCTGCTCGAGTTAAGATAGAAAAGAGAAGCTTTGGCTGACACGAAACTCAGAGAAAAACAGAGAAAACTCAAAAACGCGAATCGTTCGCGAAGGTACTAGCATCCCGTCGTCCAGTTTGTGTGCGTGTGGACTTCTGTAGAGGCGCAGCACTTGAGGCGTTTTCTTATCTCGATTACCTGTTCTTCTTCCGCTGCTTAATCTCCAGGTATGTTCGAGATTTGACAAAGATTCAATTAAACACGATCCGTGGGTTAGGATGTTGTTAGGGCTGTTTTAATCGGATTAAAACCTGAACAAATCCCTTCAGTGGTATCAGAGCGGTTTGTTTTATTGAATCTGGAGCTTATAATTGAATTGGTTGAATTCAAAACGAGATATATATGATATATAAAGGATTGCTTGCTAGATTATTATGTTCAAAAACTGTTTTTGTTGCATAAATCGTTAAATCCAGGGCTTGTGCGAAACGGGTGTCGATCGACACCATGTGACTGTGTCGATCGACACCGATCGGGTTTTCGCGTGAACTTTCAGGTCACGATCTTCGATCGTGTTTCCTCAAACCACTGGTGTCGACCGACACTAAAGTAGTGTCGATCGACACCAATCGGTTCATCGCGTTTTGGTTCAATTGGATTGAACCGGGTAATCGCGATCGGTTCAAGCGGTAAATCGGTTATCGTTCATTGAACCGATTTGGTTGGTGTCGACCGACACTAATGTAGTGTCGATCGACACCGGTCGGTTATTTGCAAATTGATTCGATCAGTTTAATCGGTTAAATGGTTTATCGCGATTGAACCGGATCGGAATCTGTCGGTCAAAACAAACTAGTTGTGTCGATCGACACTGATCTGGTGTCGATCGACACCACTTCAGAATTTGCGTTCTAGCTGTTTAACTTAAGAATTTTAAAGGTTTAAAACAAGTTGAAATATCTAGGATATAAATTGATATAAACTAGATTTAAGGTTCAGTTCCTCAAACAAAATATTAAGCTTTAATATTTCCCAACTGTCAACTGTCAAGGCTCGTTTCATGGTTGATGGGTCTGCCAAAGCAGGGTGTCCGCAATTACATGAGTGAGGCAGGTTGTAATCGTTACTACCGACTTAAAAGATTGGTTTGCTTAACTGGGCTATCAAAATAGTTTTGGGCTCAGAGATATAGGATCGGATTAGATATAAGATATTAATCGAGACAAGAATATATATGATATAATTAGCAAAGTGTTGCTTACCTAAATAGCTAAAAGTTTGGGCGATGAGCCAAAGCTCACTCAAATTTTTGTGAAATATGGATCTGGATCATTATATTCAATTGAGGAAAATTGTTTTGAATATAATGTGAGTTTCTTAATTGTTAAGATTTCTCATTTCTTGAACATCGAAACTAACTCTCATTTTGTGTTTTTTCAGCTATGGCTAGCTCCCCTCACAGAAACACATTCTCGCTTCGATCCGTCCTTGAGAAGGACAAGCTTAATGGATCGAACTTCCTTGAATGGTCGGAACTTGAGAATTGTTCTCAAGCAGGAGAAAAAGGAATATGTCCTGAGAAGGTTCTCCTGAGAAACCGAAATCCAATGCCGGACACGCTGAAAGGAATGCTTGGGAGAAGCATTCCAATGATGAGGTCGATGTGAGTTGTCTCATGCTGGCTACCATGAACTCGGACTTGCAGAAGCAATACGAGAACGTGGCGTCACCTGTTGAGATGAGCACTAGCCTGAAAGGGATGTTTCAGGAGCAAGCACGAACTGAGAGATACCAGACGGTTAAGTCTCTCATTGAGTGCAGGCTACCAAAGGATGGTCCAGTTAGCCCACATGTCATTAAGATGATGGGTTATATTGATAACTTGGCAAAACTGGATTGTCCCCTTAGCCAAGAGTTGGCTACAGACATCATTTTGCAGTCGTTGCCGTCAAGCTTTGATCAGTTTATCATGAACTATAACATGAACAACATGACAAAGACTTTGACGGAACTGCATGGCATGCTCAAGACAGCTGAGCCAAACATCAAAAAGGGCACCCCTAATGTACTTTTGGTGCAAGGGGGTAAAAAGTTTAAGAAACATGCTAAGGGTAAAGGAAAAGCTAAGGCATTCCAGATTGAGAATCAGGATAAGCCTGAGGCTTCTTCCAAACCCAAACGCGGCCCTACTGATGCTGATAAATGCCATTACTGCAATAAGTCTGGGCATTGGAAGAGAAATTGCAAAGAGTATCTGGCAGATCTAAAGAACTCGAAGAAGACGTATGAGACGACTTCTTCAGGTATCTATGTTATAGAAGTAAATGTTACTACTTCAGGTTCTAAGTCTTGGGTATTAGATACCGGCTGTGGCGCTCATATTTGTACAAATATGCAGGGTCTAAGCAACAGTAGAACGCTGGAGAAGGGACAAGTGGACCTGCGTTTGGGAATGGAGCAAGAGTTGCTGCATTGGCCGTAGGAACTTATCATTTGTCTTTGCCGTCAGGCTTGGTTTTAGAATTGAATAATTGCTACTATGTACCTGCTATAAGCAGAAACATCATTTCTATTCCTGTTTTGGATTTAGAAGACTTTCATTTTTCGATTAAAAACAAGTGTTGTTCTTTTGATCGTAATGAAATGTTTTATGGTAGCGCTCCATTAGAGAATGGACTTTATATTCTTAACCAATCTTTGCCTGTCTATAACATAAATGCCAAACGGTTAAGAACCAATGACTCGAACCCTACGTTTCTCTGGCATTGTCGTTTGGGCCACATCAATGAGAAAAGGATTCAAAAGCTTCATAAAGATGGACTTTTGGACTCATTTGATTTTGAATCATTTGAGAAGTGTGAATCCTGCTTATTGGGCAAAATGACAAAGGCCCCTTTCAACAAATTTAATGAAAGGGCCGGTGACCTATTGGGACTAATACATACCGATGTATGTGGTCCAATGAGTGTTAGTGCTAGAGGAAACTTTCAGTACTTCATCACGTTTACTGATGACTTCAGTAGATTGGTTATGTCTATTTAATGAGACATAAATCGGAATCCTTTGAAAAGTTCAAGGAGTTCCAAAATGAAGTACAGAACCAACTTGGCAAAAGTATCAAAGCTCTTCGATCAGATAGTGGAGGTGAGTACTTAAGCCAAGAGTTCAGTGATCATCTGAGTAACTGTGGAATTGTTTCACAACTCACTCCTCCTGGAACACCTCAGTGGAATGGTGTGTCTGAAAGGAGGAATCGGACTTTATTGGATATGGTTCGATCGATGATGAGTCAAGTAGATCTTCCATTATCCTTTTGGGGATACGCTCTAGAAACATCTGCGTTTACGCTAAACAGAGTTCCATCAAAATCAGTCGAGAAGACACCATATGAGATGTGGACTGGAAAAGTTCCAAGTTTGTCTTTTCTTAAAATTTGGGGTTGTGAAGCTTATGTCAAGCGGTTGATATCTGATAAGCTTGAACCCAAATCTGATAAGTGCTACTTCGTTGGTTATCCTAAGGAAACCAAGGCTTACTACTTTTACAACCGTTCTGAGAACAAAGTGTTTGTTGCTAAGAACTGTGTTTTTCTTGAGAGAGAATTTCTTTCCAAGAGAACAGTGGGAGTAAAGTACAACTCGAAGAAGTTCGAGGATCACAGGAGCCTGCTCAACCTGTCGAGGAGGAGAGCAGCGACTGGATCTACAAAGAGTTGTAGAGTCCGAACCTGTGATGCCAGAAGTTCGCAGATCCGAAAGGATTCGTCAAGAGCCCGAGATATGGATTTCTTGTGACTAATTGTCATGATCTCTTGATCATTGACAGTGACGAACCTGCGACTTTCGAAGAAGCAATGATGGGCCCTGACTCCGAAAAGTGGTTTAAAGCCGCTGAATCCGAAATCGGTTCCATGTCACAAAACCAAGTATGGACTTTGGGTGATTTACCTGATGGTGTAAAAGCCATTGAGTGTAAATGGGTCTTCAAGAAGAAGATCGATGTGGATGGAAACGTTCAGATTTACAAAGCTAGGTTGGTGGCAAAAGGTTTCAAACAAGTTCAAGGTGTTGACTATGATGAAACCTATTCCCCAGTCGCTATGCTTAAATCTATTCGGATTCTCCTAGCAACAGCCGCTCATTATGATTATGAGATTTGGCAAATGGATGTGAAAACAGCTTTCCTTAACGGGATTCTGGAGGAGGATGTGTACATGACACAACCTCTGGGTTTCATTGATCCTAATGCTGCTGGGAAAGTATGCAAGCTTCATAAATCCATTTATGGATTGAAGCAAGCATCTCGGAGTTGGAACCTACGTTTTGATGAAGCAGTTAAAAAGTTTAACTTCATCAGAAACGAAGAGGAACCTTGCGTTTACAAGAAGACTAGTGGGAGCGCAGTTGCATTTCTCGTATTGTATGTAGACGACATACTTCTCATAGGAGATGATATTCCGTTACTTCAGTCAGTAAAGGACTGGCTCGGAAGTTGTTTCTCGATGAAAGATATGGGTGAAGCCGCCTATATTCTTGGAATAAGGATCTATAGAGATAGATCAAAGAGGCTGATTGGACTGTGCCAGGACACTTATATCGATAAGGTTCTACACAGGTTCAACATGCATGATTCCAAGAAGGGCTTGCTTCCAATGTCTCATGGCATTACTCTCAGCAAGAAGCAGTGTCCTTCGACACCTGCTGAGCGAGAGCGCATGAGTAGGATTCCTTTTGCTTCTGCAATAGGATCTATTATGTATGCCATGCTTTGTACTCGTCCAGATGTTGCTTGTGCTTTAAGCATGACGAGTCGATACCAATCAGATCCCGGTGAGAGTCACTGGACTGCCGTCAAGACAATCCTGAAGTATTTGAGAAATACCAAGGATAAGTTCTTAGTGTACGGAGGAAGTGATGAGCTTGTAGTGAGTGGTTATACGGACGCCAGCTTTCAGACAAATAGAGACGATTTCCGATCTCAGTCTGGTTACGTCTTCTGTCTGAATGGAGGTGCAGTTAGTTGGAAGAGTTCCAAGCAGAGCACCGTGGCCGACTCAACGACCGAGGCTGAATACATCGCTGCTTCTGAAGCGGCGAAGGAGGCTGTTTGGATTAGGAAGTTCATTACTGAGCTTGGTGTGATTCCTAGCATTTCTGAGCCTGTGGCATTGTTTTGTGACAACAATAGAGCCATAGCTCAGGCTAAGGAGCCCAGATCACATCAGAAATCCAAACACATTGAGAGGAGATATCATCTGATTCGTGATATCATTGAGAGAGGTGACGTCAAGATCAGCAGAGTTCCGACAGACGAGAACGTTGCTGACCCGTTGACTAAGCCACTCCCACGACCGAAGCATGAGAGTCATGCAGCTGCTATAGGCATTAGATTCCTTAAGCAGTAATCTTGTTTTAGTGGGAGTTATCATATTTATGTTTTGATGTTCATGTAAACATACATTTGGTTATGTTTTATTTAATGAAATTGTTTCAGTATTATTTAATGATGTTATTAAATAATTGTCCAAAAGTAATTATGGCATTCTTATAGATCATCAAATACGTGATTTGATCATGAAACTCTATAAGTGATAGATGACATAATTATTAGTGTCCATAGTCGAGGTTATCAAAGTTGGACATTGATAACCGCGCGAGACTAGTATGTGAGGTGACTGATGACTAAGTTTCATGGAGTCATTAATAGGAGTATTAAAGTCAATCACATAGATATGTGTTAGAGAACACATGATCGGACATGACCCGCTAATGAGAACTCTACAAGATTGTTATATGAGTGTCATAAGAGTTTCTCATTACGACTATAGAGTATAGTCCTTTGACCTGAGTTCATCATGTTTTCTTACATATGAATTGGTATGCTTTGACCTTGTCAAACGTCAGCCGTAACTGGTGGCTATAAAGGCATTGATTGGGCATATTATGAAGTGTGTAGGAAACAGGGATGGAACAAGATGGAATTTGTCCCTCCCATATAACGGGAGATAAATATCTCTGGGCCTATCAAAGATTTGATACTGGAAATGCGTGGCCGCGCTCAAACGGATTGAATGTCAATCGTTTGTCTTTTATCAGTATAAGTCGGAGTTCGATAAACATGGTTTGGTTGATTAAGGATGACACGAGTTCTTGCTTTATGCCAGATCGAGATATAGAGACAAAAGGATTATGGGAATAGTTGATTCCAGTACAAGTGGGAGATTGAAGGGAATGTCCTGAAATCAGACATGTATTTACTCTAGTAGAGTCGTGATGTCGAGATAAGACAATCATATGATATTGGACGGTTATAATGTTTTGCTAGAAGCCGCTTATAACTTATGAGTTATGAACTCATTACCATTATCATATGATCCTATAGGGTCACACACCTAAGCAAACTGGATAATATAAATTGGGTTTTGATCATTAGAGTAATGATTATGATCAACGTATATACGTCGATATCGTTTTTCTTTGAGGGTGTCGATCGACACTAATAGTGGGTGTCGATCGACACCTGTCGGCATCGTCTTCTCGATGTTTGACTTTCTGTGAGGGTGTCGATCGACACCAATGGTGGGTGTCGATCGACACCTGTCGGCAACTCCAGCCTATATATATGATATGAGGGCTGCTCGAGTTAAGATAGAAAAGAGAAGCTTTGGCTGACACGAAACTCAGAGAAAAACAGAGAAAACTCAAAAACGCGAATCGTTCGCGAAGGTACTAGCATCCCGTCGTCCAGTTTGTGTGCGTGTGGACTTCTGTAGAGGCGCAGCACTTGAGGCGTTTTCTTATCTCGATTACCTGTTCTTCTTCCGCTGCTTAATCTCCAGGTATGTTCGAGATTTGACAAAGATTCAATTAAACACGATCCGTGGGTTAGGATGTTGTTAGGGCTGTTTTAATCGGATTAAAACCTGAACAAATCCCTTCAGGAACCACTTTGCCGAGAGCACGGCATCAGTCTTCGGCGGTGGCTATGCGGTGGCACGGCGTCAGTCTTCAACGATGATCAATCGAGGAAGAAGATAGTAGATTAAGTTTTTTTTTAATTAATTAGATTTGTATAAGTTAGATTCATCAAAGGTATAATAGACTTTTACTCTATTAAAAGTAAGTGTATTTTTGCATAGCATTTAAGTGAGTGTATTTTTAAAAAGTGGTACTTGGAAAGTGGTATTATTGACAATTTCTCTAATCGGTTTTTACTTATAGAGAAATATAAGATTTTAGATTTCAAATATTTTACTTTATGCGTGTTTTAATCTAAAAGTTATAGATTTCAAATTGTCGGTAATCAAATTTCAATCTCAAAATATAAATATTTTAATTATGTTATGCGGGTTATCAATTTTAGATTTCAAATATTTCATTTTCACACGCGTATCATTTTCATCACGCGGATCCTAACCTAGTTAAAATATATTACGATGATGACTATTGTATACTGCTATGTAGTGCTGGGTGTTTTAACCAAAAACCAAAAACCGAACCGAAATAACCGAAACCGAAACCGAACCGAATATTATGAAATACTTATTGGATATTCAATTGAGATAACCGAAATAACCGAACCGAAACCGAACCGAACCGAAACCGAATGGATAACCGAACGGATAACCGAATATCCGAAATACGATCCATATACTTAAAAATATTATTTATATTTATATTTAAAATAACTAAATAATTAAAATTAACCAAACATTAGTAAAAAAAACCGAATTATCCAAAATTATCCAAATGTTTTTATCCAAAATATCCGAAATTATACGAATTATCCGATATTATCCGAAGTTATCCGGTTTTTAATCCAAATTATCCAAAAAATATAAGAAAAACTGAAACCGAAACCGAAATAACTGAACCGAAACCGAACCAAATTTTATGATTAACCGAACGGTTACTAAATCTCTGTAACCGAAAAAAACAGAAAACCGAAAAAATCGAACTGAAACCGAACCGAATTTTATGATTAGCCGAACAGTTACTAAATCTTCATAACCGAAAAAACCGAAAACCAAAAAATTCGAACCGAAAAACTGAACCTCCAGGCCTACTTCTATGATTGTCTACTTTAATGATGACGTAAAGCAATACTTTAATACTTTTGTTTTATTGTAGTAGTGGCGATGTAACATCGTGATGCGGTTGTCCTATTAGAATAAAATAGCTACTTGTTTATATATGTAATAATTTTAATTAAAAACCTAAGCTTAAAACTTTAAAGAGTCAGAAGCTCCTCCGCCTCCACAAGCTTATGTTCGTCTCGAATAAAACATTTTTCTTCAAGCAGTTAACCTGAGGATGCCGATTCTTCCCATTTCTTCTCCTAATGCTTCGCGTTCCAAGGTGAGTTTTATTTTTCTCCTGAATGCATTGTGTGTGTAAAGGCACCAACTTTTTTTTATTTGTCTGACATGTGGAGGAAATGTAATTCATGTGCACAGGAGGATGTTTTAGAAAAATTTCATCCAGAGAGGCCAGATTGGCATAAGAAGTTTTTTGCCTGGTTCATGAGCACAAGATTGCGATCTTATGAAGCTGAGGTCAGTCCTTGCGACTCTCATTGTCTGAGATCTCAATATTTGTTTTTAATTACTCACTCCGTTTTACAAAGAGCTCGTTTTAGATAGGTTTATTTTTGTTTCACAAAGAGTATCATTTTCAATTTTCAATGCAAATTTTAATGATTTTTTATGTTTTATAATTATTTATATTATGTAGTTTGTTTTATGATTGGTTGAATTATGTTTAGGTAGATAATTAATGATATTTTTGTTTTGAAAAACTAACAACTTAAATATTTTCTTAGGTCCTGAACGTTTATATAGTTTTTAGATTTTAGTTTTTTGTTTTAGGTTTTTGGTTTTTAGATTTTGGTTTTTCAATTTTTGGTTTTTGATTCTGCTGTAGATTTTAGTTTTTAAGAAACTTGAATGGTGATTTATTTTAGTTTTTGGTTTTTGACATATTATTATTTCTAATACAAACTAAAAAACCAAAACCAAGATTAAAAATGATAAAATAAAAATAAAATTTTGCTAATACAAATATATTATTTCTTTTTTTTTGTCAACAACATATTATTTCTTATAAAAATACAAAAATTTATTATTAAAAATACATATATTTATTATTAAAGATACATATATTTATTTATAAAATTATTTTAAAAGGAAAAAAAGTTATCTACAAAATATAGTAATTAATTAACTAATAAACATAATCAAATAAAGATATTAGTTGTTGGATCGTGTCTTAAAAAGAATTGAAAAAGTCAAAATATACTGAAAAATAAAAATCAGCCAAAAAAATCAAATCCCGTAACAAGTGAAAAACCCACAAAAGATAGTTTTTAGATTTTGTTTGTAAAATGGTAAAAACAGTCAAAAACCAGTTTCCTTATAATTTAGGAAAACTATTTCTTAAAAAGCTTGAATGATTAAAAAAGTAGTTTTTGAAAAACAAAAACCAAAAACCAATTTAAAAACCACAAATGTTCAACCCCTTAATCTGTGTGCATACTCCTAAAACGACATTTTTTTGTGATACGGAGGGAGTAATAAATACCTTCTCACAACCCGGGGTTTTGTCTGTTATATATATGGTTAGCTTGCTGATTACAAGAGGAATCTGTTTGCTAATTTGGCCGGTAAAGCAGAACTTGAAAAAGTTCTGGAGATTGGTGTTGGTACAGGTCCTAATCTGAAGTACTACGCTGATGCGGTTTCGGGTAATGAGAACGTCTCTCTTATCACTATGGACCCGAATCACGTAATGGAAAAGTATGTCTGTGAATCTGCTAGAAAAGCCAGGCTGAAACCGGAAAACTTTAAATTCATTCAAGGAGTAAGTGAATGTTACGAATTTGAAATGACTACTCTTTTATCTATATGGTATAATGGTGTGAATAATGAATACAAATCCTTAAGACTTCTTCATATAAGCCTCAATATCCAACACAAATATTGAAAAAGGTAAATGTAAGCCTCTAGTCCATTACTCTGTTGATCTTGTCTGTCACTAGGTAGGAGAAGCTATACCATTGGACGATAACTCCGTTGATGCTGTCGTTGCAACAGTGGTTCTGTGTTCGGTCTCAGATGTCACTCAAACACTAAATGGTAATATTCTTTATAGTTGTATGATCTATTCAATTGGGTGTTTGTATTGTTTACAAACCCATAAGAGATCTCATTTTGATAATTCGTTACCCATTGCTTTGAATTCATTCTTTATGCGAAAGCATTAATTTTTTTAGCTAGTATTGCAAATTGTTTGATTTTAATCACCGGAAGAAAAAAATATGCTGATATCTATATATATACTTGATTTTTTTTTTTAAGAGATTAAGCGGGTGCTGAAACCGGGAGGGATTTACTTGTTCATCGAGCACGTGGCGGCGGAAGGTATACTGCATTTAATTGTACATCTAACCCTTTGAAATCATATAAGACAAAATCTAAAGTTATAAGTTTTGTTTTGTGGGGAGGTGCAGGTGGAACTATGTTCAGGCATTTTCAGAATGTAATGGCTCCTATACAGAAGTTAGTTGGATGCGGATGTCATCTGACGAGAAACACCGGCTTACACATTTCAGAAGCTGGTTTCAATGGTGGCACAAATATCAACAAGGCTTCAATCTATAGCTTTCCTTGGATGATGAGACCTCATATCTATGGAGTGGCGTACAATTAGTAGGAATGTAACTATTTTTATGAGAAATGATTCCCAATATTTGAGACGTTTTTATTATTATGCCCGTTAAGACAAGACTTTTAGTGAAGGAAAATAACATAATAGTCTTGGTATCCACAATCAAAGGAAGGAGATATGTTCATTTGCAACTTAAAACGCACTAAATTTTCAGAAGTAGTAGGCGACCGACCCTATGAATTTATGGAATTTTTAAGAAAAAAAATAATTTGTGTTACTATACTTATTTAAAGATAACTATACCACGTTAAAGTGTTGAATTAGCTTATTTATTATTTTCGACATGTTATGTTCATTTTTTCGTAAATACCGTCGAAACGCACAAATACTTTGAAGTCGTGGACAAACTCATCATGAGTTTACGATTTTTAAAAAGAATGGAATATGTGTTAGCATGCTTGACCTCACACTACAAAAACCACGGTATCTAACGTCAGTTATATTGAAACTTAACGTCGGTTATAAACTGGCGTAAACAATATTGCATCATTTTAACAAACGTCGTTGTTTGGTCTGACGCAAAAAAATTTAGCTTCAGTCTTACAAACGACGTTAACTTTAACGTCTAATGTTCACGTCGGTTTGACTTAAATGTACCGACGGTTTAAATATATGACTCAAATCAAAATATTTACTTTACGTCAATTATTAAACCGACGTATACAAATGTATGCAGGGATGTTTTGAATTACTATATATATACACTGATTGTTTATTATCAATTATTTTTACGAATTATAATATAGAAAATTCACTCAAATTAATTAAAATTTAATTAATTAAAAATCTGCTTATACATAAAGTGTAAATATTCCACTAATATAAAAAAAAATCTATCTATACATAAAAATCGGTTTATACATACTCCATAAATATTGGTAGAAAGACGATCTCTGGTTTTGGATGGTGCCAATGAGAATTTAATTGTCTCCCAAGCTAATCACCTGATCAAATGCGAAAAGAGAGATCAAGGAACAGTGTGACATAGAGAGAAAGCTTAAAACTTGCGAGGAAGAAGAAAGTTACGTGAAACAAAGAGGCTAAATCATGAAACCCATCTTCTATTTTGCCGGTTATCCTCAAGAAAACATTGATCTGAAATAGAGAATAAGACAATGGCATGGGTTCTTAGGTAAGAAAGAAGAGACCAAATTTCATCAATATAAAACTGTCTTGAAGAAAAGAGACCTTGCAAGGTGAGAAAAGCTTAATCCTTGACAAAGGAGCTTCTTTGTCAACATCATCGCCAATCTTATTAAGCCTCTCGTCAGGATCAAACACTATCTAACATCACCCATCAACAAACACGGACTAGCTAAGCAGCATCAAATCCAGATCCATCAACAAACAAAATGGCTTTCTCAAAAGCTGAACGAGTAGCGAGAACAAGTTATTCAATTTGAAAGAGAAATTAAAATTATTAATACCCAGAGAAAAAAGAAAAGAATTGAAATTCTAATAATCGTTACCTCTAATTGCTTTCTGGAAGCTTTGACTGAAAAATTCAACATGCATAATTCCTACTACTATTTTCAACATACATAATTCATATGCCAAAGAAGTATCAAAACATACTATACATTCACATTTTCTCAATCTTAGTTCTTCAAACAACAATGATTCCTGTGGCAGAGAAGTGTCAAGTCATACTTTACACTTACATTTCTTCAATCCTAGTTCTTCAAACAACACTCAAACACTAAAACGAAAAATAAGAAAGAGAAATGTTACCTGCAAGTTTGGAACTAGAAACAAGCCTTGACAGATATTGCCACCACGATATTGCCACCAAATCTCCAGACGAGAGTGATTCTCTTCCCATAAGCAAAATACGTATGAACCTTGCAGCAAATTGTTCAAAAGAAAAAGTATTATACGAACCAAAGCAATACACAAAAAATCTTTCCTTAAACCCAAAGCAATACACAAAAAGTGTTTCCTTAAACACAAAGCAATACACAAATTATTCCTAGATTCTACACGAACTCACAACATAGAATTAGAAACAATAATTTCCCAAAATTACAACAAAGAAAAGACATAAGATTTAGCCTGAATTATCCTGCTTGCGGAAAAACATAAGATTTAGAACCAGAACAAAAACTGAGAAGATTAGCAAATATTAAGATGCAATAGGTCACATATTAAGTATACCACCTTCACTTTTTTTTATAAGGTACAGTGTACAGACAACCAAAGCATATATACAATAGTTACTAACTAAATTACGAGAATATATAGGTACCATGATTAGAGATCCTGCATCAAAACAATGATCTTTAGTTTTCTCACGCATCCTAACACAAACATCTAATAAAGGATTTCAACAGACAACATGTCCAAAATTCTAGTTAGCGTCATAAATCTGACCCAAAAAGTTCTAATCTGCCTCAGCATCTTCATCAAAAGCTCAATCTTAAAAGAATGAACAGATACAGTAAATAAGAAAAGCTCCATGGAAGAATCAGTTGATCGGATACTGACGTGAGTGAAGATCAAATTGTCAATTTAATTGGATGTAATACTAAATTGACATGGATGGTGACAGATTAACACTAAATTGACATGGATTGGATCCGGATCAAAACCCAATTTGACAATCAAACAATCCCAGAACAAAGACGACTATATGTGCAGTGATAACAAGCGTTTTTGTTTGTGGGAGAGAGGATTCTGTAAAAAAAAAAGAGATAATGGAAGGATGACAAAGGAAGATGAAGCAGGATCTTTAGCATGAACGACGACACTAACAAGAACAAAGACAACTATATCGGTGGAGAAGATAATAACAATAACACTAATCTGAAGCACAAGAGCTTGATAATTTCCCAAATTTAGAAAAAGGAACAGACCTAAGAGCTACATTGAGAGCTAAGTTACGTCGTTTCACAATCTGCAAACGAAACCTTATAAAATCATCAATTTTCAGATTCTACCATACATAGAAGGAGAATAAAAAACGGATCTAAACACTCAAAACCGTTTTAGCTTGTTAGGGAGAGATTCAAAAAAAAAGTGAAAACAAAAAGAAACAATGAATTGTGTTTTGAATTTTGAGAAATCAGAACCCTAAATCAGAATCGGGAGATGAATTGAGAAATCGGTAGTTACCACTTGAATCTGATAGGAGACAATCAGAAACCGGAACCTTGAACAAGTTCTGGTTTCGAAAATTGAAGAATTGATTGAAGAATGGCTAAGAACAATTCTTCAACGACGAAGAATGGTTTCAACGACGAAGAGAGCTAGAGAGAAGAAAGTCTGAAAAAGAAAATAGTAAAACATAGTGTTTAATGGGCTAAAATATTAGGCCCAAAATAAATCATTAGTGAATTACGTCGGTTAACAAACCGATATCAAATTCCTTACTTTTGAAACTTGTACCGTCGGTTTGAAAACTGTCGTTAATAAAGTGACGTGTTGCTGCGAGTTTTTTGTAGTGTCATTACCATTTCAAAATTTTCAAATTAGCTTATTTGTCATTGTTACTTCTTCCGTTAATTTTCAGAGAATAACGACAAACCATTCTATGACCCCTAAAAAACGACAAACCGCTCTAAATTGTAAGTTGTTCTAATATTAAAATGTTATGAATTAAAGTGATTACTTAGTTTTATTTACTACTAATATAAAATTATTATGTAAGATATTCTATTTTTGAAAATAACGACAAAACGCACTAAATATTCAAAAATCGTAGGCAAATCATATGATTTTCTAAAATTCCTTACCAACTGAGAATTTGTCACAATAGGCTTATTTTGAGACATATTTGTCATGTTAAAGTGTTGAATTGACGTATTTATCATTTTCGACATGTTTCATTCATTTTGCGGGGATAATGACAAAACACACTAAATTTTCGGAAGTCGTAGGCAAACTCTCATCATTTTCTCGAAATTCTTCAAAACTTAGAATTTGTATTAATAGAACTATTTAGAGACCTCATCACCAAAGTGTCAAGTTAGATTGTTTATCATTTTTACTTGTTTTGTTATTTTTTCAAGAAAAATGACAAAACGAACTTAATTTTTCAAAAGTTGTAGACAAACCTTTATGATTTTTTGGAAATTTAAAAAAACTTGGAATTTGTTAATAGGCCTTTAGAGACACATATACTGATATACCAGATTAAAGTGTTAAAGTAGCTTCTTTATCATTTGAGACATGTAATGTTGATTTCCTGGGAATAACGACAAAACACATTAGATTTTCAAAAATCCCTATGATTTATGGAAATTTTTACAAACTTGGAATTCGTGTTAGTGGGTTTATTTAGAGACCTATTTACCTCTTTAAAGTGCTGAATTAGCTTATTTATCATTTCCGACATGTTTCGTTCATTTTCAAAGAATAACGACAACACGTAGTAAATTTCGAGTAGTTTTTCAAACCTAGAATTTATGTTACTGTTGAATATATATGCTTACATGGGTTATTTTTTTCCAAAGATTAAGCAGGTTCTGAAACCGGAAGAGATTAGTAGGAATGTAACTACATCTTTATGCGAATTGATTTCCAATATTTGAAACATTTTTATTATTACACTTTTTAGGACATGACTCCTAATTATGGAAAACAACGTAATCGTCCCTTGCCCCTTGGTATGGACACTCAAAAAAGGAGATATGTTCATTTCCAGTTACAACTAAAAACGAAACTATACTTAGAAAAAATACAGTGAGAACTGTCCTATACACATTGCTGCTATTATGCGTTGGGATATCAGAAAAATGTGTGTCAAGAATATGATCCAACCAACTAGGTTTGTTGATTCTACCAAGCCTAACTATGTTTTTATCTACAGACTCAAACAATCACCAAGAACATGATTTGATAGATTTAGTACATTTCTCCTTGAGTTTGTCTTTATTTACAGTATTCATAATCCATCATCCCTCTTCGCCTACTCCAGAAAAAACAAGAATGTCATCCTCTAATTACTATATGTCGATGATATGGTGGTGGCAGGAAATAACTCAGAATTGGAAGATGATGCTCATGTTCAAAGAGTATCAGTTATTTTTGAATATGAATATTTTATTCCAAATCTGCCACAAAAATCTTTGAAAAAAAAAATCCGTACGAACTAAACCAATATTAAACCTACATGGGTTTAAAGTCGCAGACTTCACCCATTTCCACCGCTGACAAATCATTCACAGAAAGTGGAGTAGAAGTACTTTTTTTTTCTTAACAACTGGAGAAGAAGTACAAACAATCGCATTTCGCCGAGAAATTCCACCGGCGATTTAATCTCTCCCGATCTACTTCTTAAGGCTCGATCTCGCAATTCCTGATCACGCGGTAAGTAACAGCCTTTTGATATTCCTTAATACTTTGATTCTTTGCTAACATTTACATGTTAATCTCTTTTTACTTAGGTCGCAGAATCTATACCGTTGATGCAGATGTGGGAACTCTCGTGCTTTCTTCCGTCGCAGATGTCACTCCTGAAAAGCTGTTTTGTACTGCCGTCTTCATTCATTCAAGTGCCATATTTTTATTTTCTTTAACAAAGAAGAAACAATAATTTATATTTAAACATAAGCAAACAAAATAATCAAATACTAACAAACAACAAAATCCCTACAAAAAAAAAAAAAATTAATACATAAATAAATATAAAAATACCAACGCATAGCACAGTAGGATAAAATTATCTTTATCACAGTAAAAAAATCTAAATATGTTATGAACCGTTTGGTTAATGGACTCAATATAGACCGATCCATATAGAGGTTATTAACATAACCGGTCCTTAGTATAATTAGATGTTTTCCTTTATAGACAAGGAATAGGTTTATGGAATATTTCCTTTTCTTGTTATGAGTAGTAAAAGGATAATTACCTTTTCTCTACATGGTGTAACCACTATATAAAGAGACCTTTGGTCCTCATAATAATACACACAGAACATTCAGTTCACAACACGTTATCAGCACGAAAGCTCCTAAACCCTAAAACCCTAGAGACCCTGAGTAGCTGCCGAAACTTTAAAGAGTCATATCTTTCAAACCGTGAAGAACCAGAAGGCTATCTAGATATCAAATCGAAGCCCTCGACGAGACGAATCTACCGGTGAAAACCGCTTATCGATCCGACATCGGACGCGCTCTCACGCACGCATACAGTGCACGACGACCCACCAAATAAACCAAGGAGATCCGATTTCAGCTTGTGTTTTCCGAGGTCATTAGCTCCCGGTTCATTCCAATTCAAATCTAAAAGAAAGAAAAAGGTAAAACCCTAAACTAAGAACAAAGCAAAACCGAATTGGACATTAATGAACTTAAACCCTAAAATCGGATTGTTTGAATATTGCCTTGCTTGTTTGCTGAATCGATTTGTGATCTTGATTGCATGTTTAAATTAGTTCATTAGCTTGCTTATTTACCTGCTTTAAAATCGCTTGAGAACTTGCTTGCATCAATCAGTTAAAATCGAATTTGGACTAGCATAGAAATCGCATGTATCATTGATTGAAATCGGATTGTATGAGTTAGGTTGTTAGAATCGATTTGTGCATGCTTGTTTTGGCCATAGTTGAAATCGTGAAACCCTAGAGAAAAAGCTAGGTTGAAATCGATCCTAAACCTAATCCTAATCCAAATAGGAAAACCTTAATCCCTTCCTTTTAGTAAAAAGGAAAGTGTTAAGTATATCCTTTTCCCCTTTTGTTTAATTTCCTTTATTGGTTTATCCCTTTAATGAATTGCCTTATGATTAATTTTGCAAAAAGGAAAATTGATTACTATTGCTAATAGCATAATAGAAAATCGGTTGCATGATTTAATTAATTGATTTGCATAATTGATTGAAACCATGAAGTATTAAAATCGGACATGCTATATGCATATATATATAAACCGGCCATTACCACTAAGGTCCGGATTTATTAAAAGCCCCTAACTGAAATTCGTTAAACGTTTTCAGATGGCTGACGTCAACTTTGATGCATATGAAAGAATGGCCAAAGTAAATAACTTTGAATACCCGGTCCTAGATCTCTCAGGAGACGAATTTATGGAATGATCATTGAGCACGAGGCTTGCTCTACAAGACAGAGGACTCAGAAGATGCATCTACAAAGATAATAATGAACTTGAAAGCCAAAAGCAAAGAGCCATAAACATTATGCGCCGTCATCTCACTGAGGATCTAAGAGATCAGTATGAAGATACTAAAGATCCAGTTGACCTCTGGACAAAGCTTGGTGAAAGATTCTCAATGAAATTATGGCTGACCTCCATGGATGGATGGAGTAGACTCAGCTTCCAGGACTATGAATCCGTGGATGAGTACAATTGTACTCTACTGAGAATCGTACATGGCTTTATGCTATGTGGCGAAGTGATAACACAAAGAGATCTTTTAAATAAGACTATATCTACATTCCATCCGAGACAGATAGTGTTATCACGAAAGGCCGAAACTTTCACCAACTATAATGATCTACTATATTACCTCCTTGGTCCACAAAGGACAAAAGAAATTATCAGTAAAGCTGATGACTTCATAAAGAGGCGTAAAGAGATGACAGAACCTCAAACGTGCAATGAGGAAGAATGCTCAGACTGTGAGGGCAATTCATACGTTGACTAGAAAAATAATTTCCGATTTTATACTTTCATGTTGCTTTCTTGTTTTGATTTGCTTTGGATTCATGTCTTTGGATTTCTATCTATGATTTAATAAAATATTTAAGGCTTTAAGACATGATTCTTGTTTTATGAAGTATGGACGTATTCCTTGTGGATAGTGGGTCAAGTCATACGATCTTGAAAGATGAAAGATACTTCATAGACCTTAAACTAAGAAAGGCAATCGTAGAGACTATAGCAGGACAGGCCAGTCTTATAAAAGGCCACGGCCAGGCCGCCGTTCTAATGCCTAAGGGCACACATCTCGAAAATTCCAGATACATTGTTTTCCCCAGACTCAAATCGTAACTTATTGAGCTTTAAAGACATTCGTTTGAATGGATATCATGTGGAAACAATGGGCGAAGGGAAGAAAGAATTTCTCCAAATAACAAAAATCGCCAACGGCCATAAGAAGGTCCACGAGACCATACCTGCTATAGCTACGGGCGTGTACTGTACTAAGTTCAGTATGATAGAGGCCAATGCCACCGTAAACAAAGCCCTTACGGATATGTTCACTCTATGGCACGACCGTCTGGGACATCCCGGGTCGGGAATGATGCGGAAATTGATCCTCAACACGAATGACCACGCCTTGAAAGAAAGGAAAGTGATCCCTATGAGTCTCACTTGTGCCTCGTGTTCGCAAGGAAAACTGATTGTAAGACCATCACCAGTAAAGGTGACTAAGGAAACGATAAACTTTCTGGAAAGGATTCAAGGAGACATATGCGGACCAATCCACCCACCTTGTGGGACATTCCGATATTTTATGGTCCTCATTGACGCATCTACACGATGGTCACATGTATGCTTATTGCCATCACGGAATATGGCATTTGCAAGACTCCTTGCCCAGATAATCCGCCTAAGAGCGCACTTTCCAGACTTTCTGTTAAAGTCCATCCGTATGGACAACGCGGGAGAGTTTACGTCCATAGCGTTTGATGACTACTGTATGTCCATGGGGGTAAGTGTTGAGCACTCCGTGGCACATGTACATACACAGAACGGCTTAGCCGAGTCTCTCATCAAACGAATCCAGCTGATTGCTAGACCATTACTCATGAGGTCAAAGCTTCCAGTTTCAGCCTGGGGACACGCTGTCTTACACGCTGCAGACCTAATCCGTATCAGGCCATCTGGTGACCACAGGTTTTCCCCAATGCAATTACTAACGGGTCAAGAGCCAAACATATCCCATCTTAAGACATTTGGATGTTCAGTCTATGTACCTATTGCTCCACCACAGAGAACTAAGATGGGACCTCAAAGGAGGATGGGGATATACGTTGGATATGATTCACCCACGATCATAAAGTATCTTGAGCCAACTACCGGTGATTTATTTAAGGCCAGATACGCGGATTGTCATTTCGATGAGTCCGTTTATCCAACTGTAGGTAGTGAAAACCGGCTGACAAAAGAACTCTCATGGAATCAAACATCCATAAATTGGCAAGATCCTCGAACCCAAGAAAGTGACTTGGAAGTTCAAAAGATTATACATATGCAAAAGCTAGCTATACAATTGCCAGATTCCTTTGCTGACCCGCAGAGAGTTACTAAGTCGTATGTTCCAGCCGTGAACGCACTAATACGCATTGATGTCCAAAGTGGACCGCAAGTGGCTACAGAGTCTAAACCGCGAGTAAAGCGTGGAAGACCAATTGGTTCCAAAGATAAGACTCCTCGGAAATTAAGAAAAGGTGCTGATATTCAGGCCGAGGAGATAACTAATGGACCGGACACTTATGAGCCTAAGGAGCCGCCAAATGATGCTCGGGACGCCGAGCCTCATGGTCCTGAAGTTCCAGATAACAATGAGATCTCAATAAATTATGTTATGTCCGGAATCCAATGGAACAGAAAAGATATCGACGTCGATGATATATTTGCATGCAACGTAGCACTTGAGATTATGAATGAGGATCTAGAACCCACGTCAATAGATGAGTGCACTCAACGATCTGATTGAGCTAAATGAAAAGAAGCCATAAACGTGGAGTTAAACTCTTTAAAGAAGAGAGAGGTTTTTGGTCCCATTATTCGGACACCTCGTGATATAATACTAGTTGGACATAAATGGGTCTTTGTAAGAAAGAGAAACGAACAAGGAGAGATTGTTCGACACAAAGCACGGCTTGTGGCACAAGGATTCTCTCAAAGACCTGGAATCGATTATGAGGAGACATACTCCCCTGTGGTGGATGCAACGACATTCCGATTCCTTATAAGTTTGGCCATAAGAGAAAAGTTAGATCTGCGGTTAATGGATGTTGTCACCGCATACTTATATGGTCCACTGGATAATGAAATCTATATGAGATTGCCAGAGGGTATTGAGCTCAAAGAAAAGAAAAGTTCTCGAGAAGAACACTGCATTAGGCTAACCAAATCCCTATACGGACTGAAACAGAGTGGGCGCATGTGGTACAATCGTTTAAGCGAGTACTTGATTAAATCCGGATATAAAAATGATCCCATCAGTCCGTGTATCTTTATAAAGAAGTTTGCAAACGGTGGATTTGTGATTATAGCAGTTTACGTGGATGATTTGAACATCCTCGGCACCTCTGGAGAAATCACCCAAACAGTTGATTTGTTAAAGGCCGAATTTGAAATGAAAGACTTAGGAAAGACTAAGTTCTGTTTGGGAATACAACTTGAGTACGTCAAAGACGGAATCCTTGTGCATCAAATGGCGTATACTGAAAAAGTACTCAAGAGATTTAATATGGACACAGCTCACCCATTGAGTAGCCCAATGGTCGTAAGGAGCATAAGCCCGGACACAGATCCGTTTGGTCCAATAAGAAAGGATGAAGAAGTCCTTGGTCCCGAAACGCCATATCTAAGTGCCATAGTAGCGTTACTATACTTGGCTAGTCACACTAGACCAGATATTTGTTTTGCCGTGAACCTCCTATCAAGATTTAGTTCTTGTCCAACCCAAAGGCACTGGAACGGGATTAAACATTTACTTTGTTACCTTCAAGGAACGAAAGATATGGGTCTATTTTACACTAACCATAACGACAAAGGTTTAGTTGGTTTTGCTGATGCAGGTTATCTATCGGTTCCACACAATGGACGATCTCAGACAGGATATGTGTTCACTCACGGAGGAACCGCAATTTCATGGCGATCCATGAAGCAGACACTCACGGCCACATCATCAAATCACGCAGAGATTTTGGCAATTCATGAAGCCAGCCGTGAATGTGTTTGGTTGAGATCGATGACTCAGCACATAAGACGAGATTGTGGGATGACAGATGGAAAGGACGAACCGACCGTACTTCATGAGGACAATGCTGCGTGCATAGCTCAACTGAAGGATGGATACATCAAGGGAGACAGGACGAAGCACATTCTGCCAAAATTCTTTTTCACTCACGATCTCCAAAAGGCTGGAGAAATACAAGTGCTTCAAGTCCGTTCAAGCGACAACTCAGCTGACTTGTTCACAAAGTCGCTCCCAACTTCCACGCTCAAGAAGCTGGTGTATCAGATCGGCATGCGCCGATTAAAGGACTTATAGGGATGTCTAAATCAGGGGGAGTAATACGTGCTGTACTCTTTCCTCACTAAGGTTTTGTCCCACTGGGTTTTTCTTTAGTGAGGTTTTAATGAGGCAGCATCCCCAAGCGTATTACAAAGATCCTTGGTTGCATCGGGTTTGGTCATTTCGTCCAAGGGGGAGTGTTATGAACCGTTTGGTTAATGGACTCAATATAGACCGATCCATATAGAGGTTATTAACATAACCGGTCCTTAGTATAATTAGATGTTTTCCTTTATAGACAAGGAATAGGTTTATGGAATATTTCTTTTTCTTGTTATGAGTAGTAAAAGGATAATTACATTTTCTCTACATGGTGTAACCACTATATAAAGAGACCTTTGGTCCTCATAATAATACACACAGAACATTCAGTTCACAACAAAATATATATATTATCGATTATAAATGTTAAAGTATATGTTAAACAAATATGGTACTGGTATTATCCTAATCATAGTAAAATTTATATGTTAGATTTTTTAATCCCCTAATCTTAGAAAAATTTATATGTTAGATTTTTTAATCAATAAATATTACTCTGATTTGAAAATTTTATGCAGATTTATAAATTAGTTAAAATACACAATAGAATAACACCCTCTAAGCATTAACATTCATTCTTGACATAATACCCTTGTTCGGGAACTCGCTACGCGCTATACGTATGGTCGATAGGGGACTAGCGAGTTACCAATTACTCGGAGATTATTCGGGGATAACTCGGGGAGTAATTTTATAACATTCTATTATAATTTTGTTCATAAATTTGTTTTAGTTAATAATATTAATAGAATAACATGATTTAATGATTAGAAAACTATTAAAAATCATGAAATCAGTGTTCGAGTGACTTTTTTCATTTTTCTACCACTTTAACTACTTCATCTTCATATTTTACATATTTTTAGTCAATTTTCATTTTTTATTTTGTTATTTAGAATAAAATATAACAAATTTGTCAAATTATTATCAATTTAAGTGATCTAAATTGATTTAGTTGTTATATTTACGTCGTTTTTTCCAATTATATGGTTTAGACGGAAAAAAACACTAGTCAATGTATAATATAGCCGTATAACTCAACTCGTTACGCTCCACCACCGGCTAGAGTATTCTCGGACGTATACTCGGCTAGGCGGACGAGTTTTAGAACAAGGCATAATACCAAAGATATCATTCTCTTACAATTTACGATAGCTTAGAAAAGTTAAAATCATGACAAATGAAGAAGGAACATAAGAGTTCACCATAACTTAGTACTCCAAAGGACAAACTTGTATGTTCATCACCACTGAAGAGTAGAAGGATCAAGGAACGCAAACTTGGCATGAGCTAGAGAGTCTCGGAATGTTCAGGAGTTTCTTCATGAGGACAGATTCTTCTTTCGGTCTGAAAAACTTACCTAAGCATAGTGTGAGTTTCTTGAGGATTGTTGACTTCTCTAGAAAGTAACTCACAAGTTTCAGTTTTGTCTCTGCCGCCTCCTTTGACATTGGCTTTGCAATCTTAACATACTCGAGAGATCTTAGAACCTTCCAAGGTCCAGGTGAAACACTAACTCCCTGCTTTCTTGGAGGTTCAAATCCCTGCAAGTAAGACGAAACAAGTTGAGCTATGTGACACTTTCACCATCAGCGTTAGTAAGAAAGGAAGTTTATGGTAACAGTAAAGAATCCTAACCAAGGTAAGAGATTTAAGATTTGGGCAGCTCTGAAGAAAAATTGGCAGCACTTCCCATCTGTAGTCGGAGAATTCAACACGCAAGAAAGACAGGTTACGGAATAAAGGTAGTGGTTCACATCTTGAGTATTCATATATAGCCTGCTAAGACAAAACAATAACATATGAAGAAAAACTTATACGATAAAGTTAAAGCACTACTCAAATAGTGAATTCAACATAGGTTACCTGAAGAGTACTGGAAGAGATTTTCATATCTTTGACACAAGATATCCCGACAAGAAAATCACGAATCATCTTTCTCTTCGGTAGATCAATTACACTGAGCTGCTGCTCGGAGCCCAAGTTAAATGTAATATCGATATCAGCTTCAACAAGGGAACCAGGGTGTTCTAATACGAAATCTGAAGTTTGATGATCACTGAGCCTCAGAAACTCAAGCCTGGGAGCATCAATAACAACTGCCATATCTTCCACCAAACGATTGACATTGTTAGCAGCATGAGTGTATCTCAAGAGAGACTGAGAAGACACTCGGAATGTTTTTACGATGTTGCCAGCGTCCAAGCTTATAATCAAGGTCTCGAGAACCGGGCAGCCTGAGATGAGCATCTCGAAAGCCTTATCGTCCTCGTACTCAAACATAATCGAATCGAGAACGAGGACTTTGAGACAAGGTAAGAACACACGGTCGGGATTAGGCAAGTACACTTCATATAGGTTTATAGACACCAAGCTCTCACAGGTGTAAACCGTTGAAGGTATCTCCACTTCGTCTCGCCCCAACGTTTTGTCCAAAACCTGGAGATGCTTCACTTTCAGATCAACGAGAGTGTTGATCCACCGGGTGAAAGGAGTAACATCAAGCTGAACATCGCCATACCAGTTAAGGTATAATCTAAACTCTTGTATGCTGTTAAAACCCAGAAACTTGTCGACAAAACTCACAAAAGCCTTGTAGCCCAAATTCTGACAAGAAAGGATATCATCATCACACTGACAATGATCATAATAAGGCAAAGTGAAATCACCACACTCCAAGTGCAACACATGTACATGTTTCCAGAGATTTCTCCATCTGATGGATAACACACTACACTTGATCACATCCTTCGTGGGAAGTTTCGAGAGGATCTCAACTAGCAAACAATCTGGCAAGTTACTCAACCTATCTACTTCCACATTTGGAAAACCCGATCGTTTCGCACAAACATGTTGCTCTTCCATCTTCTCTACCTAACATCGACGAATCGGATCAATTTTTCAATACTTTGAAGGAGGTTTGAGATAGGAATCGAGTGAGAGAAAATTTGTACCTATGGAATTGCGAGATCGAGCCGAAGGAAGTAGATCGGCAGGGACTAAATCGCCGGTGGAAGTTCCCGGCGAAATGCGATTGTTTGTACTTGTTTCTGCACTTCCTGTGAATGATTTGTCGGCGGTGGAAATGGGTGAAGTCGTTTTTGTTTCGAATTACTTCCTGTGAATGATTTGAAGGTTTGGTTTAGTTCGTACGGATTCTTTTTTTTTCAAAGATTTTTATGGCAAATTTGGAAGAAAATATTCATATTCAAAAATCAAAACTATAATTTAATACTATTCAAAGTATAGTGTAATACTCTTTGAACATGAGTATCATCTTCCAAATAACAACAACATGATTATTCCTTTTTTAGATAAAAAAATATGTGTGTGTTTTTAATCAACTGGTCTATTTTAATTTTATTATCAAAGTTTGAGATTTTCGAAATTGGATTTGGCTAGTTTTGGAATACATCTTCTAAGTTTTTTTCCTTAACATGATTAAATTCACAATTAAATCAGAAAATTTAAGATGAAAGAAGAAAAACAAAATTTATTATCATAAAATGATGGAGAGAAACAATTTTTTCTTCTTTGGAGATGAAATTAATAAAAATATATTTTGTATATGTTCTCTCATGTGGTGTTTGTGTATTCTCCAGAATAAAATTGATATGAGATATATATAACGTCATATTCTTGTACACTACTAATTTTCAATTAACAGAATCAGGTCATACTTTATCTTTTGGTTCAATAACTGTCATATGCAGGTCGTTTACATTTTATTAAATCAGTAATATCAAATTTCACTAATTTTTGGTGCTCAGTGTTTGATTTTCCAAACGATGTTTTCATATTATGGAAAGCATGTGTTCAGTGTCCTTTGGTCTTCTTTTGATCAAAATTTCCTCAGACAACAACAGCCGAAAAGGTGAATAAATATTGGTCTTCCAAATTGTGAGGATGGTTTGGTGATCAACAAGTTAGATGGTCCATCCCAAGTTGTACTCTGAAATTGATCTGGAGGTTATTTGAAAATGCTAGATCCTTGCGGTTTGATGTGTTTAGCATAGGCGTCTTTTGATGTACTTTCTAGGTTTTCGTCCTCTTTTCTTTTCGTTTTCTTCAAGTGGTGGCTTTCAGCGGAACAAGTTTCGTCAACTCTTTGGTGGCAACTTTTTTTATTTTTGGCTTTGGTCACGAGTTAGATTGGCTTTAGTAAAGACGACAGACTAGTGCAAATGGTTATCGTTAGGGTTTAGTGGTATTTCTTTTTTTTTTTTCGGCTTTGTGGGTTTACTATTTTCTGGTTTTCTATTTCAAACCAGAACCGTTTTTAATGGGTTTTGAATCTTGTATTTTTTTTCTTTTTAGTTTTCCTTTTAACTTTGTGCTTTATATTTAAAAAAAAAAACAAATACATCAAGAAACAGTATATCAAATATATCAAAGTCCAATTCAAAACCTTCAGTATGGCAAGGCCGTGCACTATGAAAGCAAGAACTGGGCTATTATGAAAATAAATTCTCCTCCAAACGCACAATGAAATCTAGTTGAATCTCAGGGATGACACCGTCTGGTATAGTTTGCATATTTTATACTATGAAAAGTTTTTATAACTTGGCTTGCTTATCAGTATAGACATTTTTTTTTAACTGTTTGTCGGTTTAGACTTTCAAGTAGAGATTAAACAAGGCAATAGGGAATACATCCGTTTTTCCCACTTTCTCGAGAGATGAATGAGACTCTGGATCATCTTTTTCGGCTTGTCCGTATTCATATACAATATGAACAATGCTTAAAACTGACTTGTTGGACTCAAGGATAAGCCCATACTAGATAGTCACGGTAACACTCAGGGCCGGCAAATTTATGGGGCTATAAACAATTTAGTAAGACTTTAATAATTTTTTTTTTATAAGTTGGGAGCCTATAACCATGTATATTAGTCTAAAATTTTTGGGGACCACATGCCAATGTTTCACTTAGCTATTCGGCATATTCCCAAGACCGGTCCTGGTAACACTTTACACCAATGTTGACTCAGAAAGTGCAGATTACACTTGCTTAGACCACCTCCATTGAAGGTTTATAGGAGGGGTTCATAAAAAAAAATTAATAAAATAATGGTGGGTCCTATGAACAGTATTTAACCTCTCTCTCAAAAACTCTAATTTTAGAGTTTCTCTCTCCTCAAGTTCGCACGGCATATGATTAGTCGATTTTCTTTTTCTTTTGACAACTTAAAAAAAAAAAAATTATTAATTTTTTTCTCAAGAACTTTTCCTAAAGTTCACTAATGGACATGTTCTTAGAGTGGACATATAAATACACCATCAGCCTCATCACTCTACTTCCTTCCTAGCTCACACAGTCCACAAAAGTGAAATCAAAGAAGAGAGTATTACTTGTTGGGGAACACTTATTCGGAAAACCAAGTTTCTATTCCAATTAATGAATTTATTTAGACTTGAATAAATTAAATCATATTTCCTCTCTTTCATAAATCTTTATATATAATTAACACTGCATAACTTGATGCACGTGCATTGATAGATGAAGAAACAAACCAATGGGATCGTCAACAGCTGTTAGACATGGTAGAACAGCAGGATCATTTCGATATCAGTAAGATTTTCCTACCAACATACCCTTTAATTACCAGATCGCAATATATGGAGATTCACATCCAATGGCGAATATACAGTGAAAAGCGGATACCAAGTTGCCAAAATGGAACACATTGATGACCATAATCCTCCTCCCCTTTATTCGCATCAAAGTCTGGCCCGCAATATATGGACGACATCAATCCAACCGAAACTGCAGCACTTTATCTGGCGCATTGCCTCACAAAGTCTGGCTGTTAAAGCCAATCTGGTCCGGAGACACATAACTACAGACGCTCAATGCCCACGCTGTTGTACAGAGGATGAAACAGAGGAACATTTGTTTTTCTCTTGCCCCTATGCAACACAGGTATGGCTTATGACTGGAATTCCTACATCGATTATAAGTGATAATCAGAAATCATTGGAAGAAAAAGTAGACTACTTACTTACGTTTGCTAAAAATGAGCAATTTCCCATTCACTTTCGTTTACAATCGGTTACTATATTATGGCGTCTATGGAAGAGTCGCAATGATTTACTCTTCAATCACCGGACTATTACGGAGGGAACTACGGTCCAAAGAGCACAAGAAGACACTGAACAATGGATCGATATCATAATTGCTCATACTCAACAAAATATACATTCAACAGCACGAAGAACTTCACCCTCACATTGGACTCCACCACCTATGGGCTGGATTAAATGTAACTATGATGCAACACATCTTACTGATGGAACAACTACAGGGTTAGGATGGATTATACGCAACAGTTCCGGAATAGTACTTCTCTGTGGTTCGAGTAAATATCAAGGTCGATTTTCATCTGTAGAAGCTGAGAGCACAGCACTGATTTGGGCCATTCAAGCCGTCTGGTCTAGTGGATATACTAAAGTCATCTTTGAAGGCGATAATTTAGAATTGGTTTCTGCAATCACCTCTCCTACAACTCACTACAAACTACACAACTACCTATCCGTTATTCATGAGTGGAGGCAACATTTTCAACAAACAAGATTCGTCCATACAAAACGTCATAACAATCATTGTGCCGATTGTTTAGCCAAAAAGGCAACAACTGAAGATACAGACTGGTTACTATTCCCATATTGTCCAGCCTTTTTACAGGCATATGTAATTCATGACAACGATTATTAATGGAATTTTAGCAGAAAAAAAAAACTTGATGCACGTGTCACAGATTTCCGAAAAGCCCATATGACTAAGGCCAACAGAACAGTCCCAGCGGCTCCACATCGTCCTTCCCAAGTTCTCCGTCGCCATGTCCGTTTTAAAAAAAGTAAAATGTATTCCTTTCCTTCTCATTTTGGTTCATATTGAAGCAGATTCTTTGTTATTCCTTTCCGTTTGTCGCTAATCGATTGGTGAGGACTATGGTGTCTGGAGAGTCAAATTAGGGTTTGGGTTTCGTTATGGGCATATAACAGATCTACCAGTTTTGTGGGGTTTTATCTTGCCGTTACTCTATCTCCAGACCAGAAGAAAAAAGCTCTCTTCTTCTTCTTCTTAGACTCTTTCTCTCGCACGAGATTATCTACCAAAAAACTGCCCCATTTCACGAAGGTATTTTTCTTCCTTATAATTTAGGTTCATTTTTCTTCCTTCTAATTTAGGTTCATAAACCAATCGGGAGATCCTTTGTTATTATTTTCCGTTTCTCGCTAATGGATTAGTGAGGGTTTGGGTTTCGTAATGGGCATATAACATATCTACCAATTTTAGAGTTTCTAAAAGATTGGTTTTGACGATTCTGTAATCAAATTCGCAAATGTTTGATATTTAAAAGATTGGTTTTGTGGGGTTTTGTCGTATTGATAGGGTTTTCAGACAATCTGGTTTTGTTTGTGTGTGTAGTTTGTGAGTTTGTAGGTGACCAGAGTTCGTTCCCTGTTTTGTTGTTGTTATACATTCATCTTTGATAGCCAAAGTTGATACTTTTAAATCCTAATGGGTTGTTGGTGCTAGAAAGTTACTGGCACACTCTTTCATGTGATAATCCTGTTCTTGATCCTGTAGATTTTGGTGTCTGGGAGATTCATTGGAAGCTGTTTCAGAAGAAAAACTGAGAAGATGAGTGGATTGGTTTCGATAACAGCCAAGAGACTGACTCATTGGCATATTCTGGAGAAAGGTAATCCTGGAACTGCTCTTAGAGCATGTTCAATGGGAGAGACCCAATAGTGTCTCTTAGGTAATATTTATTTACTAAATTTTTGTTAAGAATTCTTGTTAAAAAAAAATTGTTTTTCCTACTCCAATGGTAAAACCCCATTGAAGGCTCTTAAAAAAAGAAACGATCGTTACAGCAAAAAGCTCATGTTCCACATTTGATTTGCAGTGGGGAAGAAGTCCAGGGAAAAACGGTTCTCATTTTGATCCAGACAGTGACTTGTTTCTTCCCAAAGAGAAGAAAGATGTTCTGACATCAACTGCTTGTTGGACTGCAATGGCTGCTTTGCTTGTTTGTCTCAACTTTGTCATGGGTCCAATCCATATGCTCAAATTATATGGCATTCCTTACTGGGTATCTGATGCTGTAACTGTACTTGTATTCCTCTGTTTTCTCTTATGCGGCGAATGTCTTTATTCCAATCACAATTTAATTGCAGATATTTGTAATGTGGTTGGACTTCGTGACTTACTTGCACCACCATGGCCATGAAGACAAGCTCCCTTGGTACCGTGGAAAGGTATGAAACCCAATTTAAGTCGCTTCTCATTTTAAGGTTGAACCACTGCGTTTGTGAGAATCTCAATGCTTTTGTGTCTTTTTCTGAAACACAGGAATGGAGTTACCTGAGAGGAGGGCTCACGACATTAGAATATCTGATACCAGTTGTTGTCTCTAGAAACAAAACTCAACTCAACAGAGATAAGGTTTTGGACAAAGAGCTCCTGCCTGATATAACAACAACCTTGTCATGATTTGCAGCAGAATTTCTTGCCCTGAGAAACAGAATTTAACAATCTCAGGGTACCAGTTCTGCACCATACTTCTCTTTGCTACGTAGCTTAAACCATGAGTTCTTCACTCTTACTCGGAACCGGACTCCTTCTTTAGTCTTTACGCCAATAGCTGTAGAACCAAGCTGCAACAACAATTCAATAAAAAACCTTCTAAAATCCCTATCAAACATGTCAACCAAAGAATCAAAGTGTATCAATCATAGCTTTCCCTAATTCAAAAAAAAAATCATAGCTTTCCCCACAAAACAATTGAAAGCACTAGTTTTGGTAATCACACACTCCTGAGTTAAAAACAATCCGAAACTCTCAATCAAAGGGATAACAACAATATCGCAAAACCACATGATTAAAACAAATATCAAATCGTTGAGTAAGTATTGAAATTGGTTTAATCAATCATGCAATTGGAGCATAAGAACAACAACTATAGAAACATAAAATCCCGTAGACACACAATTTCTAGAGAAACAAGACACAAAAAACAACCAAAGACGCTATAAGCTCATTGACATAGCAAACAATTAGCATAAATTTCCTCCCTTTATGTGCTTTCCTCACTCGTAAACGAACCAAACCAATACATAAAACCCCGATCCAGAATCAGCAAAAACAGCTGATATCACAAAGAGAAGAAGAAAGTGATAAAGGGAGAAGAGAATTTCTCTCCGGTAGAAATTGAAGACGATAACGATCAAAGACGATCAAAGATAATAAATTGAGAGACGAAGACAAGACGATCGACACGTGTTCTTTTAGAGACGTCTCTTAGAGCATCTCCATTAGTGAACTTTAGGAGAAGTTCTTAAAAAAAAAATTAATAATTTTTTAATTTTTTTTTTTTAAAGTTGTCAAAATAAAAAAAAATAAAAAATAAAATAAAATCGACTAATCATATGCCGACATGTGGCGAACCCGAGGAGAGAGAAACTCTAAAATTAGAGTTTTTGAGAGTGAGGTTCAATACTGTTCATAGGACCCACCATTATTTTATTGATTTTTTTTTTATGAACTCCTCTTATAAACCCTCAATGGAGGTGGTCTTATGATTCCTAATTAAGAGACGTGCCTTCGGTTATTATTTATTTTTCATTTATTTTAATTTATGTTTGTACTAAGAGACTGTTATAAGAACCTGCGTTAATCATGCTCTTAGGCCATCTCCATTGGTCACAACCTCTCATGGTTTCTCAAAAAATAAAATAAAAATATTATAATTAAATTGTTTTATTTTAATTTTTTTAAAGTAATTGAATCACTAATTGAATGACATGTGTTATTTGAGGTTCTGATAAGTTCTGAAAAGTTGTCAAATGAGATACTTTGTCCATTCTGTTTCTTAATTTCTTTTATTTTTCTTTTTCTTTTAATTATGAGATACCCTATGAGAACTCCCCAATGGTGATAGTCTTTGCGGTTTCTCTTGCTTGGGACGAGCTTTGTCTACTGCCAGTTATGGTTACAGAGAGACATTTAGAGGTGGGTTTCTACATGATATTAAGTTAGATGATGCAATTGGTTTGTTCGGTGAAATGGTAAATTCTCGTCCTCTCCCCTCCATTTTTGAGTTCAATACATTGTTGAGTGCTATTGGAAAGATGAAGAAGTTCTTTATGCCGCTAACTTCAGAGATAGTGGCTTTTAAGCATTCGTTGATGTGTGTGTAGCTGTTGAATCCACCTCGCTTAATGTTGGAATCCGTCCTAGAATAGATAAACGCTAAAACAAATCTTCCGGCTGAAAGACGTTATATTCAGAAACGAAATTGGTTCAAAAGATTTGGCGAAAAATCAGGTTAGTCGTGTAGTCTTTCCTCTACTACGAATATATAGTCTCAAAACATGTATGTCAGTTATCGATTTCTTCTTTTCTGAGATCAGGGGAGAACAATGAGGCTTGAGTCTTGGCACTGGAGTAAGATAGATGTCATAAGAATTGAGAGGAGACTTGATTGAAAAGGTCAAGGACTTGCTTGCAAAAATACTGGAAAAATCTCTATATGATGTAGCTAAAGAGAAAGGTCGAAGAAATCACTCGAAAGGTTGATACTTGAGATGGATTATGGAATCCCTGAGTTAAAGGAAACTAATTATAGGTCCATGATGTGACAAAGTTGAAGTGGAGAAGTATGTGAAACAGTGTACCATACATCAAAGTCAAAGTTAAAGTTTTTTTTTTTTGGGTAAAATATTAAAATTTATACCATTTTCTGGATACAACAATGTCACAAGTAAATTATTACAAGCAACTTATTAGAGCAAATATAAATTAAAAACAACCCTTAGGGAGGCCTTACACAAGAGAAATAGAATTCAAGGATAGAGGGGGAGGAGAGAGACCGCGCAGGGAAAGATAGCAGCCGGTCACGGATGAGCCTGTCAATGGCTAAACGAAGTGCAGTATTGGTGGAGGCTGTTTCAGTGAAGATTCTTGCATTCATTTCTCTCCACAGCAGGTAGATCACGGCTTGAAAGATAAGTCTAATCAAGATTTTTGAGTGAGACGACGCCGCATGAGGAGGCCGGAAATCCAGGCAGTTGCGGAGTGCAGGTCACGAGGAGCATTTGGCCAGACTGTTGAGGCAAAAACAACCATATACTGGAAGAGAAAACACATTCAAAGAAGAGATGATGGTGTGTTTCAATACCCGATTGGCACAATACACAAGAGTTAGGGACCGACATGCCCCATCTACGCAGTCTATCCCGGGTAGGGAGCCTTCTAAGTAAAGCCAACCAGGTAACAAAGGAATTCCGAGGGATATGTTCCCTGAACCAAATGACCTTATACCAAGGCACCGTGGGAGAATGCGCTCTAATACTATTCCATGTGGCCCGAGAGGAGAAGACGGTTTTGAAATTACCATTTGCTTGCCTCCAGAGGTAGTGGTCGTCCTCATGAGTTGAAACAGGTGGAGGTATCGATGTCAATGTGATCTGAAAATCCACCATTCTCTGTGAACGTGCAGCAGGGAGGTTCCAAGACCCATTTATAGTTGCCTGATGGACCGTCGCATCAAGCCGTAATCTCATGTTCCTTGGGCCGTCATTGCCGACAAAAGTAATAAGAGGACCTAGATCATTCCATGAATCGTGCCAGAAGGAAGCCAACTCACCATTGCCAATTTCATTCTTGAGAAAATCGATAAGGAGATGCCTTACTTGCAGCATGCTGCAGATTGTACCCGAGAGACGAGATGAGTCCTCAGTAAGCCAATAACTTTTCCTACGAAAAATGTTATTCCTAATCCAAGCCACCCAGATTGAGCCTGAATTAGAGAAGAAGTTCCACAAATGCTTGAGCCTGAAAACCAACTGAAATTCCTCAAGCAAGCGAATACCCAAACCACCTTCATTTTTTGGCTTGCATAAATCTTTCCAGGCCACCCTAGAACCCGCAGCCTAGCTTGTTTTGTTCCGCCAAAGAAATGCAGCACACAGGGCATCTACTCTCGTGTAGAAACTCTTTGGTAGGACAAAGACAGAACTCCAAAAGTTGACCATTCCATATATCACAGAAGCAATCAATCTTACTTTCCCAGCAAAAGATAAACATTTGACAGTCCAGGAGTGCAACTTACTTGTGATTTTCTCCAGGAAGGGTTGCAAAATGGCGAGAGTGATACGAGCCGGATTCAGTGGTAGGCCTAAATATCTGGTTGGGAAAATGCCAAGCTTAATACCCACTAATTGGCTGAGCACTGCAGCCTCTGCCTCATTATAACCACCAAGAAGAGTTCGGATTTGGTAGCATTCATCTCAAGTCCACTCATCAAATGAAATTCCTGCATGACAGACTTTACGCCGGTAAGGGAGAGAGGACAGCCGTCAGAGTAGACAAGAGATCATCCGCAAATAACAGATGAGTTATATGCGGGTTTGAGCATCTAGGATGGAGCCGAATTTTGTCATCAACGACCGATTTCTCTAGAAGCCGAGATAGGGGTTCCATAACCATTATGAATAAGTAAGGAGAGATTGAGTCACGTTGTCGTAGACCCTTTTTTCCTGGAAAGAATCCCGCCAGCTCACCATTTACTGCGACTGAAAATCGAGGGGATGTAATGCACTCATTGATCCAAACTCTGAATTTAAGTGGAAAGTTTTGAGCCTCCAGAATCTTCAATATAAAGTCCCAATTAACAGTGTCGAAAGCCTTTCTGATGTCAATCTTTACCCAAGAGCTTTTAGCGCAGGCTGATTTCGTATAGTCTCTAATCAACTCTGAAGCCAGAAGGACGTTTTCACCAAGAGACTACCCTTGAGGAAAGCCGCTTGGTTAGAACTAATAAAGTCAGGCAGACAGTATTTCAGCCGATTCGCAATGATCTTTGATATGATCTTGTATACTATGTTACAGCAACTGATTGGCCTGTAGTCCCCAAGCCTACATGCCTCCGGAAGCTTTGGAATAAGAGCAATAGCAGTGTTATTAAAATCCTTTAACAGCCGCCCATTCCGGAAGAACTCGTTGACTGCTTGTAGAATATCCAAGCCGACAACACTCCAGGAAGCCCTTATAAACTCGACTGAGTAACCATCTGGTCCCGAGCTCTTGTTGAGAGGCATAGAGAAAACCGTTCTCGTGATTTCTTCGTCCGTAACTGCATCTTGTAATTTCTGGCATTGTTCCAGGGAGCATCTGAACGGCAGAAGAACTCTAAGATGGTCAATAGAACACGGAGACTCAGACATATCTGTGTATCCCAGAACACCTTTGAAAAATTCAGCAGCGTGAGATTTGATTTCCCCAGAGGAACCAATCAAATTATTGTTGTCATCACGCAGAAAGTGTATATGATTCCGAGTCGCTCTTTGGACAACCGACTTATGGTAAAAGGAAGTATCCCTGTCCCCTAAGTGATGCCACTGAACCCTGGATTTCTGGCGAAAGAACTTCTCTTCTGCTTTGGCAAGAATCTGCCATTTCTCCCTTGCAGCATGTTCCATTATAGCCGTGTCCGAGTCCGGAGCAGAGAGCATTCTTCTTTGAAGCTCAGCCAGGTAATTTGCCTGCTCCTTAACCTTTTCGTGATCCCACTATAGTTTTCGCTGTTTAATCTCCTCAGCACTTGCTTCATCAATTTAAGTGATCTCACAACTTTGAACTGTGCTGAACCTTGGATAATAGAACAGTTCCACGCCTCTCCCAGTCAAAGTTAAAGTTGAAGCACGAGTTAAGACTATGTACACCCCTTAAGCAGCCTGAAGCAGAAAAATTATTCTGTTTGTAATACACAATAATAGTCTACTTGATTAATCACTTGGTAAGTAAATTTAAAAAAAAAAAAAAACCAACGAGTCTATTATATGCTTTGCATCAGAAAAGCCAGCAAATAAGTGGGGACTCATTAGAGAAAAAACATACAAAAATAGACAGTTGCATAATATTATTATGATTTTGATTTTGATTTTGTATTCTTTTTTACGGCATAGAATCAAATGTAAGAACATAAATCTCATGAGTATTTTTTATGATCATATCGTCCATGGCTATCAGAATACATAAAAAATGCAACAAAAAGTATATAGAAAATAATAATTATACAACTAACTTAAAAAACAGACAAAAGAAAAAAAAAAATCAAACCCATCTCAGCGCGAGCGCGAATGTTAGCTGTTCCTAAAGGAAAACAATTAGAAAAAGCAGGAAAAACTAAAGAAGATAAACTTAATACCTTGAATAATGCGTAACAAATGGGGCAGAATGGTAAAAAAAGTAAAGATTTATTCAATTCGAATAAAACATTTAAAGGCAACAACAGAAAGCATACATGTTTTTTACTAATACATTACACATTTTTCACTGATATCCCAATGGAACCAAAACTCAACCGCCAACCAACGACAGAAACAAAGAATCAAACATTTGCAAGTCCTTCTTTTCTTAAAAACTATAAACAATTTGATTTTATTATTTATATTAATTTTCTTCATTCATCGTAAATGTTATGTTTAATGGGAGATTTTGGTAATAAAATAATTCACCCCCCAGGTTTAGGTTCATGCAAATATTATACGTAGTGTCACATAAAACAAACTACAACAATATAGTAATTCTTAAAATTATAGAACAAATAAATCGTAAGATATTCAGGAATGCGTAGCTTTATTAAACTAAATACTTCCTCTATTTCTCAATGTAAGCTCTTTTGGTTAAAAACACAAAGATTACGAAATTTACTTCTCTAAAAAAACAGCAGTTAATATATTGAATAAAAATAATTTACAATCATAAAAAATATTTTAAAGTATAATTGGTCGTACGCTGTTCAATAAATGTAAAAGTTGCCTTGAAATTTGAAAACAAATCTTATATTTTGAAACAAGAAAAAACCTTCAGAAAATTTTATATGAGAAACAAAAAGAGTATAATACAAAGAAAATCTACTGTCAATTGTCAACCAACGGAAGACCATCCGCGCATGGGGGTTCGCAGATCTACTAGTAATCTATGAATTCCGAAAAATAACTTTGCCCGTGTGCTCGTTGTTGCCGCATGATTTGTTATAAATACGATCACCACCAAACACGAATCACGAAGACAAATGTATTTGTTGAATGATAAACGGGAAATGATATAACCCATTGAATAGTTAAGAAGATGGCATTAAATTAAAAGAAGCAAGAGAAATGTGTCGGTGAGTGGTTGGGTGTATTGAGGTCAATTCAAGAGAAATTCGAGCATGTACAAATACAATACGCAGGTGTAAAAAGAAGAGCATCTTCCACGTCTCTGCATGTAGAAAATAAAAGAAAACGACACTACATCTAACATCTATACTTGACGACATCTTTCGATTCAAAATTAATTAAACATAGAAAAAAAAGAGTACTATTTCAATGTATGGGGACAATGTCTCCCACCGTTCCCTTGCCGTTCAATTAATGTATATACATTGCTTAATATTATAGTACTGTTCGTATTATCAAATTTCAAGAGTTGGAGAGTGAAGAATACAAGAAGATTTTATCTAGAGAGTAGCTAGAGAGAGCATGTACCGTGCAATCTTATGTCAGCCTAATGCCTCTTTATAACTGTGGAGAAAGAATGTGTGATTTTTTTCTCTTTGAAAATCATGAGAAAAAGTTGCTTTACTTATGATTGGATGTACAAAGAAAATTATACGCACTATGTTAAAAAGAAAAAGCAAGCGAAGTTCTTTAGTCAGCACTTAGACACTAGTGTTTTCTTTGTTACCGACAAACTAAGCGAGGTTTGAGGTTGTTGATCTCCAAAAATAAACCTCAAATAAAACTTAAAAAATTTTAAATTTTGCAATATAATTTTTACTATTAATCATAATCAACATATATTACAAACTTTTGAATAACTACAAAACACACATTATAATATTACAAGCAATATCAATTCATAATATATTACAATAAAATATCAAATTACATGAAAATATCAAATTACATAAAAATAAAACAAACAAATTATGATTTAAATTTAAATTACTCAACTGACCTATTTCCATAATACTCCCAAATATGATCAATCAAAGCATTTGGAAGTGATAAATGAGCTTCTTCATTTTTTATTTTAAGATTACGAGATAAAAATTACTGAAATCGGGTATTTTCATATGCACAAAAAAAAATCGGGTATTTTCATTTGCTGCTATTTCCACAGTTGTAGCACCTTGATCTTGCACAATATTTTGGTGATATTGGAGGCTCTCAATCAAATCTACTTGAATATTAGTATTGTTATATTTTTTCTGTAATATTTATGCAGCTATGTAATTTTCTTTCTTTTTTTGTTATTTTATTTTGTATTAGTTATGTTTAATGTAATACTATTGATGTATAATATTTATTATTAATTTTATTAATGTCTTTTTATATTAATACCTTATTTTCGTTTTAATTTATTTCTCTATTTTATATTTAAAACTTAAATTTATAAAATATATATCTTATATATTAAATAAAATTATTTGAGATCAAAATTAATGAATTACTTGAATTATAAGGACCAAAATGTAATAAAAAAAAGATGAAACCTCACATTTGAGGTTTTGAACAGTGAAACCTTAAATTTGAGGTTTCACTGTTCAAAACCTCAAAATTTGAGGTTTTAAGGTTTCTTTTGGAGTGACTAAAACCTCAAAAATGAGGTTATGAGGTCTCTTTTGGAGATGCCCTAATTTGTTGCTAGAATATTCTCAAATCGTGGGGAACTTTTACCGAATTTGTTGATCAGATTTTGTTGTTAGATATAGGAATAGTTTTTTTTTGAACGAATGTTAAATTTTCATTCATAAAAAAAAAACTTTTTTACAATGTAATGTAGGTTTTTCAAGAAACTATTTTGAAACAAAATGGAATATAAAACAATCAAATCATAGACGTAATCTTTTGATGATTCAACTCAAAAGATTAGGTTTAGAATTTGAATACTCAAAAGATAACGTTTAGAATTTGATTGGTTTTCCACTATGAGCCGCAAAGCCTGCGTTTGCGGTAATGGTTCATACCAATCATATGAAATGTTGCGTTTGCGGTTAGCCAGAGAGTCACAGACTCACAGTCACTCCCCAGGTGGCATTCAGCCCTTAAATTTGAATCAAAGGACGGTCGAAACACGAAGTGGAACATTTAAACTCTAAATCTCTGCACTAATTAATATCGAGCACGTAGCAAGACAAAAGAGGGGGAAAGCATTAACATTCATTGTTGACATAATACCTTTTTTTTTTGAACTTGTGACATAATACCAAACATATGATTCTCTTACAATTTACCATAGCTTAAACATGTTAGAATCATGACAAACAGAGAAGGAACATAGAGTTCACCATAACTTAGCACTCAAAGGACAACCTTGTATGTTCATCCCCACTGAGGTCTAGCAGGATCACGGAACGCAAACTTGGCATGAGCTAGAGAGGCTCGGAATGTTCAGGAGTTTCTTCAAGAGGATAGATTCTTCTTTCTGTCTGAAAATTTTACCTAAGCATAGTGTGAGTTTCTTGAGGATTGTTGAGTTCTCTAGAAAGTAACTCACAAGTTTCAGTTTTGTCTCTGCCGCCTCCTCTGCCATTGGCTTTACAATCTTAACATACTCGAGAGATGTTAGTAACTTCCAAGGTCCAGGTGAAACACTAACTCCCTGCATTATTGGAGGTTCAAATCCCTGCAAGTGAGACGAAACAAGTTGAGCTATGTGACACTTTCACCATTAGCGTTTAGTAAGAACGGAAGTTTATGGTTTCAGTAAGCGATCCTAACCAAGGTAAGAGATTTAAGATTCGGGCAGCTCTCAAGAAAGATTGGCAGCACTTCCCATCTGTAGTCGGAGAACTCAACACGCAAGAAAGCTAGGTTACGGAATAAGGGTAATGGTTCACATCTCGAGTATTCATATATAGCCTGCTAAGACAAAACAATAACATATGAAGAAAAACTTATACGATAAACTCAAATAGTGAATTCAGCATAGGTTACCTGAAGAGTACTGGAAGAGATTTTCAAATCTTTGACACAAGATATCCCGACAAGAAAATCACGAAGCATCTTTCTCTTTTGTGGATCATTTACATTGAGCTGCTGCTCGGAACCCAAGTTAAATGTAATATCGATATCAGCTTCAACAAGGGAACCAGGGTGTTCTAATACGAAATCTGAAGTTTGATGGTCACTGAGACTCAGACACTCAAGCCTGGGACCATCAATAACAAGTGCTATATCTTCACCCAAACGATTGACACTGTTAGCAGCATGAGTGAATCTCAAAAGAGACCGAGAAGGCACTCGTAATGTTTTTACAATGTTGTCGTCACCCAAGCTTATAGTTAAGCTTTCGAGAACCGGGCAGCGTGAGATGAGCACCTCGAAATCGTCCTCGTACTCAAACATAATCGCATCGAGAACGAGGACTTTGAGACAAGGTAAGGAGACACGGTCGGGATTAGGCAAGTACACGTCACGTAGGTTTAAAGACACCAAGCTCTCACAGATGTAGACCGTTGAAGGTATCGCCACTTCATCTCGCCCCAAAGTTTTGTCCAAAACATGGAGATGCTTCAGTTTCAGATCAACAAGAGTGTTGATCCACGGGTGAAATGAATACCATCATCAAGCTGACAATCGTCAACCCAGTTAACGTGAAACTTCAACTCTCTTGTATGGTGTTAAAACCCAGAACCTTATCGACAAAACTCACAAAAGCGTTGTAGGCCAAATGCGTACAATCACAGATATATACACACTGACAAAGATCATCATCAGGCATGAAATCACGACACTCCAAGACCAACGCAGGTACATGGTTCCAGAGATTTCTCCATCTGCTGGATAACACACTACTCTTGACCATATCCTTCGTGGGAAGCTTCGAGAGGATCTCAACTAGCAAACAATCTGGCAAGTTACTCAACCTATCTACTTCCCCATTCCTCAAACCCGATCGTTTCTCTTCCATGTTCTCTGCCTAAGATCGACGAATCGGAATCAATCCTCAATAACTTGAAGGAGATTTGAGATAATCAAATCGTCAAAAAGGAATCGAGTGAGAGAAATTTGTACCTATGGAATTGCGAGATCGAGCCGAAGGAAGTAGATCGGCAGGGACTAAATCGCCGGTGGAAGTTCCCGGCGAAAATGTGATTGTCTGTACTTCTTCTCCACTTACTGTGAATGATTCGTCGCCGGTGGAAATGGGGTGAAGTCTGCGAGTTTTTGTTTCGAATTAATTTGGTTTAGTTCGTACGGGTTATTTTTTCAAAGATTTTTATGGCAAATTTGGAAGAAAATATTCATATTCAAAACTACAATTTAATACTATTCAAAGTATAGTTTAATACTCTTTGAACTTTATCTTCCAAATAACAACAATTATTCTTTTTATAGATAAAATAAATATATGTGTTTTTTAATCAACTGGTCTATTTTAATTTTATGATCAAAATTTGAGATTTCCGAAATTGAATTCGCCTAGTTTTGGAATACGTCTTCTAAGTTTTTACCCTAACATAATTAAATTCGCAATTAAATCAGATATTTAAGATGAAAGAAGAAAAACAAAACTGATTACCGTAAAATGATGGAGAGAAACAACTTTTTTCTTCTTTGGAGATGAAATTAATATGTTCTCATGTGATGTTTGTATATTTTCCGGGTTAAAATTGATATGAGAAAACAAATATATATATATAACGTCATATTCCTGTAAGAAGCTTGGTCGAAACGCTTTCAAGTTTGCTTTCTTCCACCCGAAGGAACTCTTCCACCCGAAGGAGTTTGCTTTAGGCAAAGACTACTAGAATAAGTTTGCTTTCTTAGGCAAAGGCTCTGATAGAATAATGATGTTCTAAGTTTACTAGTATCATGTTCCTCTTAAACCCATAAATCCTCAATAAGTTCCTCTTATTATATTAGAGTCTTTGCCTAAGAAGAATAGAGAGGTTTAGTTGGGAAATCACTATTGGATCTTAAATAGTATCTTAGGAGAAAAAAGATTTTGAAAAATGAAAAAAAGGAGGAGAGCCGATTCTTATTTAAAAAATTTAAGAATCCGATCTTATTAAACATGTGTCAATTGGATGATTTTTCAAACAGAAAAATAAAAAATAAAAAATAAACACGGTCCGTCTTTCTCTCTCTTCTCTCTCAACTCTTTCGAATTCTCTGAGCCAATTTTCCGTCGACCTTCTCCGTCGTGATCTAGCAGTTTTCCTTGGTAACATAACCGGGCCGGTTCCAAGCGATCTTGGGAATCTGACAAACTTAGTGAGCTTGGATCTATATTTGAACAGCTTCACTGGTCCAATTCCAGATTCTCTTGGAAAACTCTTCAAGCTGCGCTTTCTGTAAGAACATCTTAGTCTGCTCTTCTCATCATGCACTGACTAAATGTCTTGCTTTTATTTAAATTGATAGAAGAAAAGTTGTTTGATTGAATTCTAGTAATTTGGTATGAGTTTTTGTTCTAAGGATAGTCGGCTCAACCATAACAGTCTCACCGGACCAAACCCTATGCCATTGACTAATATCACAACCCTTCAAGTTCTGTCAGTATCATGAATTCAACTTCACTTTCTGCTCTTTTGTATTTCTCACTCTTAATGGATATCCTTAAATCTCTTGCAAAATGCAGGGATCTGTCGAACAACCAATTATCCGGATCTGTTCCTGATAATGGTTCCTTCTCGCTCTTCACTCCCATCAGGTTTGATGGAATCCATACTGTTAAACACTAATCACTCGCATTATAGGAACCAAGGCTATAGATTTCTCTAATTCCTTGTGTTCTGCATACTAGATATAAGAGATCTAATAAGTAATTAACAAGCACAACATGTCATTGTTTACATGGAGCTTTTGTGATAATATGTTCATTGTTTTCGTTTTTAACATCTCCAGAGCATCAACCTTTTTTTTACCTGAATGAATAAGAGAGGAATGAGACTCAGCCTGAGAATTCAGGTATTCGGTTCGGTTCCGGGTAAGAACCATTTGGTTCCGAGTATTTCGGGTAGAAGGGTTAGGGATCCAATGGGTACTTATAAAATTTCGGTCCGGTTCCGGTTCGGTTCTTTCTGATTCTAGGTAGGATCGTTCTTAATTTTGAGAACCGATAAATACCCAAAACTTTTCGGTTCCGATTTGGTTGCGGTTCGGTTTGGGTATTCTTACCCGAAGTACTTAAAATGTATCTGAAAACCAAAAAAATATACCAAAAAAAATCTGAATTATTCATCAAAAACTAATAAAAACAAAAAAATAATATCTGAAATACTAAATTATACTCTAAAACTTGAAAACTAAAAAAAAAATTACAGAAATACTTAAAATATACATGTAATACTCAAAAATAATTAATACCTTCAATATTTTCGGGTATTTGGGTACCCCATTGGGTATCGGTTCGGTTCCGGATAATACCCGATACCCACGGGTATTAACAAACAGGAGCCGTCGGGTATTTTAGGTATTTTCGGATCGGTTCCGGATCCGCTTTTTTGGTTCGGTTCCGGTTCGGGTTTTCGGTTCTGGGCATTTTGCCAAGGCTGAAATGAGAATATGACATGTTCATTATCACATGAAAGTGGAAAGGATAGTACAGAAAAGAAGAAGGATCGAATGAAGGCACTTCTCGTGACAGGTGTAAAAAGAAGGGCATCTTCCACGTTTCCGTGTGTAGGAAATGAAAGAAAACAACATTACATCTAACATCTATACTTGACGACATCTTTCGATTCAAAATTAATTAAAACATATAAAAAGTGACTACTATTTGAATGTATGGGGACAATGATGTTGAGCCAAAGGCGTGAATGCATCAAGATCACATTCAATATGTCCGTATAAAGCCACCTCGGGAACCGTGCCGTTCACTGAAGCTGAACTTATCTGTAAAGAAAATCACTAATGACTTGGATTGTCTTGCTATATTCGGTCCTATGATGTGTGTTTTCAGGATATTAAGACAAATAAAGTCTTGGGCAAAAGAACAAGTAGAGATGAGCTCTATGTGCTTGAGGACACGAAGCTGTTATAAAACCTATCTTCTATTTCAAATGTTACTTATGCGAATAATGTTTTGTGGCATGCTAGATTAGGACATCCCCATTCTCGTGCTTTGAACTTGTTGTTACCTTCAATTTCCTTTAAAAACGATAAGTGTGAAGCTTGTATCTTAGGAAAGTATTTTAGGAATGTATTTCCAAAGTCTTGAACTATCAATGAGAATTGCTTTGACTTAGTGCATTCTGATGTATGGACTTCTCCATGTGAATCTAGAGGTCAAAACAAATACTTTGTCACTTTCATAGACGAAAAATCAAAATATACTTGGTTAACTCTCCTTTCATCAAAATATAGGGTCTTTGAGGCATCTAGGAACTTTCAAACTCATGTTACTAACCATTTCAATGCCAAGATCAATTTTTTTAGATCAGATAATGGAGGAGAGTACATGGGCAATCTCTTAAAGGAGCACCTTGCATAGCACGTCATTATTCATCAAACAAGCTGTCCTTATACACCACATCAAATTGGTGTGGCTGAGAGGAAGAATAGGCATCTGATGGAGGTGGCCCGTGCATTGTTATTCCATCACAATGTGCCAAAGAGGTTTTGGGGAGATGCGGTTCTATTTGCTTGCTACTTGATAAACCTTCTCCCCACTCGCACCCTTAATGATTCATCACCTTATGAGATTCTTAACCATGTTAAACCTTCTATTGATCATTTACGCGTCTTTGTGTGTTTTTTTTTGTCTTGATTCCAGGAGACCAAAGGAACAAGTTGGATGCTAAGAGCACCATGAGAATGTTCATTGGATACTCCACTACACTAAAGGGCTATAACTGCTACATTCCAACTACTAGAAGAGTGATTGTCTCTCGGGATGTGAAGTTCATAGAAACTGAGGGATTTTACAAGGATAGGAACTGGGAGAATCTCCAAGACCTCTCTCACTCTTCTTCAGATCAGGCATCCAACCTTCGGACTCTATTGGATCGCCTTGGTGTAATTCTTCCCGACCCTTCTCGTCCAATGTCCCAGGATACTCCACCTGACTTTATGGAAGCTACCCCGGTTGATCATGAGGGAGGCAACCACAATGAAGCTGGAAATGAAGCTGAAAAATCAGAACCATCTTTGGTCCAACAAGAGGACAATGGTCATGATCAAGAGGAAGCTTCACAAGCTGAGGAAGAACCGGAACCGGAACCAGTTGTCTTGAGTCGTAGCCAACGAGTGAGAAAGGATCCATCGAATTGGGTCAATACAAGAGTATACTACAACAGCAATGCAGTAGCTCATCCGACTCAAGTAACTTGCTCTTTTTCTCATTTCCCAAGCATCAAGTGTTCATCGGCGCACTAATTTAAGGGGAAGTTCCAAAGACATACGAAGAGGCCAAGGAACTTAAAGTTTGGTGAGATGTTATTGGAGATGAGGTTGGAGCTATGGAAAGAAACCGTACATGGGATGAGGCGACCTTACCCAAAGGAAAGAAACCAGTGAGCTCAAGATGGATCTTCACGATCAAATACAAGAGTAATGGTGAAATTGAGAGGCACAGAGCAAGACTAGCAGCAAGAGGATTCACACAAACATATGGTGAAGATTACCGTGACACATTTGCTCCGGTGGCTAAGCTACACACAGTCAGAGTTGTCCTATCTCTAGCCACAAACTTGGAATGGGATCTATGGCAAATGGATGTCAAGAATGCCTTCTTACAAGGAGAGCTTGAGGAAGAGATATATATGACTCCTCCACCCGGACTAAAAGGGAGTATCACACCGGGAAAAGTGCTAAGACTAAGGAAAGCTATCTATGGGCTGAAACAGTCTCTAAGAGCTTGGTACAATAAGCTTAGCAGAGTCTTACTGGATAGAGGCTTCACAAGATCTGAAGCGGATCACACCATGTTCACCATGACCGGCCAAGAAGGTATAGTAGTCATTCTCGTATATGTTGATGATATAATCATCTCCGGGAGTGACAAGGTAAACATCTGTGAGACTAAAGCCTATTTGAAATCAGTATTTGATATAAAGGATGCATTGAAGTGTGTAGGTCTAAGAAAGGCTTATTTCTATCCCAAAGAAAGTATGCACTTGATCTCTTGAATGACGCAGGTGATCTAGGAACAAGGCCAGCAAAGAGACCCTTAGAGGATGACTACAAGGTGGACCGTAAGGGGGAGCCTGAAGATGAACTATATGGCGATGTCAAACAATACAGAAGGATGGTTGGTAATCTGATATATCTAACCATAACTAAACATGAGCTATGTTTTGCTGTGAATCAGGTGAGCCAGCACATGAAGGTGCCAAAGGTCTATCATTGGGATATGGTGAACCGCATTCTGAGATATTTGAGAAACACCACCGGCCAAGGAATCTGGATGGGATGCAACCAAAGCACAAAGTTGTTGGATACTATGATACAGATTGGGCAGGTGATCGTGAAGATAGAAGATCAACCACAGGATATTGCACATTCATAGGAGGAAACTTGGTAACTTAGAAAAGCAAGAATCAAAAGGTTGTATCATGCTCCAGTGTTGAAGCCGAGTATAGGGCCATGAGAAGATTGACAACCAAATTGATGTGGCTGAAGAACTTACTCAAAGACTTTGGAATAGATCAGCAGAATCCAATCACAATGCATTGTGATAATCAAGCAGCTATGCACATTGCCTCAAACTCGGTCTCCCATGAGAGGACTAAACACATTGAGGTGGATTGCCACAAGGTGAGAGAACAAGTTCAGTTAGGAGTCATTCTTCCATGCTATACAAGGAGATCAGATCAGTTAGCAGACATCTTCACTAAAGCGGTTTCACCAAAGACTAGTGAGTTCATCCATTCTAAGCTTGGACTCACTGACTTATCCATAGCTTGATCTCCCCTAACCGTGAAGATCATACTCTTTTTTCCTCGGTGTAGTTTTATCCCATTTGGTTTTCTACACTGAGGTTTTTAATGAGGTGATCTCTCACGGTTCCAAGCTTTACCATGCTAAGTGGTTAAAGCTTGAGGGGGAGTGTTGAGCCAAAGGCGTGAATGCATCAAGATTACATTCGGTCTGTCCGTACAAAGCCACCTCGGAACTGTGCCATTCACTGAAGCTGAACTTGGGATACAAGAAAGAGAAGATCAAACTCAAATATACTTAAGGATGTGTTCGGTTTGAATTGTGCTTCTAGAAGGTCTTCTCTACTATTCACGTGTTCAGCTAAGGAGAGGAAGGAAGAGTCACGGATGTGCTTAAGGAGAAAGACTGTTGGGTCACGTCGCTTTCACAACCTTGGATCGACAATACCGCTTATTTTATTCTTAATGTCCCTTTCTTTTTGTGTGCTGTATCCAGTCGATGGTCTCCTTCTATTTAAAGATCATCTCCTTCATTGTAAAAGATACACTTAAGGAAAATATAATTCTCCCATTTTATTTTTCTCGTTTCACTTCTTCATTCACTTGTTCTTCATGTTCTTCATTATTATTCTCCACTAAACTCTATTAATTCCGCAATAATCCATTAAATGATTCTCCCACCCTTCCCTTGCCGCCGTTGAATAAATGTATATACATTGCTTAATATTATATTGTTCGTATTATCAAATTGCAAGAGTTGGAGAGTGAAGAATACAAGAAGATGTTAGAGAGAGCATGTACCCGTGCAATCTTATGTCAGTCTGGTTGGTGGTGCCGCCTAATACCTCTTTATAACTATGGAGAAAGCATGTGTGATTTTTTCTCTTTGAAAATCATGAGAAAAAGTTGATTTACTTATGATTGGAAGTACAAAGAAAATAATTTTACGCATTCTGTTAAGAAAGAAAAAGCAAGCCAAGTTCTTTAGGGGTGAAATGCTAGTTTACCCTTATGGGTTAAAAAATAATCCAAATACCCCTATGATGATCTATTACCCCTCACCCATTTACCTTTACCCTTTTATCCCCACTTAAATCAAACCGAAAATCCAACCAAAACATAAGAAAATTCAACCGAAACCAACCTTTATACCCAAACCCAAATCCCACCCCAAATCCCAACCGACTACAACCATCCCAATTTATTTCACCGATTTATTTCTTCACCCAATCTCAACCATAATGGGCCCCACATCATTCATCCTCTTCTTGTCTCCAAAACTCCAACATCCTCTTCTTCCTTCATTGTTATCTCAATTCCGACAGCAGGTGGCCTCTCTCTCCTCTCCAAATTCCGACAGCAAGCTTCTGTATCCTCTCCTTTATTCCGACAGCAGGTGAATATTTCTTATGTTGTTTGTGTTTTTTTGTGTTTCTTGTATTTCTTGTGAGTATTTCTTTTTATTTTCAATTTCTGGGTTTTTTAGTGTAGATTCTTTGGTAGGATGAGTGGAAAACATGTTAAAGAGGAGTTGTTAGGATGGTTAAATGCGTCTCGAATCATTCAGAATGTAGTAAATCAGAGTAGTTTCGTAGTTTGAAAGAAAATTAGGATTATGGGTTCGTACAACTGGGTATTACTGGATGGAAGTGGTACTACTAAGGGAACCAGTAATTACTGAGTGACACTGGTATTACTATGGTTGGAAAACTAATGGCGTTTGAGGCATATGCTAATGGCGTTTGTCTTTCTTCTTCAGGGGATTATGAATAATGGTAGATTCACCGTTATGTATTTTGATTATGAGGGATGCTATGAAAATGATGATGAAAAGATAAGATGGGGATGATATTTGGTTTATTTTCTTAATTGAATGATGTTTTATTATCAAAAATTAAAAATAGTCCTCATTGATTTTAAGAGAAATTAAAAAATCTGAATTTTAATTTCTCTGTAAAGCTGAAATGGTTATAAAATAGTCTAGGAGAAACAAAAAGAAATTAATCAAAAAAATTATAGAAAAATTATAATCAAAATGGTTATAAAACAATTTTAGAGAAAGTGAAAACAAACCCATTTCCAAAGCCATTTTAGTTAAATAAGTTCAAATATGATTATCAACTTGGTTGAAAAAAAAATTAGAGATTATGATTCATTATTACCACAATCACCCAAACAACACCTTACACTTCTATGAACACTTTGTTAACACTAATCATTTTAGGAGTCAAAACGCAGGGAAAATGAGTTCTAAAATATGTTAATGCATAGAAACCTCCAAATTGCAAACTTAGTGACTAAAATCATCTGTATAACTACAAAATTAATATTTATGGTACGGTAATACTACGAAAACTTGAAAACACCGAAAAGTATAACTATTTGAAAAATGGTATTACTAGAAAACTAGGTATTACTATGTGCAATTTTGGCAGCGGCCACGTAAGCAATTAACGGCGCACGTGTGGAAATTGGCGGTGCACATGTGGCATTGACGGTGAACGTCTGTAATTGACGGCCCAAAAAGAAATTTTATGTGTTTTACATGTTTGGTCCTCCAATTTTCTACATCTTCTCTCTTCCTCTTTTCTCTTTTCCCTCTCCCTCTTTTCCTTTTTCCCTCATCCCTCACAAAATTGGATCTAGGGTTTTCTTCTCCTTCTTCTTCCTCTTGTTTCACATAAGAGAGCTTCATCAACTCATCTCTCTAGACGGTCACCATTATTAGAGAAATTTCTTTGGGTTGTTGAATATTGGAGAAATTACAAAAGATTGCATAGTTTTGATGATTTTCAAAGAATTTCATGAGATTGTTGAATTTCGGGGTAATACTTGATAATACTCGGTATCACTAATATCACTAGATCTTCCAAAACCCAAATTTGAAATTTAAAATAAACACCAACTAATTGAATCAAGCTCAACATTGATACCCACAAACCCATTTTTGATATTCTTAAAACAAACAAAATTGAATCCAAAGCCATTTTAGTTAGTCTCATATGTCTAAAATCTCAAAGTCACCAATAGTCATTACAAGAACATTTCCCATCTTTAAAATGATGAAAACGATTCAAATCTCTCAGCACAATCTCTGTACCAGAGACCATCTCCGCATACCCGTAAGTTCTTGAACACCCTAACAGGTGTTGAACACCCTACATCTCCGACGGAAGCATCGGCTTCGTGAACTGCAACATAAAGTTGAAGAATTGTAAGTTAGTGTTTCCCAGTTCAACCTAGTATTACTTATCTATCTTAGCTCTACCCAGTGTTACTTAGTGTTTCTCCCAAATTCACCCAAAATCCCAAGCAAAACCTAATTTGTAAGTTCTAAAACACACAACAACTATACAAACTGGCACAAACTCGATTACACATACCGTTGTATGATCAGAATGGGCGTCCGAAACGGTTCGGCTGCTATCTCTGGTGGTCTCTTCTAGTTCTTTAGCTTCTGGATTTTCGGGAACTTCTTCGTTTTCCGGAGGTTGTATATTTGTGGGAGCTTCTTCGTTTTCCGGAGGTTGTGGATTTTCGAGAGATTGTGGACTTTCGGGAGCTTTGGTATTTTCAAATTTCAGAACTCGGTTTTTGATTTCGGTTTTCGATTCCGAATTGTTTAGGACTGGATTTGGGGATTTTAGGTTTTGGTCGATTTAGGGTTGGGATTGGTATCCGGGTTGGGATTGGATTTTTGGGTAAGAGAGAAAGGGCTGGGTAATTAGTGATTTCTTTAGGTTCTGAGGGGCAAAACAGTTATCAACCACCTCTTCTTTGTTGACAAAAAATCCCAATTACAGACCAAAAAAATGAGGGGTAAAGGAGCTCCGTTTTCTAGCGAGAAGGGCTATAGAGCCATTGATCCGTTCTTTAGTCTGCACTTAGACATTTAGGCCATGAAAGGAGAGCGGAACAAATGACGGTTCAAAGCTAAAGTGGTACAACCGCAAATTGATCACCATTCAAGCATTAATTTACTTTATACATGTGGTTCAGTTTTAAATAATAAACTAATACTGCGGTTCAGACGGATTGTGAAGAGATTTGTTGATCCCACTCTATACAGTAAAGACACCTCCTATATGATGTGTTTATGGTGTATTTTCTTACTCTTATTATATTTTAATATATATTTATTTGTTATTCTTTTATTTAGAAAAAACTGAATATATAAACTGTGTTAATTAGTTTTAAAAATCAACATAACTATTATAATGTATCAAAAAAACACAATTATTTTTTTCAATTATCGAAAATTTAGAAGTTACAAAATGATATATTTTTTATCATATATATTTTATGCAATAGTGTATATATAAATTATATGTAACATATATATATGTAAATTTATTATATTTCTATTAAATATATATTTTAAATTTTATATAATATGTTAATATTTCATGCATAAAACAGTAAAATAATATTATTATGGTAATATTAATTAATAATTTCTTATATTAAATTATAAATATGTTGAGAATTAAATCAAAATATAGTTATAAACTAAATACAATTATATAATATTTTAAACTGTTTGATCCGCACTTTGTACCATACCATACGCTATATCATTTTATATATATACTTGTAAAAATTTTATATTCTATTATATATATATATATTTTTTTTATATATATGTTAATATTTTATACACAACTCAGTAAATAATATTATGATGGTGATACTAAATAATAATTTTTAATAAATTATAAATATGTTAAAAAAATTAATATATAATTTAAAATTAAATATAATAATACAAATATTTAAACCGCTTAATCCGCACTTTATACCACTGGAAACGCTAGATCCACTTTTGATTCACTTAATCCGCTTGATCCGCTAAATCTATAACGCTTGATCCGCTAAATCCGCAACCTTAATCCGCCTAATTAGTGTTTTCTTTGTTGTTGTTGTTGACTTGTTGTTGATAAAGTGTAATTAGTCATTCATTGCTCATTAGTTACCGACAAACTGAAACACTCTAAATTTGTTGCTAAAATATATTCAAATCGTGGACAACTTTTACCGAAATTGTTGATCAGATTTTGTTGTTAAATATAGGATTAATGGTTCTTTTTTTTTATGAATGAATGTTAAATTTTCATTGGATCCAAAAAAAACTTTTTTTACAATGTATGTAGGTTTTTCAAGAAACTATTTTGAAACTAAAAATGGAATAGAAAACAGTCAAATTTTAACCCTGCCATACTCCTGATCTCGAGGCTAGCCAAGTAACCACCGCATGCTAGTATTTCATCTTTTGCTTTTGCTTGCATGTATTTCACGACAGAAGTTCGTTATTACCTTATTACGACTCAAGAACAACGCAGTATAGTGATGAACTGGAAAACTTTGTAAAAGAAAATGATTCTGGATACCATAGAATTTAATCATTTATATTACACAATGATAAATCAAGAAATATAATTGAAGTGTTATGTATCAGTGCATTTGCGAAGCGAGTGAGACGGCAGCAGTGGAACATTTAAGAGCATGATTATTGGAAGTTCTTCCAAGTTTCTAAAAAAAAGATAGTTTAAAATAATATATATTATTTGTTTATTTGTGTGAGATTCTAAACCTAATGATTACGCCAAAACCTCAAGTTTTGAAGATAAATCATTACCAAAATTTTAGAACCTCTCACAAATAAACAAATGATATATATTATTTTAACTTTTTTATTTTTTTAGAACCTCTCTTCTCCGAGACCTGCAATAATCATGTTCTAAACTCTAAATCTCTACATTAATTAATATAGAGCACGTAGCAGGACAAAAGAGGGGAAAGCATTAACATTCATTCTTGACATAATACCAAACATATGATTCTCTTACAATTTACGATAGCTTAAAAATGTTAGAATCATGACAAACGAAGAAGGAACATAGAGTTCACCATAACTTAGCACTCAAAGGACAACCTTGTATGTTCATCACCACTGAGGTCTAGAAGGATCACGGAACGCAAACTTGGCATGAGCTAGAGAGTCTCGGAATGTTCAGGAGTATTTTCATGACGATAGACTCTTCTTTCTGTCTGAAATTACCTAAGCATAGTGTGAGTTTCTTGAGGATTGTTGAATTCTCTAGAAAGTAACTCACAAGTTTCAGTTTTGTCTCTGCCGCCTCCTCTGCCATTGACTTTACAATCTTAACATATTCGAGAGATGTGAGAAACTTACAAGGTCCAGGTGAAACGCCTAACTCCCTGCTTTCTTGGAGGTACAAATCCAGTTGAGCTATGTGACACTTTCACCATTAGCGTTAGTCAGAAAGGAAGTCTATGGTTCCAGTAAACTTTCCTAAGAAGGTAAGAGATTTAAGATTCGGGCAGCTCTCAAGAAAGATTGGCAGCACTTCGGATCTGTAGTCGGAGAATTCAACACGCAAGAAAGCCAGGTTACGGAATAAAGGTAGTGGTTCACATCTTGAGTAATCATATATAATCTGCAAAGACAAAACAAAAAGATAACATCTGAAGAAAAACTTATACGATAAAGTTAAAAGCACTCAAATAGTGAATTCAATATAGGTTACCTGAAGAGTACTCGAAGAGATTTTCATATCTTTGACACAAGATATCCCGACAAGAAAATCACCAATCATCTTTCTCTTTTGTATATCATTTACATTGAGCTGCTGCTCGGAACCCAAGTCAAATGTAATATTGATATCAGCTTCAACAAGGGAACCAGGGTGTTCTAATACGAAATCTAAAGTTTGATGATCACTGAGACTCAGAAACTCGAGCCTGGGAGCATCAATAACAACTGCTATATCTTCCTCCAAAGATTGTCCACGTTAGCAGCATGAGTGAATCTCAAAAGAGACTGAGAAGACACTCGAAATGTTTTTAAAATGTTGTTGGAGCACAAGCTTATAGTTAAACTTTCGAGAACCGGGCAGCCAGAGATGGGCATCTCGAAAGCCTTATCGCCCTCGTACTCCAACATAATCCAATCGAGAACGAGGACTTTGAGACAAGGTAAGGAGACACGGTCGGGAATAGGCAAGTACACGTAAGATAGGTTTAAAGACACCAAGCTCTCACAGGTGTAAACCGTAGAAGGAATCTCCACTTCATCTCGTCCCAAAGTATTGTCCAGAACATAGAGATGCTTCACTTTCAGATCAACAAGAGTGTTGATCCACCGGGTGAAAGGAGTAACATCAAGCTGAGCATTGCCATACCAGTTAACGTTCAACTTAAACTCTTGTATGCTGTTAAAACCCAGAAATTTGTCGACAAAACTCACAAAAGCGTTGTAGCAACCCAAATTCTGACCACGCCAGATATCATCATCACACTGACAAATACCATCACCTTCATCAATCATGAACTCATCACACTGACAAAAACCATTATTAGGCATGAAATCACGACACTCCAAGTCCAGCAGAGGTACAACGTTTCCAGAGATTTCTCCATCTGCTGGATAACACACTACACTTGATCACATCCTTCGTGGGAAGTTTCGAGAGGATCTCAAGTAGCAAACAATCTGGCAAGTTACTCAACCTATCTACTTCCACATTCCTAAAACCCGATCGTTTCTCTTCCATGTTCTCTGCCTAACATCGACGAATCGGAACAAATCCTCAATAATTTGAGATAATCAAATCATCAAAAGGAATCGAGTGCGAGATATATGTACCTACGAAATTGCGAGATCGAGCCGAAGGAAGTAGAACGGGAGAGAATAAATCACCGGTGGAAGTTCCCGGCGAAATGCGATGATTGTTTCTCCTAGCCCTGGGCATTTGTAACTGAACCCGAAATTCCAACTCGAATGCGATTCAAAATATCCGAACCCGATTCTAGAACAATTCTCAAATGGGACCTAGGTATTTCGGGTTTTGGGTAATAACCGAACCGAACCGAAACACAAACGAATATCCGAAAAATCTGAAGTTAAATATGTTTACTTAGTTTTGTATAATTTAGTTACTTTTAAAATATTTTGAAAATTCAAATTTATGACTTATCTTTACTGTTATGTTTAAGATGAATGAGTTCAGATTTTTTTTTATAATGTTAAGAAGATTTTATTAGTTATTGTTTAGTGTTATGTGTTTTTAGTTAAAATATGATATTTTTAAAACAGATATTCGGATCCGAAGTGGTATTATCTGAATCCGAATTGAGGTTGTATATAAAATAAGACTAATATGGTATCACAAAATAGATCCGAACCCGGAAAATTACTAACCATACCCGACCCAAAAATTTATAGAACCCGAATGGATCATACGAAGCTAAATCCGAAAACTCAAAAATCCGAAAAGCCCGAACCGAATCCGAATGGATACCCGAACGCCCAGGGCTAGTTTCTCCACTGTGAATGATTTGTCGGTGGTGGAAATGGGTAAAGTCTGGGAGTTTTGTTTCGAATTATGCTGTTAGGTTTAATTTGGTTTAGTTCGGTCCAAAATCGATACGGGTTCATTTTTCAAAGATTTTTATGGCAAATTTTGGAAGAAAATATTCATATTCAAAAGTATAGTTTAAACTCTTTGAACATGAATATCATCTTCCAAATAACAACAACTATTTTTATATAAATATGTATATGTTTTTTTAATCAACTGGTCTGTTTTAATTTTGTGATCAAGATTTTCGAAATTAAAGTTGCCTAGTTTTGGAATACATCTTCCAAGTTTTGGCCTTAACATGATTAGATGAGCAATTAAATCAGATATTTAAGATGAAACTGACATGAAGAAAAACAAAATTGATTATCAGAAAATGATGGAGAGAAACAACTTTTTCTGATAGAATTAATAAAATATATTTGTTATATGTTCTCAAGTGTTGTTTGTATATTTCCAGGTTAAATGAGAAAAAAAAATAATGGCCAAGATGACTAATGTAGATAAATGATCTTAAATTGACAGATAAATGATCTTAAAACAATAAGTAACTGTCATATGCAGGTCCTTTGCAATTTATTAAACTAGTAATATCAAATACTAACTTTTGATGCTTAGTGTCTAGATTTTCCAAACACTGTTTTGATTTTATATGAATCATGTGTTCAGTCTTCCTTTGATCTTTCTTTCGTCAGAATCTCCACATATCACAACGAAGAAAGCGTGAATAAATTCTTGTCTTCCAAATCGTGAGGGTTGTTTGGTGATCAAGAAGTTAAGAGGGTTCATCCCAAGTTTTATTCTGAAATTAATCGGAAGGTTATTTGAAAATGCTAGATCTCTATGGGTTACATGAACTAGAAACTATCAACTAGAGATAGAACAAGGCAATAAGGAATACATCAGCTTTTCCCACTTTATCGAGAAATGAACTGAGACTGAGGATCATACTTTTTGGCATGTCTGTATTCATATACAATATTGACAATGCTTAATACTGACTTGTCGGGTTCAAGGATAAACCTAGACTGGACCCAATCACATGCAAACACTCTACTCCAAAATCGACTCACAAAGTGGACATCACACTAGCTTGGAAATGGACGGATACACCATCAGCCTCATTACTCTATTTCCTTCCTAGCTCACACGATCCACAAAGAGATGCAAATTTGGCTCACATTTCTACACGGCACAAGTGAAATCGAAGGAGAAAGTATCTCTTCTTGGAACTCAATCTCTCATCTTCATTAGAGCTAATCCAAAGCATATTATGTTTTTTTTTTTCTAATGTATCCAAGACTGGTCTATGTTTTCCAATTCTAGACCAAATGGTAGCTATCTTTGTAAAAAAAAATTATAAAGAAATTTCATATTATAACAAAGAAAATAACTTTGCCCGTGTGCTCGTTGTTGCCGCATGATTTGTTTGTCAGATCACCACCAAACACGAATCACGAGGATAAATGTATTTGTTGAAGAATAAACGGGAAATGATATAAACCATTGAATAGTTATTGGGAAAAATGCCAAAAAAACCCTGAACTTTTTCAATCTGGCCAAAAAAAACCTGGACTTTGCTGTTGGCCAAAAAATACCCAAACTTTACGTTGACTTTCCAAAAAATACCCAAACTTTGGGTTGACCTGGCCAAAAAAACACACCGTTAACAATCCGTTTAAAATACCGTTAAAATGTTAAACGACGTCGTTTTGATAAATTGGAGAAAATGCAAAACTTGCTATAGAGGGGGTTCGAACCCAGGTCCGCATGCAATATGTAAGGGGTTCGAACCCCCTCTATAGCATGTTTTGCATTTTCTCCAATTTATCAAAACGACGTCGTTTAACACTTTAACGGTATTTTAAACGGATTGTTAACGGTGTGTTTTTTTGGCCAGGTCAACCCAAAATTTGGGTATTTTTTGGAAAGTCAACGTAAAGTTTGGGTATTTTTTGGCCAACAGCAAAGTCCAGGTTTTTTTTGGCCAGATTGAAAAAGTTCAGGGTTTTTTTGGCATTTTTCCCAATAGTTATTAGTTACGATGGCATTAAATTAAAAGAAGCAAGAGAAATGTGTCGGTGAGTGGTTGGGTGTATCGAGGTCAATTCAAGAGAAATTCTGAGTATAATGTACAAATACAATACGCAGGTGTAAAAAGAAGAGCATCTTCCACGTTTCTACGTGTAGAAAATGAAAGAAAACGACATTACATCTAACATCTATACTTGACGACATCTTTCGATTCAAAATTAATTAAACATAGAAAGAAAAAAAGAGTACTATTTGAATGTATGGGGACAATGATTCTCCCACCGTTCCTTGCCGTTCAATTAATGTATATACATTGCTTAATATTATATTGTTCGTATTATTAAATTTCAAGAGTTGGAGAGTGAAGAACACAAGAAGATGCTCATATTCTAGAGTTAGAGAGAGCATGTACTCGTGCAATCTTATGTCAGTCTGGTTGGTGGTGCCGCCTAATGCCTCTTTATAACTTTGGAGAAAGCAAAGTTTCAAAAAAAAAAAAAAGAGTTTGGAGAAAGCATGTGTGATTTTTTTCTCTTTGAAAATCATGAGAAAAAGTTGCTTTAGTTATGATTGGATGTACAAAGAAAAATTTACGTATTTTGTTAAAATTAAAAAGCAAGCCAAGTTTTTTTCGTCAGCACTTAGTCATTAGTGTTTTTCTTTTTGGTTTTGTTGTTGATAAAGTGTAATTAGTCATTCATTACTCAATAGTTACCGACAAACTAAAACACTAGATATAATTTGTTGCTAAAATATTTTCAAATCGTGGGTTAACTTTACCGTATTTGTTGACCAGATTTTGTTGTTAAATATAGAAATGGTTCTCTTATCTTTTGCTTGCATGTATTTCACGACAGAAGTTCGTTATTACTTTATTACGAATCAAGAACAACGCAGTATAGTGATGAACCAGAAAACTTTGTATTAAAAATTTGATTCTGGATACCATAAAATTTATACAACACAATAATAACAAGAAATACAATTTAATTGTTATGTAACACTAAAATAAGTAAATTATCTTACGTGAAACATGCAAAAGAATTTAAAAGAATTATATATATATCTACCTCGCATTGTTGGTTATACTTATTTAGAGATGATTTACATTAAATATGACCTGCAACATATATTATGGATCGGAATGGTCCCCATCTTGAAACTTCCCAATTAATTTTGTTTTTTGAAAGGCTTTCGTATTTGGCGGTGGCGATGGTGACTTGGAAGACTAACTAGAGACGTAGGTGCAATCACTAGTCACTGCCATATAATTAATCTCAACAATTTTTTAAAAGTTCGAAACTTTTAATCACTCTCTGGATAACATACAAAAGGTATATGACAATAAGTCAATAATGCTAGTGATGAACAGATGGGAATTTGGAATAGGACTTGCAAGAAATAGACATTTGTGAAAATAATAAATATTTCGTATGATGAAATAATAATAAATAATTTTGGTTACGTATTAGAATAACTTAAGCTATGTTATATCTGTTTCATATTAAAAATTAGGATACTACATTATTCAAATGAATTAAGGAAACGTTGAGGTCAAAATCCCTCTGATATCAAATGAAATTAAGGAAACGTTGAGGTCAAACACAAAAGTGTATTTAGGGAAAGAAGCTCCTTATTGTTACTTATCCCGGGTGGAAAAATCTTTTGCTGAACTCACCATTGGCTGCAATCTCAAATACATGGGCAAGGATGAGCTTTACGCAACACAACAAGAAGTTCTTCTAGAATCGGTTAAGATCATAAAGAAGCACGGCGCATCATTGGGTACCACCTGGGACAATTCCACATTTTGAGTGATCATTTGGTAGAGATGAAGAATGCTGATCAAGATAGATCCAGACTAATCTGAAAACATGTTTTCTTGGGTAATGACATAAAAACTGTGTTGCCTTTTTTTACGGGGGGAGGGTTCAAGTTGGAAAAAAGAAGCATATTGACTTTAGGGGGTTCCAAAAACGTTATGCACAGCAAAAACCCAAATCAACTTGTTTCGAGCTTTAACTAGTGAGGATTTTTGGTATGCCAGTCGGTCCTTTTGGTGTGATTTGCACAGTGCACGATCAAAATGTGATTAAACACACAATTTTGAGTTTTTGACTATATTAAATCTTGATTTACATCATTCCATGTAATTACAAAAAAAAGTCATACATTATAAAAAAAAAAAAATTATCAAAAAAAAAAATATTACTTAAAAATTTTGGTTACGTATTAGAAAAACTTAAGCTACGTATTAATAATTATTTTAATAATTGATTTGGCTATTCATATTTTTAAAGTGCATTTATTTTTTTAGATCATATATTAATAGAAAACTCTCAAGTTAAATGTGCTTGAACTGAAGTAGTCAAAATATATATGACCTATCGAGAAATAATTTTCGATATTATATGAGTGAGGATAAAATAACGAATAAGGTCACATAATTATTGCATAATCATTAAACAAAGTCTCTCGAATTTACTAAAACATATGAAAATGAATATACCCATAGAAAAAGGAAATTTGGGATTAGAAATGGGATAAGACATGCATGGTGAATTTGTAGGTTTGTCCACTCCTTAAATAAAAAGAAAAATGATTGCAAGCTACACGAAGTAAACGCCATCACATGGCTATACACATGCAGAGAATATTAATGTATTCAAAACTACACGAACTACATGGTTAACATGGCGACATGTATGAACTAAATTGTGTTATGTACCTAACACCACAACCATCATTCACACTTCACAAATACAGAACAATGTATTTAAATTACACGAACTATTTTAACAAAAACAAAACTACACGAACTATATTTGTGATAGTAATAATTTTGGTACATATATTATACTGTATTTAATCTCTTAACTTACATATTATCAATGACACAATTCTTTTAGTTAAAATATAATATACAAATTATAGTTATATAATTTTAGTTACTTATTTAAAAATGAATATTTAAAAATAATAGGTATATAAACTTTAAAACTAAATTGATTGTTATTGGTCACCAATATTTATATTATATTTATTTGCTTTTAAAATATAGTTAATTTATTGGTTATATTTTAGTACGTATGTATATATATTAAAAATAAATTTATTTGTACTGTGTAGTAAAATCCTTATTATATTAGTAAAATTTTCTTTTACATCATAAAAATATATAAAGAAATGATATTTAAATTCAAAGTATATAAAACCAAAATCAATTAATGCTTACAAAATAAATTTAAGCTGCCGACTGAGAACACTAGATAACAAACTAGCCTACTTGTGAAGTTTCTGTTTTAAAGTATCTTTCAACTTTTTCTATAGATCCATACTATTTTTGGATAGTGTGTGTATCCAAAAATTTGTAAAAATTCTTTTTGTTGATAATTCAATGTTAACATTGCAACAAAAAAAAAAAGAATATATGGATGTTGTTTACTTAAATATAAGTTATAGAAAACCAAAATCAATTATAGCTTAAACCAAAATGAATCATATATAAAATTTTATTTTTCTGAAGCTTTAATCCTATAATTTGATTTTAAATAAAATTTATTACTAACTTTATATGATGTAAAATACATTTTCATAAGAAAATAACAAAATAGTTTATGTGGATATATATATATATATGATGAACGAATAAAAATTGTAATTGAGAATATAATGTTGTTAAATATACTTAACATACAAACTATAAGCTATTTATTAAGAAATATTGTAATAACTTAAAGCGAAAATATGTCAAATACAAATATTTGCTATATAAGAATTCTACTAAAAATACTATAAATAAAATATTTTTAATATATATACAAACTTACTTACCAAAATAGATCATATAAATTAACAAGATATTTTAAAAGCACATAAATATATAATATACAAATTATTGACCATTGATAATCAATTTAATTTTGAAGTTTATATAAATATAATTTTTAATATTATATTTTTACTAAAATAAGATGTAAATTTTAGACATTAAGTACACTATAATATATATATATATATCCATATATTATTACTGTCATAAATATCGTTCGTGTAGTTTTTTTTTTGCTAAAGTAGTTCGTGTAGTTTTGAATACATTCTTTGTAGTACTGTAAAAGATGGTTATGGTGTTAGCAATGTAACACCATTTAGTTTATATATGTCACCATGTTAACCATATAGTTCGTGTAGTTTTTATTACATTAATATTCTCTGGATGTGTGGCCATGTAATGACGTTTACTTCGTGTAGCTAGCAATCATTTTTCATTCAACATGACTGTATTAAGTCTGTCGCAATCAGGGTTAAGCTAGCTCATTGCCAGAAAGCAAACAGGAGCTCTTATAACCAGGATCTTTCAGAAAATGAATTCCTATTCATCTTTCCATCAAATCAAAATTTCCAAAGGATCACTTATTCACAAACTTCGTGTGTGGCTAATAGTTTTCATTTCCCGTATCATGGAAAACCCTTTTCGCTCCGCTTAGCCCTATCCCCTCTAGGAGTATTTTAGCGATAGGTTCTATGGGAACCAACCCATAATCTTATGGGTATTTAACTATTAACTAGATCCGGACCCGCACGCTGACGCGCGGGATATGATTAATATTTTTGCAATGAAATACATAATTTTATGAATGTTTTCCACTTTTGTGATATAATTAGAATTTATAAATTAATAAATGTAAACAATTACATAAAGTTGTGGTGTGTATTATTTTGTGAGTTTTTTTTTTATGGCTCGATTAGAAATTTTGAGAAAGAAAGAACTTTTACAAAGGAAAAAAATTATGACTTACATCAATGTGAATGAGAGACAAGTCAAAGTTAATTTAAAAATAGAAAATTTAAGATACTAATATTTATAAAAATGTTTATCTTAATATATTCATATTTGGAAAGTGAGACCTATTATTTTATATTGTTTGGATACTTATTTAATAGAGATAATGTTAATTTCCATAATCCGTAATTACCCTTAATGAAATTTTACAAAATACTAATATTCAGTAGCATTACATGTAATATAACACATGGATAAAAGTTTATTTCAATTTTGTTTCCTTCTTTAATACTATAGACTACAATAATATATAGTTTATATTAATTTCATATTTATAGTATGATTATATAATATATCTACCGATTTATATATATATATATTGTTTTAACTATTTTAATATATGAATATTATAGTTTGAGAAAATTGACAGACCCATTATATATAGATTTGAATGTAATTTCACATTTACAAAAAAAATATGCTAACCCGTTAATTTATTAGTTATTTTTAATGTCATAAAAAAATATGCTAACCCGTTAAATTATATTTTATTAATATTATATTTGAATTATTTATGTATGTTTTTATTTTTTAATAATTGAAGTATGTTCAAAAGCATATTTATTTATTTTGATTTTGTGATTTATAAAATTAATTGATGTGTTAAATTATTTACTTATATTTATTATTTGATTTAATAATTTAATATGTATGATTTTATTTTATTTTCGTTTTTAATTAGTAAGGAAAATATGACCCATTATTTTATATTGTTTGGATACTTATTTAATAGAGATAATGTTAATTTCCATAATATTAGGTAAGATCAAAAAAGTTATTAGCTAGTGAATAGTTCCAAACAATCTTTTATAAGTATATGTATCCTCCCTTAATAGTATAGATAATGTTAATTAAAAAGATATGGGCAAAAAATTGTATTTAGAGAAGGAAATGAGTGTAGCAAAAAAAAAAAAAAAAAGGAAAGGAAATGAGTGCATCGTAGTGGTTATAACGTCAGTGCAGCTTCTGAGGAAGGCTTCTTCTTCTTTGACAAATAAGGCTTCTTCTTCGTTGTTAAAAAAAAAAAAAAGGCTTCTTCTTCTTCATTCCTCACGAACGGTCAAACTCTGCCTCTCTCTTTACTCTCTCCTCTTATTCTTCTTCTTTAATTCATAATCCACCAAACATAAACACATTCCTAATCAGATCTCCATTCTCCGATTCTCCTGTTCCTTCTTTGTCGGCAGTTACAAGGTTTTCACTTTCCAAGAAACCAACCATTATCTCCTTCTTAAAGCAGAGAGACCATCACTCAAATTTCACAGCTTCTCTTCTTCTCTCTCTGTTTCCAAAATGTCTTGTTTCTTAACTTGCGTCCGTTTCGATGACTCGATCACGACCACCGACAACAAACCCACGATCACGGGATCTGACTCTGTCTCCGGCGTAACCAGCTACACCTGGGACGATGTCGAGTCTCTGACCTCCAATTTCTCTAGGCTCATCGGTTCCGGTGGCTACAGTAGCATCTACTTGGCTCGTTTGTCTGGTTCGAACAAAGCGGCTCTCAAGGTTCATGTCGGTAGCCATCGTCTTTATCAGGTGTTTAGATCTGAGCTCGACATCTTGCTTCGTCTTCAACATCCTCACATTGTCAAGCTTCTCGGTTACTTCGACGATTCAGGTTCCTAATATTTCTTTAATTTCTGGGATGTTAAATGTTAAACATCATCAATATTTTGATTATTCGTCTTCGTGTGAGAAACGGTCCTTCTGAATTATTCACATCACATTCCGACACATGCAAAAGTCAAATGCTTTAAAGAACAAAAGCCCTGAGATTTATAAATGCAACTTGTTCTTTATTCTTGTCTTGTCCGAATTAAAAGTCTTTCGGTTATTTCATTTCTTTATCCAAATTGTTTTCTTTTTTTTTCACTTTTACCACAATTGGTAAATTATTTGTTTTGTTTTTACTTTCTATAAAGTAGTTTGTTGATGTTCTTCTTTGTTTGATTCTTTCAGAAGAAACTGGTGCACTTCTACTAGAGTACCTTCCTCAAGGTAACCTCCAAGAGAAGCTCAACCGCAACAGCAAACAAGTGTTGCCGTGGAGAAACCGCACCGCCATAGCGTTTCAGGTTGCGCAAGCGATCGAACACATTCATGAGAAATGTAGCCCTCAGATTGTGCACGGTGACATCAAATCCTCCAACATCCTCCTTGACAAAAGTTTCAACTCCAAGCTCTGCGATTTCGGATCAGCCAAGGTCGGGTTCTCATCTATGGTTCAGCCTTCTACAACGATGTCGTCACCTCGTTCCAAGCAAGTGAGGATGGTCGGTTCTCCAGGGTACACTGATCCTCATTACTTGAGAACCGGGATTGCTTCGAAGAAAATGGACATGTATGGGTTTGGAGTTGTGGTTCTTGAGTTGGTTTCAGGTAAAGAAGCGGTTAGCGCTGAGAAAGGGGTGATGCTGGTGCACACGGCAGCTCCATTGATCCATGAGATTCTTGATTCGAATTCAGATATAGCAGATGAGAAGGTGAGACAGTTCTTGGATTCGAGGTTGTCCAGGGACAGTAGTCTTGATATAGAAGAGGTTAAGATAATGCTTGGTGTGGCTGCTCTCTGTCTTCGCAGCCCGCCATCTCTCAGACCCTCGGCTTCTCAAGTAGTCCAAACTCTTGTCCAGAGGATCCCGTCTCTGTCTTTCCTTGGCTGTGGAAAAGAAGAGTGATGATACATAAGACGAGGAAGTTTAGGTAGTGACTGTGTTGCAGTCTAGTAGGTTTATAAGACGCCTAAAGATTCTGAACGTTGCTGAGAAGATTGAGTTTCGTTGTATAGGAGATTCTGCAAAAACCCCAAAAAGAAAGAAGGAAGGTTCAAATTGTTCTTCTGCTTAGTGATGTGTATAGTAAACAACAAACAACATTTTGTGTGAAAAATGGATTTGGTAAACTTTACTGTGTGATGTATAATACAAATGATTGGAAAATCTGATGTCCTGGAATAACTGCAAACGATTACATAAATCATATATATATATATATAACTAGGAGGTGCTGTATCTAAGACATGAAACCACTATGTAGTAGGGGATTTTCCCAATATTCAGTTCATGAGTATGATCCACTCAGTGAGCTAGATCTAGAGTTTAAACAGGTTAAAGTGGACAACAAACATGATCAACTGAAATACAGAGTCACATTGTACGGTATTTTGAAACAAATGAACACCACTTTGTTGCTCTACTGTATCAATGAGGCTAGTTTTATGGTGGATCGGCTTTCAGTCGGTAGTTCTCTTTCAGTTGCTAGAGTTGAACAATCCTTCTGCATTTTGTACATATATAACAAAATTTGGTATTTGTTCTCTAATTACTATTGACCAATTTTGCTCACTAAAGTATCATATTCTTCAATTACAAATAAACTTAGATAACCAAAGTCAGTATTCGTACACAAGAGTAAAAAAGATGGTATAAAAATTCTTATAGATAGGCACTGTTCGTTTTATACTATATAGTTTTAAGGAATTTTGATGCTTTCATCAATGTATCCCCTATATATTATTTGAGGATCCTTTTTAAAAGACTAACCTTTACTTCATGTGTTTATTACAAGAGTGTCATCCTTACTTATATTAATTATATATAATGCTATTATATGATTTGATCACTTATATTAATTATCACTATTACATAATCAAAACTATGATATATCTCATAGACTCTAATTAAAATACATGTTATGTATTCATTCAGAAAATATATAACTTTAATTATGTATTTGACCAATATAATCAAATAATTTTATATAAATATATATATCATGTTTATTAAATAACTTTTACTTGAAAAAATATATTATATTTCAGTATAGTTATTCGTTTTAACTTATATTTATGAATTACAATAATAACTATATCACTTCATAATAATTTATTTACATAATCTTATATTATATATATATTTACAATTCTTTAATCTTTATTTAATATAAAACTTATAAATACTTTTACTTTATTAATATTATATTATAATCTTATAATATAATAAAATTATATATTAATTTTCTTAAAGATTATAATATAATAAAAAGTATATATTATTTTTCTTAAAAAGCAACTTACAAGCAATTTTAATATATAAATAAAAATCACAAATTTATATCAACTTACCATGATTATCAGATATATTTATTATAGTATATAAGTACAGCTATAATAAATTTCATTGTATTTAAACATAATTCAAATTTCCTAAAATAAATCAACATAAAATATTTGATTTGTATTGATACCAATCAGTAATAAAATTATGGTAATGAAAAATCATTTTGTTTCTAAAATTAATTAATAATATAGATTAAAATAAGTAACCACACATTTAATTAAATAAACATATAGTAGTTGAATTTATGCATATTCATATCAATTTAAAAATAAATTCATATATAAATAATATGCCATAATTTTATACTCGATCAATAATGATAGAAAAATAACTGATTTTTTAGCAATGTTATCCTATATATGATTTAATTGTTTTGCATTTATTAATATACAATTTTAAAAGATTAAAATGTTGAAATCACATTATATATCTATATAAATGACTATAAAATTATATTTAATTAATATTTATATAAACATTTTATTCCGCCCATGGCGCGGGTTACTACCTAGTTTTATATATAATTAGCCAATCTTCTTTCCTGCTTGTGCCACTTGTCCCAAATACATTTGACACCTAAAACATAAATAACACCTAAAACACAATTAAAAAGATGCTATTTATTTGAGAGAAAAAAGACTTTGAACCTCTTACCTCCTAGACATTAAGGAAGAATTCTAACCACTGCACTAAAGAATTTAACTGAAATTGTTACCCCTATAAAAGTTATTATATTTGGCGTCTAAAACTTTGCTTTATGGGCTTTAACGCAAGACCGACAGTGCCTTTCTGTTATAATGAACTTTATATCTCAAACTAATAATTTACGAAGCTCATTTCACAATTATGTTTTTCTTTTGTTTTCTTTATCTTGGTATTACAATGAAATGTATATTTCAAAAAAAAAAAAAATTTAATGAAGCCTATTAGTAAACAGATTTCACATTCTGTTTTTAATTTTTATAACGAAGAAGAGAAGGAACTATCAACACAGATGAATAAAGCGTGACCAATGGGTATAAAAAGACAAAATAAGGTAAAGAGTTATTAAATTACAATAAAAAGGTTTAAACGTAAGGAACATAAAACATATATGAGTTTTACTGATAAATTACACACTTCATACAGGAACCTCAATGAAACAAAACACAATCGCCCAGCAGAAGACAAAAATAAGGAATCAAACATTTGCATTCTCATCCCTCCTAAAAAATTATAAACATACTATTTTCATTTATCCGTTAAACATTTTGTTTTGTTTTTCACAACTATTATGTTTAACTGAAGAGGTTGAGGAATATATATATATATATATATATATAATAATAATAATTATATCCCAATTCTTAAAATATAATACAACGGACAAATAAATATATAACCAATAAAACTTCATCCCGCGCGTGCGCGGGGTTAGCAGTTCTACTAGTTTTATTAATTTTTATTTTTGTTATTGATGATCAAAGTACAATGTGCATGTTTACAATGTCTTCTTAAGTCGAGGAAAGAACTAATTGGGGATGACGTATTATTTGGATGCTCACAAACTTTTAAACATTTTGAGGATGCAATGTGAAAGATTTTTTCCGGTTTCCACATAAAATAATGCACAAAACACAATTAGGAAATAGTATATGGATGTGGTTGAAAGTTTCATACTGTTTTGTTATATAGTTTTAACTAGGTAGTAGGCGCGGAGTGAAATTTTTATATAAATATTTAGATATAATTTTATAGTCATTTATATAGATTATGCAATTTCAAAATACTAAAAGTATTTTCAAATTGTGTATTAGTAAAAAACTATATCATATATAATATATATATATACATGATAGCTTTGCTAAATCAGTTGTTTTCTGACATTATTGATTAAGAAGAAAATTATTATATATTATTTACATCTGAATTTATTACTAAATTTATATGAATATGTGTAAACATAATTACTATATGTTTGTTTCATCAAATGTGTGATTATTTATTTAAATTTATATTATTAGTTAAGTTTAAAAATGAATAATTTATACTTACCATAATTATATCATGTTGGTTTATTTTGGGAAATAATAAAGAAAATTTTGAATTATTTTTAAATACAATGAAATTTATAATAGCTGTAACTATATCTAATAATATATCTGATAATCATGGTAAGTTGATATAAATAAGTAATTTTGATTTATATATTGGAATTTCGTTAAAGTTGCTTTTTAAGATATATATATATATATTACTACAATTATTATATCATTGCTTTAAATTTCATGATAATAGATATTTAATATATGGTCTAAATTTAATATAAATAATAATTCAAAGTAAATACATGTTTTTTTATGAATGAGCAACATAAAATATGATTTTACATAATAAAATACATATATGAATTAATTGATATTATACATTTAGTTCCCTACTCATATGATTAGTGATCATTTAGATCTTTTTATAACAAATTTCTGATTCATTTTTACAAAAAAAAAATTGATGTGGAAAAAAAGTTAGTGTGGAATTTTTAACAGTTTTAGTAATTTATATTTGTTTGTACAAATTTAAATTATAGCATATGTGGAAAAATTGTATTTTTATATTATATGTTTGATGTTATGATTCAATTTATTTACAAAATAATATTAAAAAAATATAATGGGTAAATTTAAATGATTTAAAACAAATAATATGATATATTTGGATATCAAAACTTTGTTCTTAAATTATTTAACAATTTTTTGGTTTTCAGATAAGGATATAGAATGAGAGATTCTTTTTAGATTAGTTTATATAACAATTTTGTGGTTTTCATATAACAATTATGTGGTTTTCAGATAACAGTTTTATATGATTAGTTTGATTAGAAGTACTTAATTTTTTGGACCAAAATTATGAGTGTCATGTTTTGTAATTATTCTAGTAGTTCAAACCTTTTTCTAAAACTAATCTAAGAAGAAATATGGTGATGACACATCCTCATTACAAACTTGTTAATAACACATGAATATAAGGTTTTTCTTTTAAAATGATCCTCAAATAATATATAGGGGATATACACTTTTACTATTTAAATTATATACCAAAATGTTTTTATACAATAAACCATTACTCATGTAAGAATAAATGTATGAAAAATGTAAAAATAAACCATACAAGAAATAAATAATACTCCATCATTTTCTGGAAGTTAAATGTTTTTTTTTTTAAATTGTGCTTAAAAATATATTTTTAAGTTTTCTATGCATTTTTATTGATTATTAATGGCAAATTGTAAACTTTGAGAAATATAATTGAATTTTTAGAATTACTGTTGATTTAATATTATTGAGAAACATAGTGAGTAATGTTTAATATAATGACTAAATAATTACATAGATTAATTAAAATAATAGGCTAATAGCTCAATTCGAAAGAAAAACATTATACTACATTCAGTTTATAAATTTAACCACATGATGTTAAACCTTTTATTCCTATGCAAATCTGGACGGGCATAAAATGTTTGATTATCTTATTTATGACTTCATAAAATATTCGTAAGAAATTATCTATATTTTATTAAAAAAATTCTGATTATTGGATTAACTTTTATGATTTCAGAAACATTTTAATCAAAATTTTGTAAACATCCACAAAATTTGATTCGTAAAACTGATTTTAAGTTTTCTATGTAGATTTCTGGGATTTGATATTTTGATCACTGTATTTCATTAATTTTTTTCTCTGTAATGATGGTAAAAATATATTTATCCTTGTTTTTCTCATTTTTGTAGACATATATTAATATACCATTTACTGAAATTTGTTGTATTATATATATGATAAATGTTTTTGAATTACCATTGGCCAATTGTGCTTGAATAAGGAAGTGTAAATATCATATTCTTCAATTAGACTATGTACTATGGTTTACGTTTTCAACACTTATTTTTAATTTATAACACTCCATATCATCTTCTCTTTTTTTCCACATTATGGTTCAACACTCATTCAATTTTTGTGTTCTATAAAAAGTTTTGTTTAATAAAATTCAATACCATACGGTATGGTCCATACCCACCACATTTATTCATATTCTTATTTTCTTTCATGATTTCGTAATTACATATTAATAATAATTATTGATTGAAATTAGATTAACATAATTAATATTTAAATAATTTCGAAAATAATATTTATTTATATTTTTACTGCATTTGTAAAAAAAATTGTTCAGATTATTTGATTGACTTTGATGATTAAAAAAAACCTCATCTAAATTTTTTAATATCCACAAATTTTGATTTTTAAAAGTGATTTAAAGTTTTCTATGTAGCTTTATGATTTTATGATGTTTTGATCAGTGTTACTTTTTGTTTTATTTTTACTGTTTAAGATGTTTTCTTCAGTTAGAGAAAGTTTCATTATGTAGATGGTGTCTGCTTTTAGTGCTCACAAACTTCTAAACAATGATGATGCAATATGAATTGTTCTTATTTTATTACTACTAGAAACAATGTACAAGCTCTGTTAGAAAGTAGATATAGAGATGTTGAAAGTTAATTTTTTGTTGTCCAGTTTTAATACACTTTCACATACAATTTATATACCAAAATTTTATATACTAACTACTACTTATTGAAGAATAAGTTGATGAAAAAACGTGTGACAAAACCATTCAAACATTCAACAATAATGCTCATTACAATTAAAATATAATTATATAGATTGAATTAAAATAATAGGCTGAAAACTCATTTTATAAAATAAATACAATATCACACTTAAAATATAATTTCAATCATATGATGTTAAATCTAGTTTTTTTTATCAAAACTTTAAAGAACCTAGGATGTTAAATCCTTTAATACTATGCAAATCGTGATGACAGAAAAAGTTGGATTATCTTATTTGGTTGATTTCTCAATCTTCACTAGGGCTCTACAACTTTGGGGGCTTTTTGGAGTTTTATTTTTTATTTTTTGTATAACATCTAATTTTGACGTTTATGTAATAATTTTTATTACAGGATGTGTTTATTCTCATCAATATTATACTATTGATTTTCTTTTTGTTTTTGTTTATGTAATACTCATTTTTACATACTTTTAAAAATCTAAATATTTTTTTAATATAATATTAATCATTTCATCTATTTTATATGTTATCTTTTTATTTTTACTTATTTTGTTGTCCATTTGTATAATTTGATTTTGTCATATAAGTTAAATAAATATATTTTTTTCAGTCGCCAATAATACTAATTAGAATGAAAAATAATTATGTTAATTCAAATAATAGGCTACCTCAGTTTGTAAAATAAATGCAAAATCATACTTAATAGATATAGCCTCAACCACATGATGTTAGATCTGTTCTTCTTGTTGTTGTTTGGTCAACAATTTAAAGAACTTAAAGATGTTAAATCCTTTAATCTTATTTAAATGGTGATGACAAAAAGTTGAATTATTTTATTTGATTGATTTCTTAATTTCCATTTGTTTATGGATCTTCAACTCGATTTCAACATGTTATAAAAAAATATAGAAAAATAGTCACCATAATTTTTATTTAATATTTTAATTAAATCAGATGTCAAATAGTTGAGAGAAAAACCAAAAGATATTAAATTAAACATTGTGAATGAGAGTAACATAACAACACCTTAACTTTCTTGAACAAATCAAACATCTTATGTCATTAATATAGTATTATGCAGTATCACAATTTACTTATACTCTTCAAATATAATTTTCAATTTTATCGAATTACTTGACATTAACCGGGACGTGTTAGTCCAGTGGTAAAGGTGAGATAGCATCAAGCCGCCACTCGGGTTCGACTCCTCCCGGCCACCGGACACCCTTCGGGGATTTAACATGTGCCCGTCTGGCACTCCAGGACCACTGAACTCCCGCTGAGCTCTTCGGGGCCACTTGGGTCGCCACGAACCTAGATGGTTGCAGTCGGCAGGTGGGTCTTAGTCGGGCCCACTTGGGTTCGGATACCTGGATTATCAAAAAAAAAAGAATTACTTGACATTAAGACTTAATCTTTTTTTTACCTGCAATGGAAACACACGAGAAATCTTTTGAAAAATCTATGTTTGTTAAAATTTAGAAAAAAACATTGAGAGTATCATTAACATGGATGGTAACAAGTCTTTAGTTTTTTTTTAAACCATATGAGCTGGTTTTTAATGGGCATTCAACTAACCTATTTGTGATATTGATATATGTGTGAATTATGTTTTTTTAATATATATTATCAATCAGTTACAGAAATTTTGAAGAAAACTAGTAACAAACCCGCAGTTGCGCAGGTAACAATTTTTAAAATAATTTAGTTTCGAAAAATTTGTTTTGTTTTTTAGAGAGAAAAAACTTTTTGTGGGAAGTTAAGTGATTTATGGTAGTCGAAATTACGATAAATAATAACAATTTATTCTGTTTCGGTGATTAATGTATTAACCGAACTGATATGTTGTATGAGAATATTTATTTGTTGAAGTATGAAAATGTATTATTTACGAAGATATTTTGAAAATAATTATTTTGTGATTTTTATCACCGAGTTAACTCAGTAAAATTTGTTTGGTTCACAATTTTTAGGCCTGCTATTTTTGTTGCCAAACAGAGGCAATGACAAAAATCATAATTAATGTCATTTTTTTACAAAAAGACTTCTTGTTATAACACAATCATATTGGACTTTAGTAACCGACCCATTAACCATCAGGTTAATGTCCCATGGCCCATCAGAGTTTTAGCTATATTGTACTCTGTACTTGTACATAAACTCCTTGATAGAATAAAGAGATCATAGCTTTTCTCAACACGTTATCAGCACGATAGCACTAGAGACCCTGAGCAGCCGCCAACCTTAGAAATCCTAAAGAAACAAAAAATCCTAAAAACGCCGAAACTTTAAAGAGTCATATCTTTCAAACCGTGAGGAACCAGAAGGCGATCTAGATATCAAATCGAAGCCCTCGACGAGAAAAGCTATGATCTCACGTGTTGAGGACGCGCTCTCACGCATGCATACAGTGCACGACGATCTACCAAATAAACCAGATCCGATTTTCACATTCTTCAACCAACAGCCCCTCCAGCTTTTGGTGATCAAAATCCTTGGCGTTTGTAGCGGTTAACTGAGGTATATTAGCTCCCAGTTTCATAAGCCAGCCAAACATCCAAAGGCGTAAAAGTATCATTCAAAACTATAAATCCTAATCAACCGGCTTGTTTTCTATCTTCTAAAACCGATCCAAATTGTTAAACTTTAATCGATAACCTAAACCAATGTTTATCTATTAGAGCTAAATTTGGAATCTTAGTAAAATAGGAATTTTCAAAAAATATGAATAAAATAACCAATATGGTCATCCTAGTAAACCGGTTAGGTTATAAACCCTAAGGTTCGGTATAAAGTTTCCAATATAGGAAAGTTTCCTAAAATAGCAGGTTTCCAAAAAAAAAAAAAGTTTTCCCAAAATATCATAAATCCCTTATCCAAATGATCATAGTCTCATACTATTGATTATTTAAATAAATAAATAAAAAAAATTTGTACTATATGTTTCAGATGTCAAACATTCAGAAGGTCGAGTTTGAGGCACTCAATGTCTCCGGGGATAACTACCTCAAATGGGCCCTTGACACCAAGATCTACATCAACTCAAAGAGTCTAGGTGAATGCATCAAAGATAATAACATCGCGACTCCAATAGAACGGTACTCGACGATATTTATTATCCGCCATCACCTCGCTGAGTCTCTCAAGCAACAATACCTCACTCTTGAGGATCCACTCGAACTTTGGGTGGCACAGAAAAAGAGATATGACCATCAGAAAACGATCATACTGCCCCAGGCCAAGTTCGACTGGAAGAACCTACGGTTCGAAGATTTCAAATCCGTTGATTCTTATAATTCCAAACTCTTTCGGATAGTTTCACTCATGAAACTATGTGCCGAAGAAGTCACTGATAAGGATCTTCTAGAGAAAACATTCTCTACGTTTGGCACCCCTAATGTTGTCCTCCAACAACAATACCGTGCCATGAATCATAGCACCTATGAGGATTTGATCTCTTGCTTACTCCTTGCTGAGAATAACAATCAGCTTCTGATGAGGAACAGTGCCATGAGGCCCCCAGGATCAGCTCAATTGCCAGAAGGAGCCAGCAAAGAGTCCAACTTCGTCTAACGTGACAGTTCCTCAGATCGTGGACGTGGACGTGGAAATGGACATGGGAAGCATGGAAAAGGACGCGGAAAACTGAACCAAGATAACCGACCTAACCTCAGTTATGGTCGGGGTAAGGGTCGTGGCATCAGCAAACCGACCCACAAAGACAATTCATCTAGACCAACTCCTTGTACAAGATGCGGGATGATTAATCATTGGGTCAAGAATTACCGTACTCCCAAATATCTTGCTGGGCTCTACCAGAAGCACGGGAAAGATAATCATGAGGCTAATCTGGTTCATCAAGTCAACGAAGATGACTCAAAGGCTGATAAGGCTGATGACATGGATTACGAGACCTCCGACCTTCTTGATTGACCTCAATATCTGAATTCATTTTACAGTACTCCTTGAACTTTTATCCTTTAATTTTGAGATTTGTTGTCTTTTATTTTGGATTTTATCTTTAAGACCTTTTTGCCTTTACATCTTAATTTATGGAGTAATATTTTATTTGCATGTGATATTTGCATCATAATTCTTGTTTAATGAAGTTCAATGCAAGACAATATGGATATCATTATGGATAGTGGATCGAGTCACACCATTCTAAAAGACAAGAATTACTTTATAAATCTAGTCATAAAAACCGCGAACATTAGCACTATAGCGGGTACTTCAAGCCTAATAGAGGGCCATGGCCAAGCTCATGTGTTGTTATCAAACAGTACATATCTAGAAATATCAGATGCCTTATACTCACCCAGTTCTGAGAGAAACCTATTGAGTTTCAAAGACATAAGATTGAATGGTTTTCATGTCGAAATTCAGGACGAAGGGAACAAAGAGTTTTTACTCATCACTAAAATGATAAATGGCCATAAACAAGTCTTTGAGACAATACCCACAGTATCTACTGGCATTTACCATGCTAAGGTCAGTATGATTGAGGCTAATGTTGCTATCAAAGCACGGTTTTTAGATTACACTATTTGGCATGACCGCCTGGGTCATCCCGGTGCAAACATGATGCGTAAATTAGTTCAAAATTCTAAAGGGCTCACCCTTAAAGCAAATGGTATCTTCCCAAAGCACCTCAAGTGCACAGCTTGCTCACAAGGGAAACTGATTACCCGACCTTCACCAGTCAAAGTGTCTAAATAGACTTTGAACTTTCTGGAAAGAATCCAAGGAGACATATGTGGACCAATTCACCCACCTTTTGGGACATTTAGATATTTCATGGTTCCCATTGACGCATCGACCCGCTGGTTCCATGTCTGTCTACTATCTTCTAGGAATCAAGCTTTTGCTAGGTTATTGGCCCAAATCATCAGATTAAGAGCCCATTTTCCAGACTTCCCATTAAAGACTATACGTCTTGATAATGCTGGTGAATTCACTTCCCAAGCGTTTAACGAATATTGTATGTCCATGGGGGTAAGTGTTAAACACCGCGTTCCACATGTCCATACACAAAATGGATTAGATGAATCCTTCATTAAATGAATTCAATGGGTTGCTAGACCATTACTAATGAGGTCACAACTCCCGGTCTCAGCTTGGGGACATGCAGTCTTACATGCTGCTGAACTAATACGCATACGACCATCTAGTGAACACAAATATTCACAATCCCAATTGCTAACGGGTCATAAGCCAGACATCTCCCATATTAAAACATTTGGGTGTTCAGTCTATGTACCCATTCCACCACCACAGAGAACTAAAATGGGACCTCAAAGGAGGATGGGAATATATGTTGGTTTTGATTCTCCCACCATCAAAAAATATCTCGAGCCAACTACAGGAGATATGTTTGAGGCCAGATATGCAGATTGTCGATTTGATGAATCGGTATATCCTAGATTAGGTGGAGAGACAGACAAGCTGGTAAAGGAACGTTCATGGAATCAAACATCCATACAATGGCAAGATTCTCAGACTCTAGAATGTGATTCAGAGGTCCAAAGATTTATACATTTACAAAAGTTAGCTAATCAATTGCCAGATTCCTTTGTCGACCCGAAAAAAGTTACCAAATCGTACATATCAGCATGTAATGCACCAGTACGAATAGATGTCCCCTCAGGGAAAAGTCAAGTTGCTACATAGTCTGACGCACATAAAAAACGTGGCAGACCACCAGGTTCCAAAGATAAGAATCCCCGGAAATCAAAGAAAGGTGCAATGATTGAAACCGAGATTCAAGAGAACACGGATGCGGCCTCAGCTGATACTTACCCTATTGAACCATCTCAAGAGGTTTGGGGCGCCAAATCTTAAGGTTCTGAAAGGATTGATAATAATGAGATCTCAGTCAATTATATCATATCCGGTTCTCTATGGAACAGAAAAGATGTCGACATCAATGAAACATTTGCATACAAAGTAGCACTTGAGATTGCGCACAAGCAAGAGGATTTAGAACCCACGTCTATAATCGAGTGCACTCATAGATCAGATTGGCTGAAATGGAAAGAAGCCTTAAACGTGGAGTTGAACAGTTTAAAGAAACGGAATGTGTTCGGTCCGATCTTAAGGACACCACTCGAAGTTAAACCAGTGGGAAACAAATGGGTCTTTGTGCGTAAAAGAAACGAACTCGGCAAAGTCGTTAGATACAAGGCACGCCTTGTAGCACAAGGATTCTCACAGAGACCCGGAATCGATTATGAGGAGACTTATTCTCCAGTGGTGGATGCAACTACATGTCGATTCCTCATAATTCTTGCCATAAGAGAAAATTTAGATTTGCGGTTAATGGATGTTGTAACCGCATATCTTTATGGACCACTGGACAACATGCATCTTTATATGAAATTACCAGATGGCATTGAACTTAAAGATAAGCATGCATCTCGAGATAAACACTGCATTAGGCTGAACAAATCCTTATATGGACTGAAACAAAGCGGACGTATGTGGTATAACCGTTTAAGCGAATATCTCACCAGAGAAGGATACAAAGACGATCCGATCAGTCCATGCATCTTTATCAAGAAATATCAAAACAAAGGATTCATAATCATAGCAGTATACGTGGATGACTTGAACATCCTCAGAACATCTGGTGAAATCACCCAAACAGTTCAATGCTTAAAAGCAGAGTTTGAAATGAAAGACCTAGGCAAAACTAAATTCTGTTTGGGGTTACAACTTGAGTACGTCAATGATGGAATCCTTGTGCATCAATTGACATACACTGAAAAAGTACTCATGAGATTCAACATGGACCAGGCCCACCCATTGACCAGCCCAATGGTTGTGAGGAGCCTAGGATTGGATAGTGATCCATTCAGTCTAAAGAAGGACGATGAAGAAATTCTCGGTCCTGAAATGCCATACCTCAGTGCCATAGGAGCATTAATGTACTTGGCTACTCACACTAGACCAGACATCTGCTTTGCTGTAAGCCTCTTAGCTCGTTTTAGTTCGTGTCCAACTCAAAGGCACTGGAACGGTATTAAGCACATCCTAAGGTACCTTCAAGGTACTAAGGATTTAGGATTATTTTATTCTAACCACAACAAGGATGGCCTAGTCGGTTTTGCTGATGCAGGATATCTATCAGATCTGTATTGTGCCCGGTCTCAAACCAGTTATGTTTTCACGCATGGAGGAACAGCCATATCTTGGAGATCCATGAAGCAGACTATCACTGCTACCTCATCCAACCATGCAGGAATTTTGGCCATTCATAAAGCTAGTAGAGAGTGTGTTTGGTTGCGGTCCTTGACTCAGCACATCCGATAAGATTGTGGTATGGACGAAGTTAAGGAGCCTACGGTGATGTATGAAGAAAATGCAGCTTGTATCGCTCAACTCAAAGACGGCTACATCAAAGGTGATCGGACGAAGCACATTCCGTCCAAATTCTTCTTCACTCACGACCTACAGAAGGCCGGAGAGATCCAAGTGCTCTAAGTCTGTTTAAGCGAAAATTCAGCCGATCTATTCACTAAATCACTGCCGACTTCAACACTCCGAAAGCTCATTCGTCATATAGGAATGCGTAGACTTAGAGATCTACAGTGATGCTTAAACCAGGGGAGTAATGCGTGTTGTACTTTTTTTCATTCACTATGGTTTTTCCTACTGGGTTTTCTTAGTAAGGTTTTAATGAGGCAACGTTCCCCAGTGCAGTATAGAGATCCCAGGTTTTGTGTCAGGCACGGTTATTTCGTCCAAGGGGGAGTGTTATAACACAATCATATTGGATTTTAGTAACCGACCCATTAACCATCAGGTTAATGTCCCCTGGCCCATCAGGGTTTTAGCTATATTGTATCTTGTACTTGTATATAAACTTCTTGATTGTATAAAGAGATCAGAGCTTTTCTCAACACTTCTCAATTAGTAATAGTAAGATATTATTTTTTTTCGAACATTAGTTTTTTTAATTAATCCATACATTGTTTATTATCTTTTGGTTTCTAGCTTATAATTATTCACACTAGTAGAGCTGCTAACCCCGCGCATGCGCGGAGTGTATTCCGTCGATTATATATTTATTTATTTTGTACTATATATAGTTCTAATAAAACTATGCAATCTAGAATATTTTAATATTTATTTGTCTGTTTATGTGTATTTTAAGAATACATTATTTGTCCCAGACAAACCGGCGAATTAATCCTTGATATTCTTTTTACCTTTTTTGCGTTTTCACACCTATTTGTTACGCGTCATTTTTTCGTGTTGATATCTTATTATCTTATTTGTACCCTGTATGTGATAGTTCCTTATCCAGTATTCGAACACCTCTCAGAACCTAGATGATGTCTAATCATAATGACTTCTCTTTCTTTCTCTTTGCAAGAGGTATATGTTTGTCTTATTTTTGTTTTTGTTTCTGTTGAATATATAATTTAATTTATATAGTTAGGTAATAATTATTGTTATTTTATGTGTTTATTTGTATCAATATATTAATATTAATTTTTCTTTGATTTTATTTATCTAATTATATTTTTTTCATTTTTTTAACTCTTCCACATTTTTATGTCAATATAAGATTAATTATTGAGGATTGCAAGATATAGTTTTTCACTTCTTCATGGCTAGAAGTCTAGAACTATATCTCATAAAACTTTTTGTTGCAAATTTTACTGATAAAACTATATTTACATTCAAATATTGAAACTGTTTATGTGACCATAAACGATCTCATGAATTGTCTCTTTTTATATAAAAAACTCATGAATTATCTCTTGATGGAATGTACTTCTCCATTAAAAACCTCTAGATATTATAATTATTCTTGTGTGACATTTTAATCATTTTAAAATGGATCAATTCAATCTTTTTATTCGGATTAAAGACCATTATTAAATACTACACACTTATTGTATTTTATATATAAAAAAGTTGTTAAATCTAAAATTAGAGTAAATTATGATTTGTAATCAAATAGTTTTTATTAGTGTTATCGGAATGTATTATAGCTCGAATTCTTTATTCACTTCTCATCAACTTGTTTAACGAATGTATTTTTTGTTAGTGTTAACCAAGGTTTGGGAACTCGCTAGGTGTTAGTCGGGTGGTGGGTCTGGGCCTAGTGAGTTACCGAAAAATTGGAGATTATTCGGGGATTAATCGAGGAAAATTTTGAAAATAATACTCCATCTGTTTCTCAATATAAGATTTTTTGGCTAAAAACACACATATTAAGAAAAATAACTTTTGTGCAAAAAGCAGCATTTAATATATAAATAAACATAACTTAACCAATCATAAAAACTGTTTTAAAATATAATTGGTTAAACACTCTCCAATAAAGGTAAAATTTGCATTGAAATATCAAAAGGTCTTATATTTTGAAACAAATAAAAACCTTCAAAAGACCTTACATTGAGAAATAGAGAGAGTATTGTTTATATATTTGTTTTGGTAAACATTGTTAACGAAACAACATGGTCCAGTGGTTGTAGGTGTATGGTTAGTACTCTCTTTATCCGAGTTCGAGTCCACCAGACACCATTTTCTCATTTCATTTTTTTCTTAGACTCAAAATTAAAACGCCAAGTGGCATTCAGATGTGCAAAGGGAGGAAAGTAACTTTCTAATTATATATAAAGATAATAGGATCTAATTATAATCGTGTGTTTTAATGAAATTTTTATGTTTCTTATCCATCTATACTATTAAAACAGAAGCACACATTTTGACATAACCTTTAGATTTGTAAGATTTTACATGTAATGTTATTATCTCTTAGTTGTTTTTCAAATATTCATTAATGATATTTTAGTCAAATGAAATATCTTAATTATGATTAAAATTTAAATCAAAATTAAATCAAAACCAAATCTCAGAATATCTTTTTAAATCAAAGTGAATCAAAACTTCTTTTTAAACATAATTATAAAATATTCAATTTTCAATTTTATGCAAGAATATCTTATACAAGAAAATTTGATTATATATATATATATATATAAAATGAATATTATAAAACTAAGACTCAAATTAATAGTTATTATTTTTAATTTACAATGAAGATTTTACTTTAATAAAAATTTATAATATTATAAATTAGATTGATATATTTTCAATTCAATAAAGAGGTAAATATTATAAATTATTGAATATTTATATTATTGGATTACATAGTCAACGGGTCAGAATTAATATGTTGCGATTGAACGGGTCGAAATTATATCATAATCTAAAATAAATATTTTTTTCATATCTTTCGTTTTCTTCAAAATTAAAAAAAAAATTTAATTGTGAAAATAATAAAATTAATTATTAAATTAAGTTTTGATCTTTAAAATGAAAAATTGGAAATCATATATATCTATATATATATATATTTCATAAGTATACTTAAATTATTAAATCAAATGGTAAATGTTAATAAAATAAACTAATACATAAATTATTTTAAATTTAGAATTAGATAGAAGTACTTTTAGTTTAATAAATTTTAAATATTTTAAATTACTTAATATTTATTTTATTTGATAATATGATGGATGGGTTCAGACTCATGTTTTTTACGAAATGATGTTTATTGGAGGGTTAATTATCAAAAATGCAAAGTATCTAGAGCACTGTGAAACAGGTTAAAAAAACAAAAATAAAATAAAAACATTGTTCGCTAACAGGTTAAAGTTTGTATATTTATATATATCCATAACCATAGTTAAATTATTAATTAAATGGTAAATGTAAATAAAATAATTTAATATAGAATTATCTTTAATTTAGAGTTAAATAGAAATAATTTTAATTTAATAAAATTTAAATATTTAAATTACTCAATATTTATGTTATTTGATAATATGATGGGCGGATTGAGAATAAAGTTCTTTTTTACGAATTGATGTCTATTGCAGGGTTAAATATCAATCATACTAAATATTTAAACCACTGTGAAACGGGTTAAAAGAACGAAAACAAACTAAAAATTTTATTCGCTAACAGGTTAATAGTAAAATTTAGTTTTATAATTGCATAGTTGTAATAAACCATTGAGGTTTGGATGTCCATAACCGGCTCAGTCCATCGGGCCCAATCTGTGGTCTAATCTCGACGTGAAGACCAAGTCCTATTAGAGATAGAATTTCTTTATTCATATAGGACTAGAAATAAGAGAAGTTTTATTTTTCCATGTATAAGTTATATTTCTTTTTCTTTGTATGAGTAGTAAAAGGATAATTACATTTTCTCTACTTGATGTAACCACTATACAAAGAGAACTTTGGTCCTCACAGAATACAAGTTATTCACAGATTGTATAATTAATACATTTTTGTGCATTTCTATGATAACGAATGAGAGATGAACTCGACCATGAAGTCCTTTCCTTTTCTTGATAATTGAATCTTTAGGGCTGATTTTTTTTGAAAGATCTACATTACCAAACACCTTTGTGATATCAAAAATAACACATGCTGCTGTTTCCAGATGTAGACGCACGCATGATGCGCTACTGCAACTTGTTAAGAAGCTCAATCTCTCCCATACAAACATATTCATCAGAAGTTCTTTTAGATGTATCCAAAGGGAAACCAATTTAGCTTTTGATTGCTTTTCCTCCGTTCTTGAATCCCACTTTGAGATTACCATTGACATTTCTTCAATATTCCATGTATCCCTCCTAAGCATTCTAGTTCGGACCTGTGGATTCATTACGGATTTTAAATTACAAAGATATTGAATCATTAAAAATAAATCCAGTTGAAGTTTCAAGAGTAATTATTGAAACAAAATCCCCAAGTATACATCTTAAAATCCACACACATAAATTCTTAAAATAATATCAAATTTTTGAAGATTATAAAATCTTTTAAAATGAACTTGAAAATAATTGAATTACACTCTCCTTAGAAATAAGAAGATTCCAGCATCTTAGCTCTCTCTCCTGCACTCCCAGCCTCCTCTGCATTGCCTTCCATGACATAGCTCTTCTCCTGCCACCAGAAATACAACATGGTTTTCTCATCAACCGAAACGCCATCGACACATGATAAAACTATAAGCGAGAGACAGCTTGAAGAATTCATATTATGTTTACCAACAAACGCCACGTGAAAGGAGCACCATCTCTGACCTTTATCCTCTTTCTGATCGCTTCTTTGGCTTCATAGATCAGAGCCAAGAGCGTTCATTGTTATACCAAAACAAGATGAATATTTAATGAAACTGATTTCAAGACTCTACAGCAAGCCGTACCGGTGGAGGATTGGCCTGTGTTTAGTAGCATTTGGCACCACATTTCATTGAAAACATCTATTTGTTCATCTGATGCCCCAATGATCTGTTATCAACCATCAAACTGTTAAAAATGAATCCACTGTGTTTGCTCTAGATAGTTTTTAAATTTTGTTTTACCTTGTAATCTATGGCATTAAAATCTGGACCGAGTAATTGTAGAGCTTGTTTGTAGTTACCCTTTGCATATTCATACACAGCTTCTCCGAGCTAATATGGAAGAAAACAAGACTGATCTTGAGGAGTTCTTAGAAAGGAGAAAGACGGTCAAAGACAGGGGAACAAACCTGAATCCCTTTCTGCATCAGTTGTTGTTTCTTCTTGTTCATCTTCGTTATTCTGCAAGAACAACACATGTTCAAAAACGAATCCGGTTTCGATTAGAAACTGTAGAAGAAAAGAGATTCACACTAACCGGAACTTCAGACCCTCGAGTAATTCCTGAGCTCCTGAAGTCTCTCCGACCTTTGCCAATGCCCAAATAATCAATATATCAAGCTGACAATCCAAATACCAGTTTTCCTGAAATGTTAAAGCACACGAGTGGCCAATAAACCAACTGATCACTTCCATATATCAATAAAAACAATTGTACAGAAGAACACATATCATCTTACGAGTGCATGGCTTACCTGATCAGTCAAATTAGCTGCAAGGAGTTTGAGACGGTCTTTGAAACCATCAAGAACATCTCTTACATCCAAGCGCAAGAACAAGCCAATAGCATTGAGATAAACCTAAAGAGTTGGAGACGTACAGTTGAATACTGGATGGAGTAAGCATAAGCATAAATTTCGCAATCGAAAAGAGTGTTACTTCGGGAGGAACGGCATCTTCTTTCTCCAATTCTTTCCAGATGTGAGTATCATAAATCTCCTCGACTTTACTCATTGGTGACCCTCCTTCCAAGTAACAGAGAGCAACATGCCACCAATTGTGTGTATACCTGAAAATTTTATACATGTTTTCTTTATTATTACATGTTTTCTTTATTATTATTAAAGATTCTATCTAAATATAAGAGAAGAGGTTGATAATATGCGAGAGCCTTCAGGTAAGTAAGAAAAGCTTTACAAGAAGGATGTGCAAGAAAGCCAATATTCTGAAAGTTCTTCCATGAACTCCACTGCTTCTTTAAACTGACATTTATGTTGAAGAACATGACACAACTGCAAAAAAAAGGTTAAGTCTTACAAAGAAAAACCAAGAATAAAGGATGCAAAAAGGTTCAATGAAACGTAAAGTTGTTTGAGAAACTCACGCAGTGATGTGCCAAGGCGTCGCCCTTTCTTATCTCATAGCCTTTTATGGAAGCAGCAGCAGCTTCTTCCATTCGATCAAGTTCGAACAATGGGAACGCAAGCATACCGTGTATGTAGCTTTCTTCTTGGTTCTCAGGTAGAACCTATAATGTTAAGAAGACACAAGAGTAGCCTTAGACAGTGAATCATTCAGTGACAATAAGTTGATGGGAGCTAAAGTACCTGCTGAACAAGAGCCAAAAAGGGAACAGGCTGAGCCATGTAGAAACTTAAAACCTGAGCTCTCTTCAGAGAGACCAAATCCTTTGGGAATCTTTTAAGTAGCTGCAAACCACAATTGAGATCCAAACAAGGGACTCAAAAATTGATGAAACTAACAAGGGATCCACTTTCAGAAACACGACTATTTTCAAGTAACAGTGGAAGTGAGAACCAACCTCGATGTGCATCTCAAAAGCCAAGTCGTCATCCCTGTCCTCAGAGATCAAGTAACTAACAGTCTCAAAAACCTCTTTCTCGTAAGGTGTAGAGTGTTCCTGAAGAAAACGAATTATACTTATACGAACTTTCCTCCAAACCAAAAGTAGAATCAGAGGTACAAAGCAGTGAAGATAGAAACTCACAAGATTGGATGTCGCAGCTTCAACGTAGGAACTAACTTTGGAAGGATCATATGAGGAGAGGTAATGAGCAGCTAAAACGTTGCCCAAAACACAATCTTTGTCGTAGAGTGGTGCTTCTGTTGGTGTTCCTCCTAGTGTGAGGAAACCATGGGTTTGGTTGAGATGAAACCAAATCAGAAGTCTTGTGTTGTGTTTTGTTGAAGTCTTGTGAAGAATTCTCAAGTCTTGTGTAGAATTTTGAAGTCTGGTGTGAAGTTTTTATAAGGTTTTATTAGGTTCTTTCCTAAGACCTATATAAGCCTTGTGACCTGTTTTTTATGAGACAGCCACACACATAGACACATTACACTAAAAGAGAGAGAGAAGAAGAAGAGAGGAAAGAAGAGAGAAGATAGGGTTTTCGTCTGGTTTCTTCAGGGCTGTGTTCGAGGGCTCGAAAGTAGTCTGATCTGGCTGATATTTGTGGGAAGCTTCGTGACTCAGTGGGTTTGAGATTCAACGGTGGGATTGTCGTTTCAACGGTTGGTTTCTCGTGAATCGGGGTTTTAGTGAAGCTGGTCGCTACAGTTCTTCAGCAGTGGCAGTCTTGAGGTTTTGGGAAATCCAACGGTGAGTTTTTCTCTGATTGAGCTGAAATTTGGCAGAGGTGTTGTTGACTTGTTCATCTTGGATTTGTACGGTGGGATTGTTCTCTGGTTGCCGGAATCCTAGTGAGCTGAGGTCGTTTGTATCTGCTAGTTTTGTAAGCTTGTATTGCTCTCTTGTTGAGCTCTCTTGTTGTTGGAGATTGCTCTCTTTGAGCCTTAGTCTCTGGGTCTGTTCTGTAGGAACAGGGAGGACGTGGTTGTAACACTCATACCTTTGATATAGTGGATTTTGAGTGGACTACGGTCCCGTGGTTTTTCCTTCTCACATCGAGGAGGTTTTCCACGTAAAAAGATTGTGTCTCATTTCGTTTTCTGCTTAGATCATTTCTGTGCCATAGTTCAAGTTTTTTCCTCACAGGCTCACACAAGTGCGGGGAACTTTATTCCGCTGCGCATTCGCGTGTTTCGTGTTTTTCCCCAACAGAGTGGTATCAGAGCTTAAGGTTTTGAGCTTTGGTATTGGTTTTTCTTGTGTGAGTGATGGAAAAGATGGAGAATATGGGCAGAATGATAAGCTTGAATGGTAACAACAATTATCATCTATGGAAGGGCAAGATGGAGGATCTGCTCTTTGTTAAAGAATTTCATCTACCAGTATTTCAGGAGGAGAAACCTGATAATAAGACTGAGGATGAATGGAAGTTGCTGCATCGCCGAGTGTGTGGTTTGATAAGGCAGTGGATAGATGATAATGTTGCATCATATTGAAAATGAGGTTAATGCTCGCTCTTTGTGGTTGAAGCTGGAGCAGTTGTATGCTCGGAAGACCGGGAATAACAAGATGCTTATGATCAAGAAGTTGATTGAGTTGAGGTATCAGGATGGAACTCCGATGACAGATCACTTGAATGCGTTTCAGGGATTGCTCAACAAGTTGTCTGATATGGGCATCAGGTTTGATGATGAGATTCACGGTTTGTGGCTTCTTGGTACATTACCAGATCTTGGGAGGTATTCATAATGTCTCTTTGTAACTCCGCGTCGGAAGGTGTCATTTCGATGGATTCAGTGAAGAACAGTGTGTTGAATGAGGAGACAAGAAGGCAGTCAAATGCTAGTTCCTCACGTTCAGATGTTTTGGTTACTGAGTCAAGGGGAGAAGTTCACATAGAGAGTCCAAGAAGGACAAGAGCAAGAGCAGGAGCAGGAGCAAGTCTAATAAATTTGCTAATATGGAGTGCTACTTCTGTCATAAGAAAGGGCACATGAAGAAAGATTGCTGGAAGTTGAAGAAAGACAAGCAGCAAGGAAAGCAAGAAGAAGTAGATCGGGTGACAGTCACCCAAGATGAGTTTCTCATTCTTCTTGAGGATAATGCCATTAATGTATGCCAAGACACCAGTTGGGTGATTGACAGTGGAGCTACTACTCATGCTACATCACAGCGGGATTTGTTCTCTACCTACACTCTAGGTAAGTATGGTTCTGTAAAGATGGGTAATGATGGTTTGGCTCAGGTTGTTGGCATTGGTGATATTTGCTTGGAGACTAGTCTTGGGACTAGGTTGATGCTTAAGGATGTTAAGCATGTTCCAGACTTGAGGATGAATTTGATATCTACAGGAAGACTTGATGATGAGGGTTTCTACAGTTTACACGGTGGTGGTAAATGGAAGCTTTCACGTGGTTCTCTGGTTGTGGCTCGAGGTGAGAAGCTTTCATCTTTCTATTTGATGCAGGCTAAGGTCTCCAAAGATGCTGTTAATGCAGTGGAGAATGTTGATGCCATGGAGCTATGGCATAAGAGACTCGGTCACATGAGTGAGAAGGGTATGTCTGTGTTGTCAAAGAAGGAGGTCATTCCAGGAATCTCTGGTTTGCACTTGCCTAAGTGTGCACATTGTTTGCATGGAAAACAACACAGAGTTTCTTTCAAGTCTTCTGCACCTTCTAGAAAATCTGAGGTACTTGATTTGGTGCATTCAGATGTGTGTGGTCCAATGAAGACAAAATCTCTTGGTGGTGCATTATATTTTGTCACATTCATTGATGACCATTCTAGGAAGTCATGGGTTTTCACTATGAAGACTAAAGATCAGGTTCTGGGATATTTCAAGCATTTTGTGGCATTGGTTGAGAGACAAACGGGAAAGAAGTTGAAATGTATCCGCAGTGATAATGGTGGTGAGTATTCTGGACCATTTGATGCTTATTGCAAAGAGCATGGTATTAGGCATCAGTTCACGCCGCCTAAGACTCCACAGTTGAATGGGTTGGCTGAGAGGATGAACAGGACTATTGTCGAGAGGATGAGATGTTTGATTTCACAGTCAGGCTTATCGATGACTTTCTGGGGTGAGGCTTTGAGCACAGTTGTTCATGTGCTGAATTTGTCACCAAGTGCTCCATTGGAGGGTGATGTTCCAGAGAGAGTTTGGACCGGTAAGGATGTTTCTTATGGTCATTTGAGGGTCTTTGGGTGTAAGGCATTTGTTCATATCCTAAGGATGAGAGATCGAAGCTTGAGATGAAGTCGCGACAGTGTGTGTTCATTGGTTATGGTCAGGATGAGTTGGATACAGATTTTATGATCCCGTTGATAAGAAGCTCATAAGGAGCAGAGATGTTGTGTTCATGGAAGATCAAACAATTAAGGACATTGACAAGTCCGGAAAACCAACTCAGAGTAATGAGAGTTTGATCGATTTAGAGGCTAGTCCTTCTACATCTGTCCACGGTCAGGTCGAGGATGAGGTTCAAGATGATACACCCGGTGCAGATGCTCCCGCACATGAAGATGGTATTGGTGATCATGGTGACGATCATGGTGAGACACCAACTACTGAGAACCCTCCTATTGTTAGAAGATCCGAGAGAGGTCTAAAACCGTCGACAAGGTATGATCCTAGTGAGTATGTGTTACTTACTGATGGGGGAGAGCCTGAAAGCTTTGATGAAGCTATGGAATGTGAACACAAAGATAAGTGGCTTGGTGCTGCTGGTGATGAGATGGATTCTTTTGAAGAGAATCATACATTTGAGTTGGTGAAATTGCCTAAGGGCAAGAAGGCATTGCTTAATAAGTGGGTGTTCAGAATTAAGCATGAAGATACCAGTTTGCAACCTCGATACAAGGCTAGATTGGTTGTGAAAGGATACAGCCAAAAGAAGGGGATTGATTATGATGAAATCTTTTCTCCTGTTGTGAAGATGCAGTCCATTCGGATTGTACTTGGACTGGCAGCAAGTCTTGATCTAGAGGTTGAGCAAATGGATGTAAAAACTGCTTTCCTTCATGGAGATTTGGAGGAAGAGATTTACATGGTACAACCGGAAGGCTTTGTGAAAAAGGGTGAAGAGGATTTAGTTTGTCGCCTGAAGAAAAGTCTTTACGGATTGAAGCAAGCACCTAGGCAGTGGTACATGAAGTTTAAGTCTGTTATGGAGGAGCATGGTTATAAGGAGACTACTGATGACCATTGTGTATTTATTCAGGTGTTTGGTGATGATGATTTTATCATCTTGTTGCTATATGTTGATGACATGTTGATTGTAGGCAAGGACATGAGCAGAATTGAGGAGCTGAAGAAGCAGCTCAGCAAGTCCTTTGCCATGAAAGACTTGGGTCCAGTGAAACAGATTCTTGGTATAAGAATTGAGAGAGACAGAGCTGAGAGATTGATTCACTTGTCTCAGGAGAAGTACATTGAGAAAGTACTTAAAAGGTTTCACATGGACAAATCTAAAGTGGTGAGCACTCCTCTTGCTTCACACATTAGATTGAGCAGTAAACAGAGTCCAAAGACATATGCAGAGAAGGAAGATATGGCAAGAGTTCCATATGCTTCTGCAGTGGGTAGTTTGATGTATGCCATGGTCTGTACAAGACCGGATTTAGCTTTCGCTGTTGGTGTAGTAAGCCGGTTCAATTCCAATCCTGGAAGAGAACATTGGAATGCTGTGAAGTGGATTTTGAGATATCTTCGAGGGACTTCTGGTTTGAAGCTTACCTTTGGAGGTAATGAGCCATTGATTGTTAGCTATACTGATGCTGACATGTCTGGAGATGTTGACTCCAGGAAATCTACTTCGGGTTATTTGATAACGTTTGCGGGCGGAGCTGTTTCATGGCAGTCAAGGTTGCAAAAGTGTGTTGCACTTTCTACCACTGAAGCTGAGTTCATAGCTGCAACTGAAGCTCTAAGGAGTTGTTGTGGACAAAGAACTTCTGTGAGGATATCGGTTTCAAGCAGGATAAGTATGTGTTGCTTTGTGACAGTCAAAGCGCAATATGTCTCGGAAAGAACTCGACATTTCATTCGCGTTCGAAGCACATTGATAGGAGGTATCATTGGATACGTGTGATGTGATTGCTTCTAAGGAAGTGGGACTTGAAAAGGTTCATACGAATGATAATGGAGCTGATATGATGACGAAGTCATTGCCGAGGGAAAAGCTTGAGGTTTGCCGTGAGATAGCCGGATGGCTGTTTCCTCCAACTAGTCGGAGGGGGAGTTTGTTGGTGTTCCTCCTAGTGTGAGGAAACCATGGGTTTGGTTGAGATGAAACCAAATCAGAAGTCTTGTGTTTGTTTTTGAAGTCTTGTGAAGAATTCTCAAGTCTTGTGTAGAATTTGAAGTCTGGTGTTGAAGGTTTTTATAAGGTTTATTAGGTTCTTTCCTAAGACCTATAAGCCTAAGCCTTGTGACCTGTTTTATGAGACAGCCACACACATAGACACATTACACTAAAAGAGAGAGAGAAAGAAGAAGAGAGGAAAGAAAGAGAGAAGATAGGGTTTTCGTCTGGTTTCTTCAGGGCTGTGTTCGAGGGCTCGAAAGTAGTCTGATCTGGCTGATATTTTGTGGGAAGCTTCGTGACTCAGTGGGTTTGAGATTCAACGGTGGGATTGTCGTTTCAACGGTTGGTTTCTCGTGAATCGGGGTTTTAGTGAAGCTGGTCGCTACAGTTCTTCAGCAGTTGCAGTCTTGAGGTTTGGGAAATCCAACGGTGAGTTTTTCTCTGATTGAGCTGAAATTTGGCAGAGGTGTTGTTGACTTGTTCATCTTGGATTTGTACGGTGGGATTGTTCTCTGGTTGCCGGAATCCTAGTGAGCTGAGGTCGTTTGTATCTGCTAGTTTTGTAAGCTTGTATTGCTCTCTTGTTGAGCTCTCTTGTTGTTGGAGATTGCTCTCTTTGAGCCTTAGTCTCTGGGTCTGTTCTGTAGGAACAGGGAGGACGTGGTTGTAACACTCATACTTTGATATAGTGGATTTTGAGTGGACTACGGTCCCGGTTTTTCTTCTCACATCGAGGAGGTTTTCCACGTAAAAAGATTGTGTCTCATTTAGTTTTCTGCTTAGATCATTTCTGTGCCATAGTTCAAGTTTTTCCTCACAGGCTCACACAAGTGCGGGGAACTTTATTCCGCTGCGCATTCGCGTGTTTCGTATTTTCCCCAACAGCTTCTAGAATCACTTTCATACTCCTCCCGTAACTAAGAACCTGAACACGATCAAACAAGAATCACTGAGAAAAATTACAGAGAAGGAGTTATGAAACAGTCGCATCGTAAAATATGTAACCAATCTTCTGTCTTGGATGCTCAAAATTAACCACGATTATTTTTTGTATGTCTGTTAAGAAAGAGAGATAATCAAAGAGGAACCTGTTGAAAATAGGAGTCAATTGCGTCCATGCAATCATCAGAAGAAGCATTAACCTCATAACCCCACCGGACACATCTCACTATCTTCTCCATTTCACAAAGAGAAGAAAAAAATCAGAGCTTCTTCTTGCTTTCTACGCGAACAGTTTCGTCTTTCTTCTGGATTGGAAGATGTTTTGACTCTTGAGAGACAGAGAGATACAAATCACAAGTTGAAAGGAGAGCAAGATTTGCATGTTCCTTTTGTAGTCATCAATCATTCAAGTATTTTTATATTACAAAAAAACAAACACGAGTTCGTCTCTTGTGACCATTGTGACGTGTACCCTTTTGTTTATTCTCGCGTTTTGGATAAACAAATTATCCGTTGACTATACAGCTGGGGATTCTAAAACCGAACCAGACATTAAACCGATTTTAAATGACCCAATTTCTGGAATCCATTACAAAGGACTAGCCCTGGGATTATTAACCGAACCGAAGTTTTTCCGGTTCGGTTTTGGATAAAAAAGTGAACCGATCGGCAGATTTAATAATAACATTTGGTTACCAGTTCGGTTCGGTTCGGTTCGGTTAAGCCTAACCGAACGGTTAACCGAAATGACTAATGAGCGGCCTTTGAAACCAATTGTTTGTTTTGTTAATAATTTTGATCCCTTTCTCTTCTCTGACGAAAACATTCGGCGAAGCAATGTCGTCTTTTGCGCTAACGTCACATATTCCTTCGGTGGTGTCGGTGAGGAACAGTAAACTCGGACGTGGTGTCAGTGATTACAGCCGGAATTGGTCGGGACTTCCTAAGTTGTCGGACAAATCGAGGAGCAGAAGAAGAGGTTATGGTCTCTCCTGTAAGGCGGAGCTGTTGGAGCTAGCTCCAGTCGTATCTGCTGGTTATGGTGTGCTTCTACTAGGAGGCGGTCTCTTCGCCTGTAAGTTACTGATCTCAACATGATACAGACGTTTTATTTGGATCTTTTGCTCACTTCACTAAAAGTTTGGTTTTTTTTTGTTCTCCCCCAAAATGTGAAGATAGCAAATCTGGAAGCAAAGGTTCTCTCTTTGGGGGTTTGACTGGTTCTGTCCTTATGACATCTGTAAGATTAACATCTTCCTCTCTCTCACTTGTCATTGTTAGTTAGCAGTTGCTATATACAAGCCTGTTAAATATGAACTTGTCTTTTCAAAAAAAAAAAAAATATGAACTTGTCCTTTGAGGAAGGTTGCGAGTAACCAAGTGCACTGTTCAGTCATTGTTTGTTCTCCTCCAGTTCCTTGAGAAAAATGACGTTGTTTGTCTCTTTAGTGAGGCTTAAGAAACTATATTAAAGCTAGAATCTTTTGTTACTGTGGCATAGTCCAGTTTCTTCAAACTATATGGTTAAATTGGAACTGCGATCGTTTGCTATCTCTCCTATGCATTCTTCCCTTTTTGAAATGAGATACCCTCTTGGTCAGTGTTAGATTTAAAGGTCTGATCAATCCTACTTAAAAATATGTTCGGAAGCCTTTTTGATTGCAGCTACATAGACCCTTTTAGCTTGTGTATTGTATCTTGTTGATTCTGTTCCTCTTAAAGTTCGTCTTCTAAAAACCTTTGCTTCTCTTTCTGCTTCCTGTTGAGCAAAGTTAAGCATCCACATCTTCTTTGTTTAGCTGTTGAAATCATTATACACTCATTGAGTACTCCAATGTTTGAATATCTATATAGGCCTACTTCCTTACTAAATCACCAGAGACAAGAGTCCTCGGGGATACCATAGGACTTGGCTCTGCCTTCCTCTTCTCTTCTGTCTTTGGTAAGCTCCTCTTGAGAAGAAGATGTGCTTTGTCTTTTCATATATATGTCCAAACGTGTGACGGAATCTCTTCTCATCGCGGATTTCATGTTCTTTCTACAAAATTTTCTTGCAGGATATCGTTTGGCGTCTTCCCGGAAACCGGTCCCAGCAGGCCCGCTACTACTCCTTTCCATCGGCATGTTGTCCTTCTTTGTAATGGCGTATATGCACGACAGTTTACCTGCGGCTGTATCCGTACCGGATCCGTTACCTCTACCTTAGCCTAGATGAGAGCATTGCCTTTTAACCAAAAAAGTTCTCAAAAGAACAGTTTTGCTTTTGCCCACGCACCAATAAGTAGCAAAGCTTTGTGAGGCTAACGTGGAGTGAATAATGTTTGTTTGTGGGTTTTTGCTATAAATCAAACACAGTTACAGCTCCATTTGAGACGAAAGTTTGTAGCTTTTTGATCTTGTATGATGAATCAGAGTGCGTTGAATATTTATGTGAACAAACTCTTTCGAATTACTAAAGTCTCTCTTTGACGTACATGTATATGGAGCTCAATAGATAAAAGTGATTTACCATTGCATTATGTTTGATCTATGAACTACAAGTTTCTGCAACTTACAAAGGCTTAGCGCAATGAATAGACTATTTATAGTTAAAAGAGATCAAGTATTATCGAGTTCTTATGCGTCCTAACTAGCTTGAATCTCTTGTGGTGAAGGAGTATCATCATAGACCAGTTCCTCGACTGGATTCAGCTCAGACCACGTAGCTGCATCCGCGTACCCCAGCTCAAACAACATGTCCAACACCTCGTCCTCTGCTGGCTCCAGTGCCCAATTCAATAGCTAAGGATCATAAGAAAACCAAAATTAGCACACTTACTCTCAAAGGAGAATGATCTCCACTAGAAGAAACTGAGCACTTACTTGTCTTGAGGTTGCCCTGTTTAGAGGGTTGCAATCTGGGCTGATTCCAATACCCTTTAGTTTGAAGTTACTCGCGGAAAACGCACAAACTCGAACCTGTGAAAGATTTGATACAGAAAGTTCATTACGCTCCATGGAAAATCTACAGAAGTCAGATGGATGAACATATGAACGGGCTTCCAAAATATTGTCAAGGCCACACACGTTTTTAGCTGATCTCAAATGATATTAAATGAACAGAAGTACCAGCCACAGAAGATGAAGAACAGAAGAACAAAGAAAGAAGCGTCATGTACATACTGTTTTAGCAGCAGCTGTTGGTGGCATAAACAATGTCAAGCCTCCATCAACACAAACTCGATTACGGAACATCGTCGCAGGCCTTGGTGCAAGATACCTGCATTTGCTCTTATAAGTTAGAAAAAAAAAAAGAGAAAAAAGTTTTGTTTTGAAGAGAAACTGTAAGTTTCAAAAGCAAGTGAGTTGTATTTACCCTGGAATAAAGGCAGATGTAAAAACTGCATTTATAAGGTCGCTTTTGGAGTCGAATTGATCCACCAGTAAACCTCTAGGTTTCCAAAACACCTGTGTGATGGCAACTAGAATACAGTAGAATGATCAGAGAAGTAAGAGCCAAAGAAAATTCTTTTGGCAAAAGGAAACCAGATTGAAGAGAAAAGATGTTGTTTCTCACCACGAACTCTGCCATTGGACCTAATATGAATATCATCCGGCAGTAATTTCTCCAAAGAATCTCTGAGGACAGCCTGTAACCACAGAGACTTGGATCAACAACTACAACATGTGACTTAAGGCGAAAATCAACACAACGACATTGGTGGGTCTTGTGTTTCACTCATTAACTCAATGACAGAAGAGTGAGAGAATAACTGTTTGAAAGATAACCAATCTAAAAGCAATGTAGATGATTTGATTGATGTTCAAGAACAGAAGCAGCAGCTAGGAACTTATACAAGTCCATGAAAAAAGGCTCATTTTACCCCAAGACGAAAAGCAGTGCCGTTGCGTCGACAATCATCAGCAAGAGCCTTGGTAGCTTCAAGGGCTTCTCGCATTGAGGATCCTGAGGTTATCACAGCGCAGACAATAGCACCAGCAGACGCTCCTGCTAAAGGAGTAGTTTCCTGAACCAAACAAAAACAAGATCATTTCTTCTTGATTTCATCATAATGGGTATGGTTGATAATATATAAAGACAGAAAATTTCATGAGCGCAACCTTGATGTAACCCTTGTCGATGAGAAGCTGAGCAACTCCAAGATGATAAGGGAACAAAAGACCAGCAGCAGAGAAGCTAAACCCAGGGCTTGTGATTACTCTCCTCTCTTTCTCCGCCTCTACGTCTTTAACCCTTTGTTCCCATATCATCGCTGGCTCAATCTCATCCTCGATTACTGTTCCAATTCTCTCTCCATCATCAGCCGGAGGCGTCCATTGATTGGACCTCTTCAAAAGCCTCGACGCGAATCCTATGAACATGTCACCGGTGGCTTCAGCGAAGGATCTCTTCTCTGGAACCGAAGAAACCTGCTGATTTCCGGTGGACCCATCAGAAGAAGAAGAGCATGACAACCTAAAGGCGAAGACCCTCGATGAAAGGTTGAAGCTTTTACTTGTACGGAGCGAGATGAAAGGTCTGGGAACAAGAGAGGTCGCCATGGAGAAAAGGGTCACACTCAGATTATTATTTGTGGGGGGGGGGGGGGGGGGGGGGGGGGGGGGTTTGGTCGCAATTTCGGAAAAGTTAGGGATTTTGATCACACGATCATCGCAGCTCACAAAACAGTCATGAGGATGAGACTGTGGTTTCGTGGCGAAATTGTTTGCTGTGTGTGCGATGAGACTTATTTTTACAAATTTACAGAATAGCTTCACCGAGCTACATCACCGACTCTTTAATTTCTCCGTTTATGAGAGAACAAATGTAAGAAGATCAAAAGACTTGTGTTTTGATTTCTGTTTCTGTTTCAACTTTCAACTATATTTATATACAAAACAAAAACTAACTTAAAATTACTAATTAGTCATTTGGACTACTTGGACTGGACCGTACTCAAGATTGATTCTCATCCTATTTCATTAAAATAGAACTAAATTTTCTCCAACTCGACTCTAAATCCCCAAAAGAAAGAAGAAGTATTTAGAATCATCGGATTCGTTTAAAATGTTTATATGTGGCTTATTTTCTTGAGAATTTTACAGAATAGAGCATTTTTTGACTTAGTAATATTAGAACAAGACATTTTGGGTGTAATTAATTAGCACTTTCATTCACAAAAAAAAGAGTTAACCGTTATTGTTACATTTCATCATTATCCATTTATTTAGTTTCTAACTTTCTACTTACAACTAATTACAAATTAAAAGTACACAATCCAATCGCGCATAAAACGAGACTGTATTTTTTCAATTGTTCACCATTGATACAAAACAAATTGTGTGGTTAATTTTGAATGTTGCTTTGTTAATCACCGAAAATACTCTTTTTTCTTTATTGATTAGGTCTATGTCTTCTTCTTCTCCGTTTGGGCCCTCGTTAGACCCCGATATTGATCTCGAGGAAGCTGCGGCTCAGCTGGAGAAGTCTTCGCCTCCGTCTCCGTCCTAAGGTCGAAACTTCCACTATGTGTTCCTCGGATGTCTCGGTGTAGATAAAGGATGCACGCCTCTCGGCTCTCTATTCTTCTCATATTGCCACTGGTGATCTCTTACGCGAAGAGCTTTCCTCTTCTAGCCTCCTCTCCTTTCAGGTTAGGGTCTACTAAAACGGCAACCAGGTTATGGAAAATGAAGTCGTGGATAATACATGTGTGGCTGGCACTGATATAGATGTCGAATTGATGGTCGACGGAGGTGTGCACGCAGAAGACATTGATATATCTGATATGGAAATGGATGTAATGGTCAGCAAAAGTTTTGATAGGCGACCAAATAGCACCAGTTGTGCAGCGACAGGTGTTGAAGACATAGTAGACAAACAAATGTTGGGTGATGGGTGCTGAGATGGATGATGTAGGAGTTGAGAGAAGTTATGTGTAGAAATAGTGACACGCACGTAAAGTTGATGAAATCCTAATTTTGTCTGTGTTGGCCGCTTGATGTATGCCAAGGGAGTTGACGTATAAGATATGTTATTTGTGGACATATGTGGATGGACATATCTTGAGATTATGGAGCTTACGTATGCCGAGATTTCCTTGGAGAGACGTGAGGGAGGACGTGAGATTGGGGGAAGATAGAGTGGTTCGTGTGTCTTCAATCTTGATCTTGAATCACAGTCTTGTATTTGTCATGTCATATGTTCTGCTTTTGTCTATGCCTGAAATATTTATGTCTTGTCTTGTTTAAACTATTTACTTATCTGCGGGATCTATCTAACTTGTTGTAAGTATCTTTGTGTGATTTATATAGTTTGCTCTTAAGTCACAACTTAAACTTCCAAGATTAACATATAGTGCAAGATATTATTTCTCCTATCTTATTCTTATCATCCAAATCATATGTAACTATTGAGTTTTTTTTCTTCTGATCCAAAGGGTCTTTTCTTTCATATTTTTCATCTCTCTCGGGTAACTTAATGTTCTCTGTTTAACGACTTTGAATGAATTTATAACAGAGGAGATCAAGGTCACAAGACAGAAACGCATCATGCATTGTAGAAGCTAGAGCCAAGTCCATGACTTTGCTATTTGGTGAAGGATGATCCCAACCAACACAAAACTTTGGCATTTAGGTATAAACAAGTTTCCAGCGGTTACTTATAGTCGACAAATCAAATAAACTGCATTTATAGGCGGTATATGTATCGAAAAGTTGTGGCTGTCTAAGCTTGTCCAAGTTCACTATGCAAATGCTGTCGGATGTTTTGAGGTTTAAATATGGATCTTGGATGAGCAAGTTATGTAAGGAAATTGCTAGTCTCAATGGTGTGTTTGGAGGTTATAATTGATAATGTTGTAAGGGTTGTGGAAGGACCAGCTTGCTCAGTTTTTGGCTACTTCGATATATTTTGAGAATCCTTTAATTTTATAGCAATTCATGTTTTCAGCAAGGCTTGTGCTTCCACACCTTTCTCTATGTGATTTGATGCTAGGTACTTCAAAGTTTTCCCTCTTTTGGGTGTAATCCTTACTGTTTTGTATGTTATTCATGTCTTGTTACTGCAAGTCGTACTCAAATTGATCTCATGTCTAAGCAGGTTATTTTCTCTTATGAATCATGTAGATCATCATTCTGCAATCTGCCTTTCAATGTTATTGTACTTGTTGTAACTTTAAATTGTCGACTTTTTGTTTCACTGCCCTAATTGAGACGGCTTTGTCTATGTAACAATTGGCAACATTATTTGTAATGTAGAGCATAAAGAGATGTGAGATTCACCCGTGTGAAGCAATATCTATATGAAGCTCATACTCTAAAAGATAAGAACAGCTATAGTAGGTGGAAAAACTTGATGTCTCTCTCTAACCAGAAATACAAACCAGCATTTAATGCTTAGAGGAACACAAAAGGATTTTGCATGTATGGTTTCTTATTATATAATGAAAGAATCAAGTGATGATGTCTTCATCACCTTCCATTTGTCTTCTCTCCAAGCACCTTTTCCCTTCATCTTCAGCATGCAATAGCTTTCACAATTTAAACTGGTTGGCGACAGCAGCAACTATAGCCCCATTGATGATATTTCCACTAGGAACATCAAACGCTGGTGTGATTGTTTACATACACATCTTCAACATATTTACTCTTCCCTTCTACCTGCAGTTAATGAAATAGAATCAACAGAGGACAAAGATTATAGTTTCATACAAAAACCTAGATGTGTTTGAATCTGCTGGAAACTGAGGTTTTAACTTGTTGGCATAGGAAAAAGTTCATATTTTTCAATCCAAGTTACAAGACGAGTCAGAAACAGAGCTTTTAATCTGTTGGTTTTAGACACAGTTTAATTTTCCTTAAACCCAACAAAAACGATCACACAATGAATCAGAATCAGAAACTAAGTTTAGATTTTCCATTATCCCAACAAATCTATCACATAACGAAATAAAACAGATGGTTTTATCTGTTGGAACTTAGAGTGAATGTTATGTTTGAATGTTTTAAAAAGTTGCATACCTGTCTTATACACCGGGGATCATACTGTACTCCTCTTTCTGTGTGGTCAATCAAGAATTTTATTGATCTATGACTCTCTGTAACTAGTGTTGGTGCAACGTTTTGGACTGTCTTAAGCGAGTTCAAAAATTGTGCATTTTTATTTAAAGATCATAGAATGGTAACAATATAAAAAAAAATATGTTAAACTGTCATAAGATAATCTAACTCCAGAAACTGTTTTTTTTTTAAATTATTGTTGAAATATAACTCTTTTGCATTTTTTCCTGCAAAATCAGTTATTAAACTGGGATAGTCAAATTTTTTAACTAGTCTCAATTAACAACAAAGTCAACTCATTTAATCTTTCTTGTGAGAAGGTAGACCGCAAATAATTTTTTATTACCTTCAACTTTGAAAAACTTCTATCAGCTGTGGCGACTAATACGGAATAGTCAATAATATGTGTAACAATATGTGATAAGCAACTTCTGTATTCTGATAACAATCCTCAATTCTTTATAAAAATTCAAGCATTTCAATAGAGTTTTATTGGTATTGATTCTTGGAGAATCTTTAATTTCATAAACAAATCACCACCAACAATGTCTGAATGCATATCATTCTTTAAATAAGCTTCTAAGTTCAAACACAATACCATCAAAATATCCTCACTTGCGGCTGCTAGTTTTTTAAAATCAAACAAAAACCCCAAAAAATATATTCACACCTTTAGAATTCATACACATGTATATATATATATATATATATATATATAAAAAAAACGTTTTTTATATAAAATGGATTCCTCTATAAAATGAATGTCTTAAACCTTTGCTCCACCTGCTTACCCTATAAGTCGGGCTTGTCTGTAACCAGAAATACAAACCAGCAGTTCAATAGCTTTCACGAACTCCATTGGTAATCTTTCCACCAGGACCCCCAACGTTGGTGTGATTGTTTACATACACATCTTCATCATATTTACTCTTCCTTTCTACCTGCAGTTATAGAAATAAAATCAACAGAGGACAAAGACTGTAGTTTCAGACAAAAACCTATATGTGTTTAAATCTGCTGGAAACTGAGGTTTTAGCTTGTTGGCATACGAAAAATTTGAGGTTTTTTATCCAGATTACAAGATGAGTCAGAAACAGAGTTTTACTATGTTGGTTTAAGACACAGTTTAGATATTCCATTAAGCAATCAAAAACGAGCACACAATCAATCAAAATCAGAAACTAAGTTTAGATTTCCCATTTCCCCTAAGAGTCTATCACATAACAAAACAAGAAAAAGGAGGGTTTCATGCATTGGAACTTAGAGTGAATGTTTGAATGTTACCGCTCTGTCATACGCTACTCTTGCCTTGAAATTCTATCTTCTATTGAAGAAGCATCCCCATATCTCTCCACTATAGCTTTCTTTTCTTCCGACTTGGCTTTTACCTCTGACTCTTGCAAGTTTTTCAAGAAGAGTTCAGCTTATGTTGGTGCGGCATTAAACTCAGTCAATTGACCACGGTTGCTGCTGCAATTAAAATAGCCTAAGTAAAATTTTGTATTAGGATCGCCCTTTGGCAGCGGATCCTCACGCATTGAGCGTGATTTTGGGTTCTGGTATGCAGAGTGTACATCCAAGTTTAGCAAGTATTTAGCTGTATGTTCTCTCACCCGTGGGCTACTGAAGAAAGAAATCAAGAGAATGAAACATGGTATGTGCGGTTACTGAAAAAATCAAATAGAAACTGCATTAAATAGAAACTACCTGAAATGCAAAGGCCAGGAACACCATTGTACAAGATTAATATTTGCCTGGTTTTTAGTCGTTTGGGTCCTTGGGTCAGCTAAGAGCTGCAACCTCAGGACAGGCTTTTCCATAGTGTGTGTTTGATCACTGGGACTTGCTCATGTTTTTACTGCTGTATCACCAAACACATAAATTAGAGAATAACCTTTATTTTGTAAAACAATTACTTCCTATGCCACTGACTTTAATAACATAAAGAACAAATCATTAAGGGTAAATCAAGGTTTAAAGTTTATGATCCTGATAGTATTTTCGGATTAGGATGTGATTATGTGAAGAATAAGAGATGAAAATGAGAGAGTATGAAGGAAACAATAGTTTTGCTTAAGAAAAATAATTGTGTGATATGATATTACAATCGATTGGAAGGAGAAAGAAAGTGGAGACAATAAAGAGAAGATAATGAGTTAAAGCCAAAGCCACTGAAAGTTTGGTCTTCCCACTCATGCTTCCCACTCATCTTCCCACTTATGGTTCCCACTCAAACAAAAGGTGCCAGTTGAATGAGACTGAAAATATTCACAAAGACCATGATATGAGAGAAACAAGGCTTTGTCTTACACTCCCCCTCAAGCTAAGTATGCTGGAATCACTCAAAGCATACTAGGCTTGGAAAGCCTATAAGATATCACCTCATTAAAAACCCCAACAAGGAAAACCGTTTTTGGGACAAAAACCTTATTGGGTAAAAAGAGTGTGAGCCTTATAGGTGAGGGAGGTACTACCATGGCCTACCTAAATCTACAAGTCCAAGTCTGCCATAAATGGAATCGCAAACTTTGGAACTTGCAGCCTTGGTGAAGATATCTGCCAATTGATCTTCACTCCGGGTATAACATGGTAAGATAGTCATATCATCAATCTTTTGTCTAACCATATGGCAATCCACTTCAATGTGCTAGGTCCTTTCATGAAAGACTGAGTTGGATGCTATGTGAATTGCTGTTTGGTTATCACAATGCATAGTCATGGGTGTGGCTTGATCTATGTTAAGATCAATAAGAAGACCTTTAAGCCATATCAGTTCATTGGTTAGTTTCCTCATGGCACGGTACTCGGCTTCTGCTGTGGAACATGCAACCACCTTTTGCTTCTTTGTCTTCTAGGTTACCATATTGCCTCTAATGAATGTACAATACCCAGTTGTTGAGCGCCTGTCTACTCTATCTACTGCCTAATCTGCATCACAGTAACCCACAATTTCTGTGCTCTCATGTCGTCCCATCCATACTTCACGGTCCATGCTTCCTTTGAGATACCTGAGTATTCTTTCCACCATGGTCCAGTGATATTTGGATGGAGCTTTCATGTTTTGACTTACCTGATTCACAAAGAAACATAGATCATGTCTTGTAAGCGTAAGATATATAAGTTTACCCACAAGTTTTCTGTAAAGAGCCGGATCATGAAAGGGCTCATCCTCATTCTCCCCCTCTCGATTGACCTTGTAGCCATCCTCAAGGGAAGTTTTAACTGGTCTGACTGCCATGAAACCTGTCTCATTCAAAAGGTCAATAACATACTTTCTTTGAGAGAGAAAGATGCCTTCAGTTCATCTACAAACTTCAATGCCTAAGAAGTATTTTAGTTCTCTTAGGTCTTTTATGTCAAGAGTAGTTTTGAGAGAGGATTTGATACATTCAATACCTTCTTTGTTGTCCCCGGAAATGATTAAATCATCTACGTAGACAACTATCACAACAATAACTTTAGGAGATTGATGAGTAAACATACTATGATCCGCTTCTGATCTCCTAAATCCTTGATCCCAAAGGGTGCGGCTGAGCTTATGGTACCAAGATTGGGGTGATTGTTTAAGTCCATAAATGGCTTTTCTTAAACGCAACACCTTGCCAGGAGTAAGAGAATCTTCAAGACCTGGTGGTGGTCTCATGTAGACCTCTTCTTCTAGTTCACCTTGTAAGAATGCATTCTTGACGTCCATTTGCCATAAGTCCCAAGAGAAATTGGCAGCTAAGGACAGAACAACTCTAACAGTAGGAAGCTTAGCAACCGGTGCAAATGTGTCTTTATAGTCATTGCCATATCTCTGAGTAAAACCTCGAGCCACCAAGCGAGCTTTGTATCTATCAATATCCCCATTACTCTTATGCTTGATAGTAAAGACCCAACAAGAACTCACTGCTTTCTTTCCTTTAGGAAGATCTGCTTCATCCCATGTGTGGTTCTTCTTCATAGCGCCTACTTCTTCTCCCACAGCATCTTTCCATTCATCTTTTCAATGGCCTCTTCATATGTGTCAGGAATGAGGTCAGATTCGATTTTGCTTAAGAACACTCTATGGGCTTCAGGCAAAAGGGCAAGAGAGCAAACTGTCTCTATTTTTGGATGAGCCACAGCTTCACTATTATAACAAAATCGTGTGTTGATCCAGTTAGAAGGGTCTCTCCGAACTCTAGTACTTCGTCTGAGTTCAATAGGAGGATCCTCTCCGACCGTGTCTTCTGGAGGAGCATCAATGGTTTCAGCTTAGGTCTTACTATCCTCCTCTACATTGGCTACATCTGGCTGTGCCACAGTGGGAGGGTTGCCAAGATCAGCTGTAGGAGGAGGAACTTGCTGTTGAGCATTTGCTTCAACTGGGATGATTACTTCATTAATGACCGGAGGTTGTACAGGTTCAGGATGCACTGCTGGATTACCAAGATGATCCAATATGAACCCGAAGACTTGTAGCAATACCAGAAGGAGACGTGGTGAGATCCTTTAAGTCATTCCAATCCATTTCTGCATATTACCCATTGTTCTCAATGAATTTAACTTCACGAGAAATGTGCAAACGATTGGTGCTTGGATCAAAACACTTGTATCCTTTCTGAGTTGGTGAATAGCCTATAAACATGCACTTGAGGCTTTTGGTATCCAACTTTGTTCTTTGTTCTCCTGGAAGCAACATAAAGCAAACACACCCAAAGACTTTAAGATGATCTATAGAAGGTTTAGTTTTGTTTAAAACTTCAAAAAGAGAGATGTCACCCAGGATTCTGGTTGGGATGCGATTGATTAGGTAACAAGCTGCCATTACTGCATCTCCCCAAAATAGCTTTGGCACATTGCAATGAAACATCATTGATCTTGCTACTTCCATTAGATGTCCGTTCTTCCTTTCAGCCACACCATTTTGTTGAGGAGTATAAGGACATGTTGTTTGGTGTAAAATGCCATGCTTGGATAGATGTGTTTTGAACTTAGCACTTATATATTCTCCACCATTATCTGTTCTTAAAATTTTCAACTTGGCATTAAACTGGTTAGTGACATAGTTTTGGAAGCTTATAAACGCATCATACACTCTATCTTTGGTTGGCATTAAGGTAACCCACGTGTATTTAGACTTCTCATCAATGAAAGTAACAAAATACTTATTTTTATCTCTAGATAAACAAGGTGAGGTCCAAACATCTGAGTGAACAAGATCAAAGAAATTTTCATAAAACGTTTTAGACTTAGGAAATACAGTTCTACAATGTTTTCCCAAAATACAAGCCTCACATTTAGAATGACCGAAAGTAAATTCAGGCAACATTAACTGTAAAGCACGCAAATGAGGATGGCATAATCTAGCATGCCATAATTTATTTAGCCCCGCAGAGAAACAAGAAACAACTGAAGTAGATAGGTCATTGCTTGGTGTGGTATCTTCTAAGACATATAAATCACCCTTAGTTCCTCCTTTGCCAAGCAATCTCATAGTATCAATATCCTGAAAGTGAACATTGTTAGGCCCAAAGATGGCATAGCAGTTTAAATCAGTAGTTGCTCTTTTGACAGAGAGCAAATTAGAAGTAAACTCAGGCATATAAAGGGCTTCGAAATGCTTATCAAACAGCCTAAGATCACATGTGCCACTAACCGATACCTTAGTGCCATTAGCTATAACAACATTACCTAGAGCAGGTTTAATGTTACTAAGTAACGAGGAATCACTTATCATGTGGTGAGAAGCACCAGAATCAATCACCATGGATTTACTTGGTTGTAAAGAGAGAAAGGATGTACCAGACTCTTTTAAGGATGCAATGGACTTGATGAGTGCCTCAAGCTCAGACTTGTGCACCACATCATTGCATGAGCTACTTGCTCCATATGCTCCTCCATTGTAAGCTACCATTGCCAACGCATTGCCTTCTCGAGTACCGTGAGTCTTTGGTGTTACTAGAGTAGCCTCGGTTTGGTGAACAGCTTCTGTGTAGTTGGCTTTCATATTGTTAAACTTAGCTGGCTTCAAATGAGGATGAAGGATCCAGCATTTTTCTTTTGGATGACCCTTCTTCTTGCAATGTTCGCATAACATGTGCTTCTTTTCATCCGGCTTGTAGCTACTCTTGTTAGCAGTGGGAAGCTCCCACTTTTCACCAAAGAGACCAAGGGAACCTTGTTCTTTCTGAATCTGGCAACATACCTCATCCAAACTTGGAAGCTTTGTTGCACGAAGCATATGCTGTATGAGATCATTGTATGATGAGTTTAAGCACATAAGAAGTGCAAACACCTTGTCTTGTTCTCTGCATTCACTCAACACCAAGGGATCAATAGACGCTGGCATGAGCATCTCAAACTCTGCCCATAATGACTTAAACTTGCCAAAGAAGGCATTAAACTCCATGTCAGATTGAGATAGCTCGTTGATAGATTTCTTTATCTCAAAAGCACGTGTGAGATTGGAGACATTTCCAAACACGTTTTTGAGTGTATCCCATAGCTCCCTGGCTGTGATGCAGTATGAGTAAGCCTCCAGCACTGGTTCATCAAAGGAGCCTTGAAGGATAGCCAAGACTGACTGGTCTCTCTTGAACCATTTCCCCCTTGAGAGTGGATGCTCCTCATCCTCTTGAGGACATTCATCATCGTTGGCATCACCAACATGAGTCCACACTCCCCTTCCACAAAGTACAGCCTTGGCGGTTCTAGCCCACAAGATATAGTTACTGCTGCCTTTGAGAGTGGTTGGTAAAGTGACTTTCTTTTGTTTAGTAGTAGTTTCCATTGGAAGAGATTAATCACACGGCTTGTAAATAAGAATCTTGGAGCTTAAAAAGATTAATTATAAATTGAATCACAACTCTAAAGATTCCTCTTGTGAATCAGTTAAGTTTAGTCACAGACAGACTCACAGCATCTCTAGAGATCAAAAGAGACATAATCGTAGGATCTCGATCGATAGTGTCTTATACTATTGTTTTCTTGCCTTTTCCCATGTGATCCTAAAAACTTGAATTTAAAACACTTAACAATAAAGACTTGTGGATTAGAAGAAAAAGAAAGATTCAGATTGAAAACAGAAAAGTGACTCACAAATATGATACGGGAATTAAAAAAATCATGTTCAAGAATTTGCCCCAAAAAAAACATGAATTTTTGACTGGCCAAAAGAACACTGAACTTTATTAAATACCAAAGTTTTTGTTGACTTGCCAACTTAGACATGCCGTTCAAAATCTAGTAAACGCTGTTTGATAAGTAAAACGACGTTGTTTTGAGATGTAACGAAACAAAGTCGTTTTACATGTTTTTCAAAATAAAAACATGTCTTCACTCGGATTTGAACAAATTAGATAATTATTTTAAACTAAAAAGTTTCTTAATCTAATATGAAGTGAATTTTTATTCAATAAAAATTTATAGATAATTTATTTATCTTATATTTTAAATTAGAAAGTTTCTTAATCTAATGTTAAGTTAATTTTTCGTTTAATATAAATTTATAAATATTTTTTTTATCTTATGGATTTTTCTATTAACAATACAACTATAAAATTTAGAAAATTTCTTCAAATTAAATGTTGATATGGAATGATACTATTGTTTATTTTAAAATTACAATTCTATGTGGACACTTTTATAGCACTATAGCTTCAACTTTTATATATTAATAGATAAGTTTTAAAGATATTTGGGTGAACGATAAGTATTTGGGTCCAAATCAGCAAGACAACATATTAGTTTTGAAGCTCAGGCAATGTAAGTAATTAACCACCCTTGCATCCAATTTTTCCCCTACGTGCTTTCCTCTCTCTACACAACCATACGTTTTTTTTTTTCAACTACACAGACACATTAAAAGCTCTAAAAATTCTGCAAACCAGATATTTTCTGTATCATATCTCTCTCCACATGGATCTCTCGACACTAACTTCACTTCTTCCGGTGACTCCACCAAAACGACATATTAATTTTGAATTTTTTGTGGCTCTACTTGGATCTAGGTTTTATATAAAATGGATGTCAAAAAAAATTGAGAGATTGAGAGATCGAGAGAATGAGAGATTGAAATTTCATGAGACTTTCTTAATCGAAAATGGTCACCACCGACACGGAAGACGCGTAGAAAGTGCCACGAAACGAGACTCACCGTGAGAAGAGGTACGGGACGACATGCGGCCGCGAGCATCAAGGAGTTTATGGCACGTGCTTGTGGCCTCGGCGACGGCGAGGAGTGCAAGGAGGGCGCATGCGCCGTGAGCGACGAGGTACCGGCAGGTGAGAAAAACGAAGAGCACGGTGTTATCTATTTTGTTGTCTATAATCATTTAGCATGCAAAATATAATTATAGCATGCAAATATATAGCATACATGAGCAAGTCCGGTGTTATCTAGTTCGTTGTCCATAATCATTTACGTAGCATGCAATATATTATTATAACATGCCAATATATAACATACCTCGACAAATCTGGTGTTATCTGATTTGTTGTCCATTATCATTTACATTGTCATTGCTATCCACGTGCACAATTACCAATCTATTTGAAACTCAAAATACTGTGAAATTTGTATTTATGTAAATATATATGGTTAACATGTGATATTCAATTATAACTCATTACATCGCATGTATCATGCATACACCTTATAAGAATAAGCAACATATATTATTAGCATGTGATATACAATAATAACTTGCTACATCGAATTGGCAATGCATATTAATCACATGCTATATATTTTGATATCAGATACTTATGTTCGATATTTTAATGAATATGAACGTAATATGAATTGTTTTCATGCAAACAAACGACATACATCCCAATGTATATGTATCCAATGTAGAAGTATATGTTTACGTGTTGTTTATATTAAATACATGCTATATATTTTGATAACACGTACATATATTTCACACGTCAATGAATATGTATGTAATATTAATATATTCTCTGCAAACGCATAATATATACCACTATATATATGAATCACATGCAAAGTATATTAGTAAGGCTCACTTTTTCCTTTGTATCTACACTTTTTAAGTGTAAATTACATGCAACAAATATATCAACATAAATGTTTCATATCGCACTCTACAATTACACGTAACAGACCACATGCAATAATATATACATTAAGCATATAATTACATGCAACATCATTTCATATCATGTTATTAAAAACATAGATACATATAAGCCCAATATATTTGGACGACATGATAAACGATTAACATTAATTACATACTCATTCCTTGTCTACATATTTTCACTCTGTTTCTCATTTAATTAATACATATGCATTAACTTCATTATGTCCCTAAAGCGGCTGTTAACTATCACATCAAACTTCCACCATTAAATCACACTATCAAACATCCTCCACTCGCACCATTATCTCGTCTTCCTCGCCACGTATATTATATGTTGGTATCCTTATACCATTTTTTTTAAGAAAACTTTCTCTCTGCTGAAAAGCTAATTTAGTTTCAAAATTTTATTTTTCAGCAAATTCTCTCTAAGTTTTAACACCTAAATAAAATTTTCAGGATATAGTTAGAATATCCCCATTCCCTACCATATTACGCTCAAATCTCAAAATAGTAATATGTCAAAGTACATATACGTATCAATGTACCATGCATCACCGCAAGTCACCCGCGTGCGATTCATGCACAGGGTTGACCTTCTCGTTCTCTCAAAATTTTTTTTCATTGAGTTCATAAATACATTTATATATTCGTTTTTTTGGAGAAAATCTATATATTCGTTGCTTGAGTCAATGAATCAAATGAATTAAACAGATAGAATGCTTGAAAGTAAAATAAACCAATTAAACTAGAAAATATCGTAAGGTCACATATATATAAAACTGGCCCTTTGCCATGGTCTACTGCGTTGCATTAATATCCACCTCCTCGCATGCTCTTTGAAAAAAAAAAACATACATAATTAAATTATCAAAAAATAATAGTCATTAAATGAGATATATAGTACATCATTAGTATATCAAACAAAGTGTATTAGTGTAATTCTCCCTATAATTTTTTCTGTTTTAAAATACCAGTTTCTTTTTTCGAAATTTTCACATATATTAAGAAACAATAAATACTTAATTTTATTTAATACTTTTGTTTTTATTAATTTTTCACTAATTTAATAATATTATTATTTTTGTTTCTAATTTAATATTATTAATTTCCTAATAATGAATGTTTCCTCACTAATATGTTTATGTTTTATTTCCTTTTTACTTTAAAATAAGATGCATTAACTAGAATCTAATCAGCAAATGTTCTTTTTTTAAATCAATCTTCTAAAAACAAAAGAACTAATTTATAACCAAACTTCCCATATGAACACAAATATGACCGGATGATCAGAATTGGAGTTCCCCATATGGATATTCATTCTTTGGCAAGAACCCTTTCTTACGGAGCAATCAAATTCAAATCAACACGGATTAGTAGTTAATAATATTATGATAATTATATTTATATTTCCAAAGTTATTAGGATCAAAATGGCGTAAAGCTAGTTTAGAAAAAAAAAAAAAACACATGGCGTAAAGCCAAGGAGATCAGTCGGGTTGACGCGAGTGTAACACAAGGCGCGTGGATACGGCTCAAATGTTTCTGAACGGCGAATCTTGATTTTCACGATAGCAAATTGAGCTTCTCCGGCGGCGTTGTCACCGGCCGTCAACTTCATCATCTTTCATATAATAAACTTTGGTTATTTTGTTAATTTCGATAACATAGTTGACAAATACGTGTGTCTGTGTCTCTCTGTAGCTAGTCTCTATATATATAAACCAAGAACAAGAAGAGTGCGTGAGAAAAAAGGCAGATCATTGTAACTACTAATTAAGATATCTTTTGTATAGCTTTGGACTCAAACAAAAAAAGAAAGATCATCATAAACCGGAAATAATGAGTTCCTTTAATGGAGGTGTACCACCGCCAGGTTTCCGGTTTCACCCAACAGACGAAGAGCTTCTTCATTTTTACTTGAAGAAGAAGATTTCTTATGAAAAGTTCGAGATGGAAGTCGTAAGGGAGGTTGATTTGAACAAGATTGAGCCGTGGGATTTACAAGGTACTTACTTTGATTAATAAAACTCCTATTACGATGCATGATCCAATTTTCTAAGTACTAGTATATGTTTTTTGTTTTTGTTTTCGCAGATAGATGCAGAATAGGATCAACGCCGCAAAGCGAGTGGTATTTCTTCAGCCACAAGGACAAGAAGTATCCAACAGGTTCAAGGACGAACCGTGCGACTCACTCAGGTTTTTGGAAGGCGACGGGACGTGACAAATGCATAAGAAACTGTTACAAGAAGATAGGCATGAGGAAGACTCTTGTCTTCTATAAAGGAAGAGCTCCTCATGGCCAAAAGACCGATTGGATCATGCACGAGTACCGTATTGAAGACACTAACGATGAACCTAGTGTACGTATTTCTTATTTTGTGTTTGCATGACTTTATTTTTATTTTACCAAAATGCCGTTTCCATGTGGATCCTTTAGTAAAATTCCATTTATATATATACATTGAGGTGCAAACTTATAAATGTATTAATGAGAAGAATTATAGACATTTTTTTTAACACTTTTTAACGTGTGACAAAAATATTATAAAAACCGGCATTTACCATTATAGGTACTAGAAAATTAAGAAAGTCTGTTGAAATGAGTGAATATATACATATGCAGGAAGATGGATGGGTTGTTTGTAGAGTGTTCAAGAAGAAAAATATATTCAAAGTAGGGAATGATGTTGGCTCAAGCATCAACAAAAATAGGCTTGAATCGCATAGCTTCGTCCGTAGAGAAAGCCCTTACCACGGAATCACAGCCTTTGAGCTTAACACGCCTGGAGAGATTGGTCTTCATCAATACCAACCACCAATGTTCCAGTCTCAAGCTATATTGACTTCCTCTCATCACAACAAGCCTCTCTCAATTGGCTATGACTACTCCTTGGCTCTTCTTCCAAGGGAAAGCGAGAGTGAGGGGATTCAATACTAGCAAGCGCGCGAACCATCAGGGTTTGAGGTTGGCACGTGAAAAATCAGTAGGTGAATGGAGGAATAGTGACTTGTCACATTGGGGAATAACAAATAGCTTCCTTCAAATCTGCTTTCTTTGCGCAAGGAAAATGCATTTCTCGGGTTATTTTAAAGAGATGCTAATAATGTTCTATACTATACATCTCCATGTATGTTTTTTATTTGTTTGATTAAATGTAACCATTTATTTTATTATATGATTGGAAGCAAATTGCTTCACGGATGAAGTTAAATAAGAATCGTACGTTTCAAGTTTCAACCAGTTGATGTTTGCTCTGTTATGTATAATAATCTATAAGAATGTATATGTTTCATCACTCTGTTTCCTTAGAGAAGCCTAAAGGTAGTAGATGAGAAGATTATATACTAAAGGATTATTGCAATTCCAAGGAAATTAGGGAAGTTTTAGCAATTTCAGGGATGTCTTACAAAAAAAAAAGGTATAAAATTTAGAGAGTTTGACCATATAAGTGATTTTCTCAACTTATTTTGCAGAAAAAGTGACCCAACTTGCGAGGTGCACTTTCTGTGGGTAAATTTACTTTTAAAGCCCTTAGTTATACGTGGACGTACACAAAGAGGAACACATATTTTATGTACGTACACACATAGAATGAAGGTGATAGTAATATAAGGATGTACAAGAGCATTAAAGTGGACGTACATAAAACACTCGGTAGGTGAGGCATGGATCATACATGTGGTGATTACTAGACATTGTTCGACCATGACCTACAATAGAGAGTGTGAGAACATATGTTAGTGAACATGAAAAACGAGAAGGATAAAGTTTTTCAGTGAATAGACATTGTTCGATCATGGCCCTCTTCTCCATCCACATCTTCATTTGCCACAGCCTGGTTGGACGCAACTTGTCGGTGATTACTAGACATTGTTCGACCATGACCTGCAATGGAGAGTGTGAGAATATATACCAGTAAACAGAAAAAATGAGAAGGATAAAGCTTTTCAGTGAATAGATATTGTTCGAACATGACCTTTTTCTCCATCCACGCCTTCATTCGCCACAGTCTGGTTGGACGCAACATTGTTCGAACATGACCATCTTTTCCATCAAAGGGTATATTTGGGATAAGATTTGTAAAGACAAGGAAAAAGTCATCTCTTACATGGAAGTATGTTTTTTTGACACTAAAAGTTTAGAAAGTGTGTTTGTAGGCAATTATCTCTAAAATTTAACCAAGTGGTACGATGTGCTTTGTTGGTTCAGGCCGGAGATCAAATCTCATCTAATGTGGAATTATTTGAACTTAGCCAGTTGAAATGATACAAATTTTAGGTATATTAGAAAATTAGGTAAGTAAGTTTCTCCAAGACTGCATTAATTCACTCATTCAATAAGATCAGTGAAGTTTGTGGGAAGGCATGTGGTAGGATCTCGAGACCCGTTGGTTTCCTAATTTCCTTCAATAATGCATTTCTTTACAATTTTTTTAAAAAATTAATAATTGAAGTGGCCTGGGCCCAATAGCCCAAAGACCCAGAATTCGTTTTTTTTTTTTTTTTTGGGAAGTCTTTTGTTGACTGGAATCTTCCTTATCCGCTCGGTGGTGCAGTGAAAGATGGCCGGAGTGTGCGTCCCATGGGGCGGCGAAGCTTGTCGTCTTCTTCTCCCAATCCGCCGGCATCTTCCGCTTTCCCTCGCTCTTCCAAATCCTTCGTCTATGATCGTCAACGACAATCTCGGCGCATTCCTCGAGGTCTGTGAATCACCTCTGTATCTACACTTCAATCCAATCTGATTACTTTGCCTAAACCCTTTAGTCTCTGTAGATTCTTCCCCGAGACCTGCGTCACCGTCTCCTGAACGATTCCCGCAGAAACCAGCTCGTAGAGGTTTCTTACTCTTTACTTCTTCTTCGTCAAAGCACAGTTTTTTTAAGCGTTAAGTGAGAGAAATGATGAATCAGGTGATAATGGACTTGGGGAGGCCACCTGAAGCACGTTATCTTGGAGAACCCGGAGGTCAATATCTTAGGAACATGGAGGTAAACCAAATTTGATCTTTTTATCTTCATTTCATCTCTTGTGTATGTGTGTGTGTGTCTTTAAATTTTGATTCTTGTATTCACGAAAACACTAGCTTAGGTATCCATGGAAGAGCTAGAGGATGCTCAAGAGCTTGTAGGTGAGTTCGGGGCTGATAATAGAGCTGGAATAGAAGGTACATTGCACAGGATATCAGCCATTCGCAATCGGAAAGGCTTCATCGTTGGTTTAACTTGTCGTGTTGGGAGAGCTGTGAGTGGTCACATTGACATGCTCTATGACCTCCTTCACTATGGCAAAAGCATCTTGTTCGTTGGACGGTACTTGTTGTCGCTTCTCTTACGCAACTACTCTTCTCCTTTTTTGCGTCATTTCTCATCTTTGATGATGATATTAATCAATAGGCCCGGTGTTGGAAAGACCACTGTTTTGCGAGAGATGGCTCGTGTCTTGTCCGACGAATTCCAGAAAAGAGTGGTGGGTCTTGTTGCCTATCCCGTGTATATTTTCTTTAGCCCTGAAAGTTTCTGCCTTTTTTTGAGTGGTTTCGTAATGTGTGTTTAGGTGATAATTGATACGAGCAACGAAATAGGAGGAGATGGCGACATTCCACACTCAGCTATTGGAGGTGCGCGTAGAATGCAAGTACCGAAGCCATCTTTGCAGCATAAAGTGATGATTGAGGCAGTAGAGAACCATATGCCTCAGGTGATCATCGTTGATGAGATCGGCACAGAAGCTGAAGCGCTTGCCTGTCGTACCATTGCTGAAAGGGGAGTGATGCTAATCGGCACTGCTCATGGAGAGCAGCTCCAGAACATCATAAAGAATCCTACTCTTTCAGACTTGGTAATCGAATCACTTGCCTAGAATCTTGACTTGTCCACAAAGCTTTTCTCATTAATGTTGGTTTTGTAGATTGGTGGTATTGAGACTGTCACGCTCGGAGATGAAGAAGCGAGGGCGAGAAGGAGCCAGAAGAGCATTCTCGAGAGGAAAGCTCCCCCGACTTTTTATTTCTTGATCGAGATGAGAGAGAGAGACTATTGGATTGCACATCAGGTATGCTTCCTACTTGATCTCTGTTCTTGCATCTGCAGTCACTATTTTTATCTTGGCTTACTCTTGTGCAGACTGAGAAGAGTGTTGATATGTTGCTTCGAGGAAGAAACCCCATGGTTGAGGTACATAATGGTGTTGCAAAGGTACTGATTTGACTTTTGTAGATTAATTTGTAACTTAAGGGTTTTCAATTTTCAGGTAAGGAGAAGAGATGAGGAGTTCAAAGTAGTGATAGAAAGATGGAAGTCATACGACGGACAAGGCATTTGAGTTTCCCTCTTAATGCAATCTTTCTTATGAACAAAGATGTTCATTTTGTATGAAAAAACTAAATGCAATTTGGAGATCATGTGTAGACCACAAAACAGGATACTTGTCTCCCATCTATGAACAATGTAAATAGGGTTGACCTCGAAGTCTGATTAATAAACGTACTTTTTACCGTTTCAAATAGTAAGATACAAATTGTAAGATGTAGAAGAAAAGTTTCACCGTTCTTTTGGATACTCACTTCTCTTGCAACATAAAATTCAATTATTTTCCACTTTATAGCTTTGGATTGCCCTTTAGTGCCGACTTGAATAGAAAAAGTTAAAATAGTAAATTAAAAAAAAAAGACAGAAGCCTAGTAAAAGAGAAGCATACCTAGATATATACGTCCCCTTAATCTCTCTCTGTCTCCATCACCATCAGCAAATAAAAGGATCATGAGTTCCATCCCAACTGAACTCATTCTCGAGATATTCTCGAGACTGCCTGCAAAGTCAATCCGGAGGTTTCGTTGCGTGTCAAAGCGGTTAGGTTTCATACTTGGCCGTCCATATTTCAACGAGTTGTTCTTCACCAGGTCCTCGGCTCATCCACGTCTCTTATTCTGCATCCGAAGATCTCAAAAGAATGAGTGGCACTTCTTCACTTCCCCTCAGCTTCAAAATCCATATGAGAAGTCACATATGGCAGTAACCGCGGATTATCATATCAAGTTCCCTCAAGGCATGAAGCCGGAGATTTGTCGCTATGCCTCTGGTTTGATCTACTTCCGTCTTACAAGAGATACCGCTGAGTTAGGCCTCTCAAACGATGCAGTGCATGTGATATGTAACCCTAGCACAGGAGAGCGTGCGTTCTTACCTAAACTGATGACGGACATACATACAGAAACCTTTTTAGGGTTTGATCCGGTTGACAAGAGGTTCAAGGTATTGTTGAATGATTCATCTGGTGGCCATAAAATTCTGACACTAGGAAGTAGAGAAACGAGGTGGAGAAACATCCAATGTTCATTAAAACATAGTTCTTCGTATGAAGAAGGGATATGCATCAATGGGGTTTTGTATTACCTAGCTTTCTATTCTGGTCAACGTCTGATAGTTTGCTTTGATGTTCGGTCTGAGAATTTCAAGTTCATCGACGGATTTTCGGCTTCGTAGATTGATCAACTATAAGGGTAAATTAGGTGTGGTTTCGTGGAACGATTCTGAGTTGTGTACGTGGGTTCTAAAGGATGTCGAGAAACAAGAATGGTCGGAACATGTCTACACTTTGCCAGAGGATGTAACCTTTTACCCTCACTTAGTTTCCGTAGCTGGAGTGACTGCTGCAGGTGAAATTGTGTTCTCGATGAGCTATCCATTTCACCCGTTTCTTGTTTTATACTTCAACCCCGAAAGGAAAACTCTCCAAGGTGTTGAAAAACAAGGTTTGGGAGCTAACTTTGGATTTTCGACTGATCAAGTTCGCACCTATGTGGACCATGTAGAGGATCTTAGTGTTTTTAACGATGCAATGTACTTCAATTCAAATATGTCAGCTCCATCAGTTAAGAACAAACGTAGCCTAGCTGTCACTACGAAACGAGAGAAGGGACACATAGAGAGAAACGAAGGAGACAGTTGGGAAGATGAAAAAAAAGAAGAAAACGCCACCAATTGATGAGAAATAGAGAGACATGTGTGGAGAGTCGAAGAAGAGAGAGATGAGAGAGACAAAACGAGACACAATATAGGTGAAAGCAATGTGCTCTATCTATGCTTTGGTAATATCTCTATAATATTATTTGAGAAGTCAATTTCCTACGTGTCGCGCTCATATTAATTCTCACGAGGTCGATTACAGAGATACCCTTAATGAATTCTAATTATTATATTAGTTTGTCATTACTGAAACCTTTTAATATACTTTTTTGTTTAATGATTTTTTTTAAAAAAATCACATTAATAAAAGAGAATAATTTTAAAACATAAAATAATTTTTGTGTATATATAAAAACGAAAATAATAAAAATGGAAAGTTTTTTAAAAAATAATATTAAAAAGGAAATAACATTGAAATACAGAAATATTTTTATTAGATATAAAAATGTTAATTCCAAAAAAGGAAAGTCTTTTATAAAATCATATTAAATAAGAAATAACTTTAAGACAATTTCCATTACTAAAACTTTTTGATTTAATTTTTTGTTTAATGATATTTTTTTTTCAAAATCATATTAATAAAGAGAAATAATTTTTGTATATATATATATATATATAAAACGAAAATTACATAAAGGAAAGTTTTTTTAAAATCATATTAAAAACAACATATATCAATAGACATATTTCACAAAATAGCTTTACAAATCAAAGGTGAAAGACCCAACTTTAGCTTAAATAGAACAAAAAAAAAACTAATTGTATTTCAATTCAAAAAAATATATGCCATATAATAAATCTAAAAATGAATAAAGGTACCTATGTAAATTTTTATATCAAAATATGTTTAATAAGATATATAACATCTTAAAATTAATTACAACAATTTTCTATTTACATGAATACATATAGTTGACAAAACAAATAAAAACTTATAAATAAATAAAAGATAACATTAACCAATAATTTTAATTAAGTTATTTAGTAAATATTCATACCCGTGCATGAGCACGGGAGAATCACCTAGTAATGAATATATACCAAATTTTTTGCAGACAGTGGGGGACCCAGGATTCAATTTAACTGGGGTCAATATATCAAACAAAAAATAATTCAAAACATTTCAAGCTGATATCGAACTTTAGTGGGGGTTCAGTAAGACAAATTTACCAAATAAACTGTTAAATTTACACCAAAATTTGTACATAACAAGGCTTATATTATTATTAATGGGGGGTCATGTGACACCCCTACCTCCTTACTAGGTCCGCCTCTGTTTGCAGAGATGTATCAAGTTTTTTTTTATTGGTTAACCAAGTTTTTTTTTCATCCTTGAAATATACACAAAATCCCACAATAATTGAACGCTTTAACTGTTTAGTATTACATCAATTTCAAGCATTGTGTGTTAGTTTTTGTACAATCTCGTTTGTAGCTTCTCTTAAGAGACTTGAGACAAAGAGTTTTCAGAAAGTGGTTCATACAAATTGTTTAGAAATGTCATATGCTGCAGATGGTTGCTCTGTTACATGGCTGATCTCTAACCACTCGACTCTTCTTGTGATTTTAATCCTCTGATTTGACTCCTCCTGACTTGAGAGTAAAGCTGAAATTCACATAGCCCAGACTCCTGATATCGGATAATTAGCTCTGTCTTTGGAGAGGTCTGATTGAATTCTAGACCATACATTGCAGGAGGAACCAGTGTAAGTTCGAAACCATGACATCAAGTTTGGTTTGTTATAAAAAGAAGGAACGTCGTTTTACGACTTGGTGACCTAGAATAATACAAACTTGTATGGGCCTTTACGAGCACCAGTCTCGGCTCAATAAGAAACCCCGGCGAGCCCATCGGCTGGTTGCCCAGCCCGCCGAAATAGATGGATTTACACGACGAGCCCGTTAACGCGAGCCAAGCCCGTCGAGCATGTACGGCTCGCACTGACGTCATTCGTTTATAGTTTTGCCTCGCCATTCACTATAAATAGGAACCATTGTAAAGCCAATAGAGGCATCCGAAATTTACTTAGAGAGCGCTCGCCAAGTAACTTGTAATTGACGAGCCCTCACTCTGTAATCCAACTCATTATTTTTCTCTTTAATATCAAGCGACCACATTCACTTTCCTTATCATTTGGACGAACTATTAAGAACCCTCTTTTTACGAACGCGTAACCCTTTGACGAGCCCGACCTCGCTCGCTCGCCGTCAAAGGTCGTCGACGCGCTCGCTCGCATCGCGCTCGGCGACTGCGAGTGCTAAATTCATCCTAAACAATTTGGCGCCGTCTGTGGGGAGCCAAGGGTTCTAACGCAAGGAAAGTAAACAATGTCAGATCCAAGTCAACCAGGAAGAGAGGGGTCGTCAGCACCAAACCCCTCTGACCCGCAATATGGAATGCCACTGAACTTCAACCCGAGCAGCATCGCGTCCATGCCAGGAGTACTGCGCTCGGCGCTCGGCGCAACAACTGCTCCAAACCGACCCATCACCCGGTCGATCACAAGCGCCTCTACGCAGCAACCGCAGATAGGAAGCGACGAGCGCCTGGCTCCGGCCGACGAGCGCCCGACCCCAGTCGTCGAGCTCGCCGACCAAGTATCCGGCCCCTCCGCGACGGACGACGACCGCGATCCTAACCAGCAGCCGATTGACGTTCAATCAATGTTTCAATCCATAATGACGAGGATGGATGACATGTCAAGAATTACAAACAACAGGATGGACGAGCTCACTGCTGTCCAGGAGATATGCAATAGACGAATCAACGAAGTCCAACCCACTGAAGCATTCCCCATCCAAGCTCGCCGACCGCTCTTCGAGGAAACACAAACCCCTCGCTCGGCCGAGCCTCGAACAGGCAATCCAATCACCAACGCATCGGAGGCGCCACGACAAACCAGCGAAGACGCTCGCGACAAGGAATTCGAGTGGATGAAAAGCCAGCTTCAGGCAATGACTACCAGAGTTCACCAGGCGACGAGCTCGGCACCAGAAATCGACCGCGTCCTCCAAGAGACTCAGAGCACGCCCTTCACTAGCAACGTGACCGGGGTACCCTTCAAACACCCCGGGAAGATCAAGCTCCCAACTTACGAAGGTAACTCCGACCCGAGTAAGTTTCTGACAACGTTCAGCATCGCTATGGGACGAGCGCGCTTCACTCCAGGCAAACGCGACGCCGGCTACTGTCAGCTATTCGTGGAAAAGCTGAGCGGACCAGCCCTGACGTGGTTCTCAAAACTCGACGCCGACTCGATAGACAATTACCAACAGCTGTCGACCACCTTTCTCAAGCATTACTCGATGTACATCGAGCAAGAAACTTCGAGCGCTGACCTCTGGGCATTATCTTAAGGTCCTGCCGAGCCCCTCAGAGCCTATATCGATCACTTCCGCAATATAGTCTCCCGAATCACGATCACTGATGAGAATGCCTTGTCCGCGCTTAACAACGGCCTATGGTACGACGGCGAGCTAAAATCCGATCTCAAGAAGAGCAAGCCGGCAACTTTGGAAGACACTCTTCATCGAGCAATGATCTTTGTCGAGATGGAAGAAGAACGAGCCGTGCTCGCCAAAAAACATGTGGCGCCGCGGTCGTCAGCCGGCAAAGAGAAAGTCCAACCGGAGCATTACGAGCCGAGACAACACTACAACAAGGATCATCGTAAGGATGAGAAAAATAACAAGGGCAACGCCTATCTCGTAGCCACCGCCCCGAGCAAACCGTGAATAAGTACGTCAAGCCGGACGACTCACAAAGTTATTGTGATTATCACAAGAAGATGGGGCACTCGACGGCCAAATGCGAGACGCTCCACAGACTCTTACTAAAACGTTACCAGCAGGATCAAAGTAAGGGCGATGCGGCCAATGATAGGCCGACGCGTCAGCAGCAGGCCCCGAACGAAGGAGAACGATTCAAGGCCGCGCTCACCGATCGACGAGCGAACGCAGGCAAGGCTCGCCCAGAAGCGGCAATACACCCAGATATGGAGGCACCCAAGCGCGACCGCCAACCAGACGAGAAAGGAGACGCTCCCGCTCCTCCCCGTCGAAGGATCAATATGATCATGGGAGGTCTACTTGACTGCAACGACTCGGTCAGATCAATCACCGACCGCGAGAGAAGGACAGTCGCGCCGCTTCAATGGTCGGCTCGTCACAAGGCAGACCCCGAGTTCTCATCAACCATGTGAAGGGAATGTCCTGAAATCAGACTTGTATTTATTCTAGTAAAGTCGTGATGTCGAGATAAGACAATCAAATGATATTGGACAGTTATAATGTTTTGCTAGAAGCCGCTTATAACTTATGAGTTATGAACTCATTACCATTATCATATGATCCTATAGGGTCACACACCTAAGCAAACTGGATATTATAAATTGGGTTTTGATCATTAGAGTAATGATCATGATTAACGCATATAAGATATACGTCGATATCGTTTTTCTATGAGGGTGTCGATCGACACTATTAGTGAGTATCGATCGACACCACTCGGGATCGTCTTCTCGATCCTTGACTTTCTGTGAGGGTGTCGATCGACACCAATGGTGGGTGTCGATCGACACCTGTCGGCAACTCCAGCCTATATATATGATATGAGGGCTCGAGTTTGTAAGATAGAAGAAGCCTTTGGCTGCCACAGAAAACTCAGAAAACGAAGAGAAAACTCAAACGCGAATCGTTCGCGAAGGCACTAGCATCCCGTCGTCCAGTTTGTGTGCGTGTGGACTTCTGTAGAGGCGCAGCACTTGAGGCGCTTCCTGATCTCGATTACCTGATCTTCTTCCGCTGCAAATACTAAGGTATGTTCGAGATTTGACATATATTCAACATAGATTCAATTGGCACAAGATCCGTGACTTAGGATTGTTGTTAGGGCTGTTTTAATTCGATTAAAACCTGAACGAAATCCTTCAGTGGTATCAGAGCGGTGTGTTTCTATTGAATCTGTTGAAATTTTGTAAGATCCCCTTGTTCAAAATCGTTTTTGACGAAGAACGCCGTTCTGGGTTCTTCGGTGTCGACCGACACCAATCCGGTGTCAATCGACACCAATTAGGTTTTCTGTGTAAAGGGTGTCGATCGACTTGGTGTCGATCGACATCACTCTTCGGTGACGACCGACACTAATGTAGTGTCGATCGACACCAATCAGGTGGTGACGACCGACACTAATGTAGTGTCGATCGACACCATTCGGTGACGACCGACACTAAGGTAGTGTCGATCGACACCAGTTCAGAACTTGCATTTCTAGCTTGTTTAACTTAAGAATTTTTACAAGTAAAGAACGAGTTAAAAATCTGGAATATATAAGTCATATAAACTAGATTGATGTTCCGTTCCTCAAACATAATATTAAGCTTTTAATATCTTCCCAATCTTGTCAACTGTCAAGGCTCGTTTCATTGTGTGATGGGTCTGCCAAAGCAGGGTGTCCGCAATTACATGAGTGAGGCAGGTTGTAATCGTTACTATGGACTTAAAAGATTGGTTTGCTTAACTGGGCTATCAAAATAGTTTTGGGCTCAGAGATATAGGATCGGATTTGATATAAGATATTAATCCGAGACAAGAATTATATATGATATAATTAGCAAAGTGTTGCTTACCTAAATAGCTAAAGTTTGGGCGATGGGCCAAAGCTCACTCAAATTTTTGTGAAATATGGATCTTGGATCATTATATTCAATGAGGAAAATTGTTTTGAATATAATGTGAGTTTCTTAATTGTTAAGATTTCTCATTTCTTGAACATCGAAACTAAACTCTCATTTTGTGTTTTTCAGCTATGGCTAGCTCCCCTCACAGAAACACATTCTCGCTTCGATCCGTCCTTGAGAAGGACAAGCTTAATGGATCGAACTTCCTTGAATGGTATCGGAACTTGAGAATTGTTCTCAAGCAGGAGAAAAAGGAATATGTCCTTGAGAAGGTTCTCCTGAGAAACCGAAATCCAATGCCGGACACGCTGAAAGGAATGCTGGGAGAAGCATTCCAATGATGAGGTCGATGTGAGTTGTCTCATGCTGGCTACCATGAACTCGGACTTGCAGAAGCAATACGAGAACGTGGCGTCACCTGTTGAGATGATCACTAGCCTGAAAGGGATGTTTCAGGAGCAAGCACGAACTGAGAGATACCAGACGGTTAAGTCTCTCATTGAGTGCAAGCTACCAAAGGATGGTCCAGTTAGCCCACATGTCATTAAGATGATGGGTTATATTGATAACTTGGCAAAACTGGATTGTCCCCTTAGCCAAGAGTTGGCTACGGACATCATTCTGCAGTCGTTGCCGTCGAGCTTTGATCAGTTTATCATGAACTATAACATGAACAACATGACAAAGACTTTGACGGAACTGCATGGCATGCTCAAGACAGCTGAGCCAAACATCAAGAAGGGCACCCCTAATGTACTTATGGTGCAAGGGGGTAAAAAGTTTAAGAAACATGCTAAGGGTAAAGGAAAAGCTAAGGCATTCCCGATTGAGAATCAGGATAAGCCTGAGACTTCTTCCAAACCCAAACGCGGCCCTACTGATGCTGATAAATGCCATTACTGCAATAAGTCTGGGCATTGGAAGAGAAATTGCAAAGAGTATCTGGGAGATCTAAAGAACTCGAAGAAGACGTATGAGACGACTTCTTCAGGTATCTATGTTATAGAAGTAAATGTTACTACTTCAGGTTCTAAGTCTTGGGTATTAGATACCGGCTGTGGCGCTCATATTTGTACAAATATGCAGGGTCTAAGCAACAGTAGAACGCTGGAGAAGGGACAAGTGGACCTGCGCGTTGGGAATGGAGCAAGAGTTGCTGCATTGGCCGTAGGAACTTATCATTTGTCTTTGCCGTCAGGCTTGGTTTTAGAATTGAATAATTGCTACTATGTACCTGCTATAAGCAGAAACATCATTTCTATTTCTGTTTTGGATTTAAAAGACTTTCATTTTTCGATTAAAAACAAGTGTTGTTCTTTTGATCGTAATGAAATGTTTTATGGTAGCGCTCCATTAGAGAATGGACTTTATATTCTTAACCAATCTTTGCCTGTCTATAACATAAGTACTAAACGGTTAAGAACCAATGACTCGAACCCTACGTTTCTCTGGCATTGTCGTTTGGGCCACATCAATGAGAAAAGGATTCAAAAGCTTCATAATGATGGACTTTTGGACTCATTTGATTTTGAATCATTTGAGAAGTGTGAATCCTGCTTATTGGGCAAAATGACAAAGGCCTCTTTCAACAAATTTAATGAAAGGGCCGGTGACTTATTGGGACTAATACATACCGATGTATGTGGTCCAATGAGTATTAGTGCTAGAGGAAACTTTCAGTACTTCATCACGTTTACTGATGACTTCAGTAGATTTGGTTATGTCTATTTAATGAGACATAAATCGGAATCCTTTGAAAAGTTCAAGGAGTTCCAAAATGAAGTACAGAACCAACTTGGCAAAAGTATCAAAGCTCTTCGATCAGATCGTGGAGGTGAGTACTTAAGCCAAGAGTTCAGTGATCATCTGAGTAACTGTGGAATTGTTTCACAACTCACTCCTCCTGGAACACCTCAGTGGAATGGTGTGTCTGAAAGGAGGAATCGGACTTTATTGGATATGGTTCGATCAATGATGAGTCAAGTAGATCTTCCATTATCCTTTTGGGGATATGCTCTAGAAACGTCTGCGTTTACGCTAAACAGAGTTCCATCAAAATCAGTCGAGAAGACGCCATATGAGATGTGGACTGGAAAAGTTCCAAGTTTGTCTTTTCTAAAAATTTGGGGTTGTGAAGCTTATGTCAAACGGTTGATATCTGATAAGCTTGAACCCAAATCTGATAAGTGCTACTTCGTTGGTTATCCTAAGGAAACCAAGGCTTACTACTTTTACAACCGTTCTGAGAACAAAGTGTTTGTTGCTAAGAACTGTGTTTTTCTTGAGAGAGAATTTCTTTCCAAGAAGAACAGTGGGAGTAAAGTACAACTCGAAGAAGTTCGAGAATCACAGGAGCCTGCTCAACCTGTCGAGGAAGAGCAGCGACTGGATCTACAAAGAGTTGTAGAGTCCGAATCTGTGATGCCAGAAGTTCGCAGATCCGAAAGGATTCGTCACGAGCCCGAGAGATATGGATTTCTTGTGACTAATTGTCATGATCTCTTGATCATTGACAGTGACGAACCTGCGACTTTCGAAGAAGCAATGATGGGCCCTGACTCCGAAAAGTGGTTTAAAGCCGCTGAATCCGAAATCGGTTCCATGTCACAAAACCAAGTATGGACTTGGGTGATTTACCTGATGGTGTAAAAGCCATTGAGTGTAAATGGGTCTTCAAGAAGAAGATCGATGTGGATGGAAACGTTCAGATTTACAAAGCTAGGTTGGTGGCAAAAGGTTTCAAACAAGTTCAAGGTGTTGACTATGATGAAACCTATTCCCCAGTCGCTATGCTTAAATCTATTCGGATTCTCCTAGCAACAGCCGCTCATTATGATTATGAGATTTGGCAAATGGATGTGAAAACAGCTTTCCTTAACGGGATTCTGGAGGAGGATGTGTACATGACACAACCTCCGGGTTTCATTGATCCTAATGCTGCTGGGAAAGTATGCAAGCTTCATAAATCCATTTATGGATTGAAGCAAGCATCTCGGAGTTGGAACCTACGTTTTGATGAAGCAGTTAAAAAGTTTAACTTCATCAGAAACGAAGAGGAACCTTGCGTTTACAAAAAGACTAGTGGGAGCGCAGTTGCATTTCTCGTATTGTATGTAGACGACATACTTCTCATAGGAGATGATATTCCGTTACTTCAGTCAGTAAAGGACTGGCTCGGAAGTTGTTTCTCGATGAAAGACATGGGTGAAGCCGCCTATATTCTTGGAATAAGGATCTATAGAGATAGATCAAAGAGGCTGATTGGACTGTGCCAGGACACTTATATCGATAAGGTTCTACACAGGTTCAACATGCATGATTCCAAGAAGGGCTTGCTTCCGATGTCTCATGGCATTACTCTCAGCAAGAAGCAGAGTCCTTCGACACCTGCTGAGCGAGAGCGCATGAGTAGGATTCCTTTTGCTTCTGCAGTAGGATCTATTATGTATGCCATGCTTTGTACTCGTCCAAATGTTGCTTGTGCTTTAAGCATGACGAGTCGATACCAATCAGATCCCGGTGAGAGTCACTGGACTGCCGTCAAGACAATCCTGAAGTATTTGAGAAATACCAAGGATAAGTTCTTAGTGTACGGAGGAAGTGATGAGCTTGTAGTGAGTGGTTATACGGACGCCAGCTTTCAGACAGATAGAGACGATTTCCGATCTCAGTCTGGTTACGTCTTCTGTCTGAATGGAGGTGCAGTTAGTTGGAAGAGTTCCAAGCAGAGCACCGTGGCGGACTCAACGACCGAGGCTGAATACATCGCTGCTTCTGAAGCGGCGAAGGAGGCTGTTTGGATTAGGAAGTTCATTACTGAGCTTGGTGTGATTCCTAGCATTTCTGAGCCTGTGGCATTGTTTTGTGACAACAATGGAGCCATAGCTCAGGCTAAGGAGCCCAGATCACATCAGAAATCCAAACACATTGAGAGGAGATATCATCTGATTCGTGATATCATTGAGAGAGGTGATGTCAAGATCAGCAGAGTTCCGACAGACGAGAACGTTGCTGACCCGTTGACTAAGCCACTCCCACGACCGAAGCATGGGAGTCATACAGCTGCTATAGGCATTAGATTCCTTAAGCAGTAATCTTGTTTTAGTGGGAGTTATCATATTTATATTTTGATGTTCATGTAAACATACATTTGGTTATGTTTTATTTAATGAAATTGTTTCAGTATTATTTAATGGTGTTATTAAATAATTGTCCAAAAGTAATTTATGGCATTCTTATAGATCATCAAATACGTGATTTGATCATGAGACTCTATAAGTGATAGATGACATAAATTATTTGTGTCCATAGTCGAGGTTATCAAAGTTGGACATTGATAACCGCGCGAGACTAGTATGTGAGGTGACTGATGACTAAGTTTCATGGAGTCATTAATAGGAGTATTAAAGTCAATCACATAGATATGTGTTAGAGAACACATGATCGGACATGACCCGCTAATGAGAACTCTACAAGATTGTTATATGAGTGTCATAAGAGTTTCTCATTACGACTATAAAGTATAGTCCTTTGACCTGAGTTCATCATGTTTTCTTACATATGAATTGGTATGCTTTGACTCTGTCAAACGTCAGCCGTAACTGGTGGCTATAAAGGCATTGATTGGGCATATTATGAAGTATATAAGGATCAGGGATGGAACAAGATGGAATTTGTCCCTCCCATATAACGGGAGATAAATATCTCAGGGCCTATCGAAGATTTGATACTGGAAATGCGTGGCCGCGCTCAAACGGATTGAATGTCAATCGTTTGCCTTTTATCAGTATAAATCGGAGTTCGATAAACATGGTTTGGTTGATTAAGGATGACACGAGTTCTTGCCTTATGCCAAATCGAGATATAGAGACAAAGTGATTATGGGAATAGTTGATTCCAGTACAAGTGGGAGATTGAAGGGAATGTCCTGAAATCAGATTTGTATTTATTCTAGTAAAGTCGTGATGTCGAGATAAGACAATCATATGATATTGGACGGTTATAATGTTTTGCTAGAAGCCGCTTATAACTTATGAGTTATGAACTCATTACCATTATCATATGATCCTATAGGGTCACACACCTAAGCAAACTGGATATTATAAATTGGGTTTTGATCATTAGAGTAATGATCATGATTAACGCATATAAGATATACGTCGATATCATTTTTCTATGAGGGTGTCGATCGACACTATTAGTGAGTATCGATCGACACCACTCGGGATCATCTTCTCGATCCTTGACTTTCTGTGAGGGTGTCGATCGACACCAATGGTGGGTGTCGATCGACACCTGTCGGCAACTCCAGCCTATATATATGATATGAGGGCTCGAGTTTGTAAGATAGAAGAAGCCTTTGGCTGCCACAGAAAACTCAGAAAACGAAGAGAAAACTCAAACGTGAATCGTTCGCGAAGGCACTAGCATCCCGTCGTCCAGTTTGTGTGCGTGTGGACTTCTGTAGAGGCGCAGCACTTGAGGCGCTTCCTGATCTCGATTACCTGATCTTCTTCCGCTGCAAATACTAAGGTATGTTCGAGATTTGACATATATTCAACATAGATTCAATTGGCACAAGATCCGTGACTTAGGATTGTTGTTAGGGCTGTTTTAATTCGATTAAAACCTGAACGAAATCCTTCACCATGACCTTCACAGAAGAAGAGACGGAAGGCTTAGACAAGCCACACAATGATCCGCTCGTCATCGAGGCTCGCATCTGCGACTACGACGTGACTCGAGTCCTGGTCGACACCGGCAGTTCGGTCGACCTCATCTTCAAAGACACCCTCGAGAAAATGGAGCTAACAGGCTACGAACTCAAGCCTCAAATCAGACCGCTGACGGACTTCACGGGCGAGACCACCATGACGATCGGGACCATCAAACTACCCGTCTACCTCGGACGCACAACGAAGATGATAAAGTTTGTGATTGTCGACAAGCCCCCGATCTACAACATCATCTTCGGTACCCCCTGGATCCACACGATGCGAGCCGTCGCCTCCACATACCACCAATGCGTCGAGTTCCCAACACCGTTCGGCATATGCACTATCCAAGGAAACCACCGCATGGCGCGCAATTGTTTTCTCGCCGAGCACAAGGACCTGCTTCAATGCCGAGCCCGTCATCGAACTCCCACCGCCTGCGAGCCCGCCCCGTGAAGAAACCACTCAAGTAAACATTGACGAAAACGACATCAGCCGCTGCATCGCGATCGGCAGCAACCTGGACAAAGCAATCGAAGACGAGCTCGTCACTTTCCTTCGCTCGACTGTCTCAACATTCGCGTGGACGACAGCCGACATGACCGGAATCGATCCCAGCATAACGCAGCACCAACTGAACGTCGACCCGATGTACAAGCCGATCAAGCAGAAAAGGCGGAAGCTCGGCCCAGAGCGAGCACAAGCAGTCAACGACGAAGTCGAACGCTTGATTAAAACCGGAGCAATAACAGAGGTACAGTATCCCGAGTGGCTTGCGAACCCGGTCGTCGTCAAGAAGAAGAATGGCAAGTGGCGAGTGTGCGTCGACTTCACCAACCTCAACAAAGCGTGCCCCAAAGACAGTGTTCTACTCCCCCATATCGACCAAATCGTTGAGTCGACCGCGTGCAACGAACTCCTATCTTTCATGGACGCCTTTTCATGATACAATCAGATTGCGATGCATCCCGCCGACAGAGAAAAAACCGCGTTCATCACCGAGCGTGGAACCTACTGCTACAAAGTAATGCCCTTCGGGCTCAAGAATGCTGGAGCAACGTACCAACGTCTCGTCAACCGTATGTTCGCCGATCAGCTCGGCGCTACAATGGAAGTCTATATCGACGACATGCTCGTCAAGTCTGCCAACGCCAAGGATCATGTCGAGCACCTCGCGACTTGTTTCACAAGCCTGAACAAGTACGGAATGAAGCTGAATCCAGCCAAGTGCACCTTCACAGTCACCTCAGGCGAATTCCTGGGATACATCGTCACTCAGCGAGGGATCGAGGCCAACCCTGCTAAGATCGCGGCCGTACTCGACCTTCCATCACCAAAAAGTACTCGCGAAGTCCAACGACTGACCGGTAGGATCGCAGCCCTCAGCAGGTTCATCTCACGATCCACTGACAAGTGCCTACCGTTCTACCAAATCCTCCGAGCCAACAAGCGCTTTGTGTGGAACGACCGGTGTGAGAATGCCTTCCTCGAGCTAAAGAAGTATCTGTCGACTCCGCCCGTGCTCGCCAAGCCAGAAGCCAGAGAGACACTTCTCCTCTACGTAGCAGTATCGAGCGCTGCAGTCAGCGGAGTACTCGTAAAAGAAGACCGAGGCGAGCAGAAACCGATATTTTACATCAGCAAGAGTCTCGACGCCGCCGAAACACGTTACCCGACGCTCGAGAAACTAGCGCTCGCAGTGATCACTGCATCTCGAAAGCTCCGGCCATATTTCCAGTCGCACTCGATAATCGTCCTAACAAACCATCCGTTGCGTACAATCCTCCACAGCCCAAACAAGTCTGGTCGCATAGCCAAATGGGCCATCGAACTCAGCGAGCACGATATTGAGTACAAGACGAGAACCTGCTCCAAGTCACAGGTCCTCGCCGACTTCCTGATAGAGCTCGCCCCGGAGTACAGCGACCCAAGCACTTCCAAAGTCAAGTCATGGTCCCTATTCGAGGACGGCTCCGCTTCGCGAAACGGATCAGGCATTGGCATCCGCCTCGTCTCTCCAGAAAAAGAAGCCATCATCGCAGGACTCTGCCTCGCCAAGGCAGTCGGCGCTCGACACATCGAAGCCTACTGCGATTCAATGCTCGTCGCAAGCCAGTTTAGCGGGGAGTACGAAACGCGAAACGAGCGCATGGACACCTATCTCAAGCTGCTTCGAACCTTGTCTGCAACGTTTGAGACCTTTTCGCTCTCAAAGATACCAAGGAGTGACAACACCCCGGCGGACGCCCTCGCCACGCTAGCATCAACATCCGACCCAGAAATCAAACGCGTTATCCCAGTCGAAACAATCGAGTCATCGAGCATTAGTGCGCCCGCGCTCGTCGCGCAAATCGCCGATCAGCTTGCAAACCAAACGATGATCCTCAGGCCTTCCGACTGGCACGATGACATCAAACTTTACATCGCAGACGGCGAGGTCCCAAGGGACAGATGGGCAGCAAGACGACTACGCACGCGTTGCGCTTGCTATATCATGATGGACGGGAATCTATTCAGAAGAAGCGCAGCGGATGTCATATTGCACTGTATCAACGAGCCCGAAATCACTCGCATAATGCAAGAAGTCCACGAAGGAGCAGGCGGTAACCACTCCGGAGGACGAGCGCTCGCAACCAAGATAAAACGACAAGGGTTTTACTGGCCATCTATGATCGCCGACTGCGAAAGCTTCGTCGCCAAGTGCGAGCCCTGCCAACGACATGCATCAATGATACACTCGCCTACCGAAATGCTCAAAGCGATGACCGCACCATACCCTTTCATGCGCTGGGCCATGGACATCGTCGGACCCCTACCCAATTCACGACAGAAAAGATTCTTGCTCGTCATGACCGACTATTTCACCAAATGGGTCGAGGCCGAGTCCTATGCAAACATCAAGGACACCCAAGTCCAACAATTCGTCTGGAAGAATATCATCTGCCGCCACGGCCTCCCTTACGAAATCGTGACGGACAACGGATCACAATTCACATCCGCTAAGTTCGAAGGCTTCTGCGCCCGCTGGAAAATTCGACTCAGCAAATCCACGCCGCGCTACCCGCAGGGCAACGGTCAGGCGGAAGCGACCAATAAGACGATAATAGACGGACTAAAAAACGACTTGAAGACAAGAAGGGCAGATGGGCTGACGAGCTCGACGGCGTCCTTTTGGTCTCATCGGACGACCCCGCATGAAGCAACGGGCCAAACGCCGTTCTCTCTCTCCCACGGGGTCGAAGCCATGTGCCCAGCCGAAGTCAGCATCCCAGGACTCCGCCACATCATCTACGTAAATGACGGCCATTGCAACAAACAAGCCCTCGAAGACAAAGCGGACTTCGCCGAGGAACTGTGCGACCAAGCCTTGCTCTGCATCCAAAACTACCAGCACTCGGCCGCCAAGTACTACAATCAAAAGGTCCGGCCAATGCCCTTTACCGAGGGCGACCTCGTCCTTAGGAAAGTGTTCGAGAACACGAAAGAGATCAATGCGGGCAAACTCGGCGCCAACTGGGAAGGACCGTACCTAATTTCACGGATCGTCAAGCCCGACGTATACGAACTCATTACCAGCGAAGGACAGCCAGTCCCGAGGTCATGGAACTCATCAAGTCTGAAGAAATTTTACTGCTAGGAGAGCCCCCGCTCGACCAAAAAACCGACGAGCCCATGCTCGTAAAAACAAAAAATGGAAAAAAAAAAAAAAGACACCGACGAGCCCATGCTCGCCAAAAAAAAAAAAAAAAAACAACGAGTCCGTGCTCGCCAAAGAGGAGCACGACCACATAGTGTCGTCCGACTTCTCGGGTTGCATCCCAACTAATGTGAACTACGATCTGGCTTGATCCCCAGCATGTTGGGGTACGTAGGCAGCCTTATTTATAAAAGGTTCAGCTATTATCCAAAATAAAAAAAAATTTCGTCCAAAATCTTTCTAAGTTATTTCGACAACAATAACCGACCGCCGCGGTCGACCAAATTAAAAGCGGGATAAACCAAACCCAGACTTGTTTGCACCCACGTTTCAAAGCCGAGCCCGCACTCGCAACTGTAGTGTAAACCGATCATAACAAATCGCTTCTACAAACGGGATAAGCCGAGCCCAGACGTTCGCACCCAGAATCAAAGCCGAGCCTCGCTCGCACTCAAAATCTAAGACGATCCCTGCGGCCGCATTTTTTTAAAATACAGACTAAACCGAGCCCAGAGTTCGTATCCAAATTCATAAAACAAGCCGAATAAATATTTCGCATTTCATCGGAACAGAAGGAATACATCCGACCAAACATTAAAAACAAAAAACTAAGGATAAAAACTAAGATCAAGTTTAGCGCACACTCGCAAATCAAAAAAAAAAACTACCAAAGACAAGCAAGCTCGCGTTCGCAGATCATCCCTGCTCGTCGCCACCCACTCGCTCGCCATCCTCCTGGCCATCGCCATCTACTCGCTCGCCATCTCCTTGCTCGTCGCCCCGATGGCTCGCGACCTCCTGCTCACCACTTCCTTGGTCACCAATTCGATTGCCGCTAACAGCCGCACGCACACCAACAATCTCGCCTCTCGAAGACCCCTCAGCAGCAACTTCGTCAAACTCGTAGCCTAATTCAGTAAGAGTCTTCCTCGTCCCCTCTGAATTTGGAAGACGCTCGGAGATGGGTGAAGGAGGCGGAGACATGACCAGCTGCAATTCCCCTACGGTAATCACATCCATGGACCTCAACTCAGCGGTATACCCAGCAATGTCGGCCTCTACGCGAGAGATCTTCCCCTCAGGAAGCTTCACGCCGTCCTTTTCCAGAAGGTTGTAAGCTCGGAGTATCCCACTCGCTTGGTTGATGGCGGAAAGCTTGCCTTTGAGCCGCTCGCGCTCAGCAAGATAATCCCTCATCTTCGCAAAACAAGGCTCGTATTTTTGATAAGATCGCACCGCCGAAGCCCATCGCTCAAACCTCTGTCGAGCGAAACGATCTTTTCTCAGCCTCTCCTTATCCTCCCTGCAGGCGACCAAGTGATCGCTATGAGCCTTTTCCTGTGCATCGAGTCGAGCCAGAAGCTCAGCTCTCTCATTCGCGATCACAAAGCTCTCTTGGATCAAGCTTTCACGGGCAGATCCGAGCTCATCGACCTTCCCTTTCAGTTGAGCGTTCTCGCGCTCCAGCTTCTTCACGACTTCCTGGCACTTCAGGAGCTCATCCGCTGCACCCCTCTCTCTCTCCATGGACGAATGAAGGTCCTACCGGTAAAAGTTGATAGCAGCATTCGTTTCCACCATGGCCTAAAAACAGAGCAAAAAAGAGCATACGTTGCTTCACAAAAAAGGAGAGACGGAGAAAGACACAAGCATAAAAGCGAGCCCGCGTTCGGTAAAATATTGCTGCGCTCACCCGCATGAAAGCTCTGGCAACAAGTCCCTGAATCTTCACATCATCTTCGTCGACAGGGGGAACAACTTCCTGGGGAGTCTGCCCACGAATATCCCGAAACAACCTGAGGCCTGCTTCAAAGTCCTTTTGAAGCGCCTCCTCTCCCGTATGATTGAAAGTAAACCCGAACGACGAGGAACCCTCTCCCGCAAGCTGCCTCGGCGAGGAATCTTGGTCGCCAGCAGCAATAATCTCTTCCCCCGGCACATCACCAGCAGCCGGAATTCGGGACGAAGGCGACGCCACGACAATTACGTCCTCTTCAGCAGCATGGGCTGGAGACTCATTCTGCGCAAGAAGAACCGCCTCCTCCACGGGCTCCTTCCTCGCACTCCTCTACTTTCGCTTCAAAGGGCGCTCGTCAGAATCCGGAGGATCACGATCGTCCGCCTCGGTCGCAGCCACCACCGGACCAGCGGACGCAGGCTTACGAGAAGACTTCGACGACCGCGATTTTTCCTTACGAGAGGATTTCGACGACCGTGGCTTCTCCTTCGCACTCGCCGAAGCCTCCACGACCTCAGCAGGCTGATCCAAGCCCATCGCGTAATCAGAGATATCGTATTCTAGTTTTCCCATCCCTTCCCTATCATAGCGACGGACAGAAGAACTTGCCGGATCCTCTACTGCAAGATCAGAAAAATCAAATGTAAAAAAAAAAAAAACCGGACGAGCCCGCGCTCGCAAAAGAATAGGCTCGCACTCGTCGCGCGAGAGCCGTCGCGTCGACCGAATATCCTTTTACAAAAAAAACTTACCAAACTTGACTCGAGAGAGAGCACGACGAACGCGATCCTCGTACAAGCTCGGCCACCTAAGGATCCCAAGCTCCCGAATCTTCCCCAGATCGTCAGAAAAATTCGGCGGTGGCGGAAGAGAAACAGGATGCAACACTGCAAAAAGATAAAACAAAAAGAAGGGGTAAGATACTGCAGAACAAAAGCGTTCGGCGCTCGACAAACCAAAGGCGCTACCAGCTCGCGAATTCCATCTTCTAACAAAGTGGCGGTCGCCGGAAGGGGTAGAGTGCTGATCAATCTTCACGAAAAAATATCTCTCCCACCAGTCTCGAACTTTTTCGGGGTGGGATGTGATGATGTTGCGAGTAGGTTTGGCGGCCGATACATAAGTGCCTAGTCTTCTCGAGTTTCGAGAAAAGTTGAAAAGCTCCTCGAAGAACCACACGGACACATCGACCCCGCATTCCTCCCCCAAAACCATGGTGCCGACCAGATTACGCGTCGTCCCGGGACACAACTGAGTCAAGGCTACTCGCCTCGTCCAGCAATACTCTATAATGAGATCCGGCAATGGGAAGGAGAACAAGCACTCGCCGAACCAAGACTCATACGCGCAGAACCATCCGACCGGACAGTTCCACGGACGCTCGGTAGGGCTAGGCAGACGAGCCACCACGCGCGACGATCGACAGCATTCCTCCACGATCTTACCAATCGACTCTTCATCAGACTTGGATGGCCCAAAATACGAAGGACGCTCAAGAAGCTCAGGATTCTCAACCGCGGGCAATATCCGGATATCCCCGCGCCACTTCCTAACACGACCACGGTCGAGAAGGACTACCGAATCAGGCTCGCGCTCGTCAGCGCCAATTGCAGGAGGAGACGAAGCGCCTTCACGCTCGCTCGCTCGCTCGCCATCACGATCGCTCGCTCGCTCGCCGTCACGATCGCTCGCTCGCTCGCCGTCACGCTCGCTCGCTCTCCCGTCGTCGCGATCGCTCGCTCGCTCGCCGTCACACCCGCTCGCTCACCCACCGTCGTGATTGCTCGCTCGCTCGCTCGCGCCCCGACCAGGAGAAGCTGATCCTGGCGAATAACACCTAGAGGGTCGAGGCTTGAACTGCTGGAACAAGACGTCGACCCCAACGACCCCGATTCGCTGCTTGACTCTACCCCAGCCATCGACGACCGCTATATAATCTACAACACTATCCTACAACAACGAGCACAAGATGACGAGCGCTCTGAATTTACCTGAAAGCAGAAAAGCAAGTGAATGAAAAAATAAGCCTCACCTTAGGTATAAATAAAAGGGACGGCGAGAGAGGCAATCATTACCTGAGCAATCAATGCGACGGCCTAGGGAATCTCAACAGACGCGACGCCCCAAAACCCTAGAAGCCCAGAAGAGAGCAACTACAAGGGCCCAATAAGCAACCACAGCCCAGAAGAGCGTCATGCGCGACTAGAAGAATCGGTGTCTTCGCAAAGACTCTCTCGACAACCGGACTCGGGGAGGGACAAATTGTATGGGCCTTTACGAGCACCAGTCTCGGCCCAATAAGAAACCCCGGCGAGCCCATCGGCCGGTTGCCCAGCCCGCCGAATAGATGGATTTACACGACGAGCCCGTTAACGCGAGCCAAGCCCGTCGAGCATGTACGGCTCGCACTGACGTCATTCGTTTATAGTTTTGCCTCGCCAAACATTCACTATAAATAGGAACCATTGTAAAGCCAATAGAGGCATCCGAAATTTACTTAGAGAGCGCTCGCCAAGTAATTTGTAATTGACGAGCCCTCACTCTGTAATTCAACTCATTATTTTTCTCTTTAATATCAAGCGACCACATTCACTTTCCTTATCATTTGGACGAACTCTTAAGAACCCTCTTTTTACGAACGCGTATACCTTTGACGAGCCCGACCTCGCTCGCTCGCCGTCAAAGGTCGTCGACGCGCTCGCTCGCATCGCGCTGGGCGACTGCGAGTGCTAAATTCATCCTAAACAAAACTGAGAGAATTTTTGTTTTGTGAGATCATATGTTGATCGTGTGTGACAGAGTATCGTGTTTTGTGCTTAAGGTGTTCAAGCGTGATGGTGCTTCGGTGTTGATGTATGTACTGGAGTGTTTTGGTGTCATCATCGGTGTGATGGTGATGACATTTATCTGTGAAGGTGCTCCAAAGACTTGACAATCGAAATTTAGATTAGGGAGAGTTTAGCTTATGATTACGTTATCATGAGAAAATTTAGGCTTAAGGGGAATTTAGCTTTTGATTAATTGTTTTGATAAAATCTAAATTCAAAAACAGTTTAGATCATGATTAGTTTATTTTGAAAACTTTATGCTATAGAATTGGACAGAAATTTAAAAGGTTGTGCTTATATTACGTGTATACGAATTAATTATATATTTTTTAGTGAATTGATTTATGAATACGATCTCACAAAATAAAAAATAAAATTAGGTAAAAATAATAATTTGTTTGTACTTTTCTATACTTTACTTTATCTTGCCTCTCACCTGTGTTTACAAAACTAATATTTTTTTTTTTGTCAACAAAACTAATATTTTTTTGAACTTTACGAAACTAATATCCCTTATTAAATAAATGAATTTTTAATATTTTAAATTAAACTTGGGACTAAACCAACTACAAAAAGCATACTATTCACTCTGTTTCTAAAAACTAAATGTTTTTAAATAAAAATTATGTTTCAAAAAGATAAATTTTTAGGTTTTCTATGCATTTTATTAATTATTAGTGGCAAACTGTAAGCTTTGAGAAAAATAATTGAATTTTTTGAATTACTATTGGTTTAAAATTATTAGAAATTGTTAACCATAGAAATTGATATATGTCAAGTTTTAATAGGTTTTTTATAATATTGTACAAACACCCAAAATATTATTATTGAGAAACAGCAGTAAGAAAAAATAGTTTCGGATTTTTTCACAGAATCTGGAAAAACTTATATATGCGTATATATATATTTCACAGATTCGTTGGGAAAAGGAATAAAATAAAGATATATAGTATTTCCCAGATTCGTTGGGAAAAGGAAAAAAACAAAGTTGTAAATCTAGTCTTCTATTGGGATTTCTAACACGATATAATCTCTCCGTCTCCTATTTGAAAGAAGAAAAAAAAAAAAAAAATCTCTCTCTCTGTCTCCATCACCATCAGCAAATAAAACGATCATGAGTTCCATCCCCACTGATGTAATTGTCGAGATATTCTCGAGATTGCCTACAAAGTCGATCGGGATGTTTCGTTGCGTGTCGAAGCGATTAGGTTTCATACTTAGCCGTCAATATTTCACCGAGTTGTTCTTGACCAGGTGCGCTCATCCACGTCTCTTATTCGCCGTGGAAAGATTTCAAAAGAACGAGTGGCACTTCTTCACTTCCCCTCAGCTTCAAAATCCATACGAGAAGTCACATATGGCAGTAACTGCGGATTATCATATCAAGTTCCCTGAAGGCATGAAGCCGGAGTTTTGTGGCTATGCCTCTGGTTTGATCTACTTCCGTCTTGTAAAAGATACCGCTGAGTTAGGTATCTCAAACGATGCAGTGCATGTGATATGTAACCCTAGCACAGGACAGCGTGCGTTCTTACCTAAACTGATAACTGACAAACATAGAGCAAGCCTTTTAGGGTTTGATCCGATTGGCAAGATATTCAAGGTTTTGCTGAATTATTCATTTGGTGGCCATGAAATTCTCACACTAGGAATTGGAGAAACGTGGAGAAATATCCAATGTACATTGAAACATAGTCCTTTGTCTGATGAAGGGATATGCATCAATGGGGTTTTGTATTATCTAGCTTCCCATTTTGGTCATCGTGTGATAGTTTGCTTCGATGTTCGGTCTGAGAAATTCAAGTTTATCGACGGAGGATTGGTTCCTTGTTTTCGGCTTCGTAGACTGATTAACTATAAGGGTAAATTAGGTGTGGTTTCGTGGAACGATTCTGAGTTGTGTACTTGGGTTCTAAAGGATGTCGAGAAACAAGAATGGTCGGAATATGTCTACACTTTGCCGGAGAATATAATCTTTAACCCTGGCTTATTCTCCGTTGGTGGAGTGACTGCTACAGGTGAAATTGTTTTCTCGATGAGCTCTAAGCCGTTTCTTGTTTTCTACTTCAATCCCGAAAGGAAAACTCTCCAACGTGTTAAAATCCAAGGTTGTGGAGCTAAGGTGTTTTCGACTGATCGAATTCGAACCTATGTGGACCATGTAGAGGATCTTAGTGTTTTTAACCTCAAGTCTGCAAGTATCTCTGCTCCATCTGTTAAGAACAAACGCAGTCCAACTGTCGACAATTTGGAAGATGATGAAAGAAGAACAAGAATACGCCACCAATAGATGAGAAATAGAGAGAGGCGCGTTGAGAGTCGAAGAAGAGAGAGACGATCATTGGAGTAAGAAGGGGAGAGGTGATAAATAAACTGTGTTTTTATCGATTTCTAACATTTTCTTTTGTGTCTTTTATTGAGTCAAAGTGTGTGTTTTAGAGTTTTTAGTCTTTATTTCAGGTTTTAAGTTGCTTTGGAGGAAAATGAATCATTTTGGATGAAAACAAGCATATGAAGGTGCAGGATTGTGCTGATGTGTCTGAAGTTTGGCATTGGATGAAGTATTTTCCACCGATGGATCAAGGGGACGAGAGACAAACAACGAGACACAATATAGATGAAAGCAATGTGCTCTATCTATGCTCTGGTAATGTAACCAATTTTTGCAGAGATGTGTTTTCTTATAATCTTTTTGGCTAACCAATTTACTTTTTATCCTTGAAATATACACTGTCATCATATTCACTATCATTAGACGACACAAAATCCCACAATAATTGAATGCTTTATAATACTACTTCTGTTTACGTTATTGTAGTATTACATCAATTTCAAGCATTGTGTGTTAGTTTTTGTATAGTCTCGTTTGCAGCTTCTCTTAAGAAACTTCAGACAAAGAGTTCTCTAAATTAAACTGCTTCATACAAATTGTCATAGGATGAAGATGGTTCTGAAGATTTTATGCGAGAAGGATGTTCAGGAGGAAGACTTGATCTGTGAGGCAGAGTCAATGCCAAAAACGGAATCAAATGAGCAGAAACATGATCAACTAATGGAGACCGTGTCTTTGGAGAGGTCTGATTCAATTATAGACCATGCATTTGTATGAGGAACCAGTGTCAATTCAAAACCATGAATTCAAGTTTGGTTAGTTATAAAACGAAGGGACGTCCTTTTACGACTTGGTGACCTAGAAAGAACACAAATTGAGAGAACTTTTGATTTGTGAGATTGTTTGTTGATCGAGTGTGAGACAGAGTATCGTGTTTTGTGTTGACGGTGGTCAAGCGTGATAGTGCAATTGGTGTTGATGTATGTATTGGAGTATTGTTGGGTGTCATCATTGGTGTGTTGGTGATGATATTTGTATGTGACGGTGCTCCAAAGACTTGAGAATCAAAATCTAGATTAGGAAGAGTTTAGCTTAAGATTAGATATGATAAAATTAAGGTTTAAGGGAAATTTAGATTAGATTAGAGTGTTGATATGTTGCTTCGAGGAAAGAACTCCACGGTTGAGGTACATAATGGTGTTGCAAATGATCTGATCTGACTTGTATTGATTAATTTATAACTGAAGGGTTTTCAATTTTCAGGTAACTGAAGGAGTTCAAAGTAGTGATAGAAAGATATATGGAAGTCATACGACGGACAAGGCATCTGAGTTTCCCTTTTAATGGTTGTCATGTTCACAATCTTTTGTATTTCTTATGAACAAAGATGTTCATTTTGTATGAAAAACTAAATGCTATTTGGAGTCATGTGTAGACAATAAAACAGGATCCTTTTTCTCCCATCAAAGTCCAACTAATAAACTTTTTATGGTTTTCTGATACTTGCAAGATGCTAACATAATAAACATCTGAATAATAATAATGTAGTAGTAGTAAAAAGAAAAATGTAATTAAGGATTTTTCTGTAATCCTAAAAGTTTGTTTTTTGTTTGGCTATATACCTCATAATTATCCCTTGTTCGGGAACTCGCTACGCGCTATACGTACGGTCGATAGGGGACTAGCGAGTTACCAATTACTCGGGGATTATTCGGGGATAACTCGGGGATTACTCGGGGAGTAATTTTATAACATTTTATTATAATTTTGTTCATAAATTTGTTTTAGTTAATAATATTAATAGAATAACATGATTTAATGATTAGAAAACTATTAAAAATCATGAAATCAGTGTTCGAGTGACTTTTTTTCATTTTTCTACCACTTTAACTACTTCATCTTCATATTTTACATATTTTTAGTCAATTTTCATTTTTTTATTTTGTTATTTAGAATAAAATATAACAAATTTGTCAAATTATTATCGATTTAAGTGATCTAAATTGATTTAGTTGTCATATTTACGTCGTTTCTTTCCAATTATATTGTTTAAACGGAAAAAACACTAGTCACTGTATAATATAGCCGTATAACTCAACTCGCCACGCTCCACCACCGGCTAGAGTATTCTCGGACGTATACTCGGTTAGGCGGATGAGTTTTAGAACAAGGTAATTATCTATATAAAAAAAAAAAAAGAGGTTAAGATAAAGTCTGTGGATAAAGTTAAGATAAGTTTCGGTTTTTGTAATCTGCCTTATTGCTTGAGGTTAGCGAAACACGAGAGCTAAACACAGACCGAAACCAAACCAGGTGCGCATGGCCGCACGCGCGGTAATCGAGGATCTCTTAAAAGACAATAATACCCCTTATCGGATTTGTCCTGACGTGGGCCCAATCGTAATAACAAACCAACCCACCAACCCCACACGACAACAACTTGGGAAAAAACCAGGGGGAGAGAGCGTCTGGTTTTGCACTCTAACAAGCGGCTAAAATTAAACATTCTTCTCTATTATATAAACAGACTCATCGAATCTCATCTTCTTCATCGACAAGTTTCACAAAGCAAATCTCAATTTACAAACAAACAAAAACAAGAGTTTCTCTGATTTCTCCAGTCAAACAAAGAGAAGAAAAGATGAGTTCAACGAGCAAAGCATGGTTAGTGGCAGCAACAATCGGAGCTGTGGAGGCGTCCAAAGACCAATTAGGGCTATGCAGGTGGAATTACCTGATCCGATCGGTGAACCAACGTATCCGAAACAACGTGAGATCCGCTACTCAGGCGAACAGGTTCTCTTCTTCTTCTTCCACCACCGTCCTTGCCTCCGCTAAGAGTGATGAGAAGGCGAAGCAAGCTGAGGAGTCTCTTAGGACGGTCATGTATTTGAGCTGTTGGGGTCCTAATTGATCAAAGACGGTTCCAGATTTTGGTTTCGCCGTCGATTGGATCCGACAGGTTGTATCTAAGTGGTGAAGTCGAAAGCCTAAGAACCCTAAATCGGAGGAAATTTCACGGAAATTCGAATAGAGGCTATGAGTTTTGGGGTTTTTGGTTGGATTTTTTTGGGATGCAATTACAATGACGGATTCGAATTGTAGAAGACTTGTACAGAATTTAGATGAATATATAAATTTTATGATCATGTTACTGCCAAAATTAAAATTTATATGTATGCATGTTAAGACAGAAGCATGATCCATTCGTATGACACATGAAGCTTGTCCATTGTTTCTTATCGAACATGACTACGGATTTGTAAGAGGTTTGGTATCAAGCCAAGCTTTACATTCGGTAATAGCGTGCTCAATAATGTCTGGAAGTTAAGACAAAAGTTACACACAGAAAGTAACTTAACAATACCATCAAAAGTTGAATTTTTTTAGCATCAATGGGTATTAATTCCGGGTCGTTAGTTGTTCACGGCATGAGGAATTGATATCTGAATAATAGCACAAAGGAAATACTAGTTCCGTAGTTCGTACCTTTGGGGAAAAGTTTATTTTTCTAGCAATGACTATGGAATTAAAGGAATAGTTGAGTTCATGTTATCATTGGCGTTCGTTTTATGTTATTTATGAAAATTGTAGCCTCTGTTTTGTTTTCTTATTACTTTAGCTTCTTATATATTGCATCATCACTTCTAGTAATCTTAGTTATCGCATTTTTGTTATGAATTATGTTTCTAAACTCTATTACACACTGCCATAATAATTTTAAAAGTGTGTTAAAAACAATATGAATGAAAAGTGAATGTTGAGAACAAAGTTTTTCAAACATTTATTTCTTCGGAAAGTATGATGATGATGTAATAATAGACAACAAACGATAGAAACATATTTGCACAATAGATGGTAATAATGGTTAAAAATAATTTTTAAGTATTTTAAAATGTTTTAACCAGGTGGTTAAACTAGAAAAGAGAAATATCAAAGAAACAAAAGTTAATTAAAAGTACAAAAAGACGAAAAGAATAAAAATGAAACCACTTGAGTTGAATGTGGGCGAAACTCCAAAACCAGTTGCAGGGATGCTGAAACCGTGGCAGTCCAGGATATGCTAATCTCAATTTTACCCCTTATCTGATTTGTCCTTACACTCAAATGTAACTAAAAAGCAGTACAATACTAGTGGTCTGAGCTGGGCAAAAAGGTCATTTCGAAAAGCCAAGCTGGACAGAAGGCATTGGGGTTCCTCTAAAACGGCAGAAACCAGGGGGAGAGAGTGTCTGGCTTTGCACTCTATCTAGCGGCTAAATCTAATCCTCTTCTCTACTCTACTATTATAAAAACAGACTCATCGAGTCTCATTTTTTCCATCAACAACTTTCACAAAGCAAATCTCAATTTACAAAGAAGAAGCAAAAGTTTCTCTGATTTCTCCAATCAAACAAAGAGAAGAAAAGATGAGTTCAACGAGCAAAGCATGGTTAGTGGCAGCAACCATCGGAGCCGTGGAGGCGTCCAAAGACCAATTAGGGCTATGCAGGTGGAATTACATGATCCGATCCGTGAACCAACGTATCAGAAACAACGTGAGATCGGCTACTCAGGCGAACAAGTTCTCTTCTTCTTCCACCACCGTCCTTGCCTCCGGTAAGGGTGATGAGAAGGCGAAGCAAGCTGAGGAGTCTCTCAGGACGGTCATGTACTTGAGCTGTTGGGGTCCTAATTGATCAAAGACTGGTTCCAGATTTTGTTCTCGCCCTCGTTTGGATCCGACAGGTTGTATCTAAGTGGTGAAGTCGAAAGCCTAAGAACCTAAATCGGAGGAAAGTCACGGAAATTCAAATAGATGCGATGAGTTTTGGGGTTTTGGTTGGATTATTTTGGGATGCAGTTACAATGACTGATTCGGATTGTAGAAGGCACAAATGATAATTGTACAGAATTTAGATGAATATATAATTTTTATCATCATGTTACTGGCAAAATTGTAATTTATATGTATGCATATTAAGACAGAAGCATGATCCATTCGTATGACACAACAAGCTTGTCCATAATTTATATGTATGCATATTAACAAAATCAATTTGTAAGAGGTTTCGCATTAAGCCAGGCTTTAAATTCGGAAATTGCATGCTCTTATAATGTTTTGAAGTCGGGACATTAGTCGCACACGGAAAATATCATAAAAACAATTAGCATCAATGGGTAAATTATATAGGCCCTGTTCGTGGTTATCTATAATAAAGACAGTATTAGTAATAGGTCTAACTCACACCAAAAGCTAATTCATGAGTAGAGGGATACATCACTTAAATATTGTCCACAAGACTCTCATACTATCGATGTGGGACAATTCCAACATCCCCCTCACGAAGATTGGACATCTGAAACGTGAATTTGTGGGACTGGACATCCACGGATGACCACAATCAGAGAGTAAAGAAATTTAACTTTGGACTCTGACACCATATTAGTAATGGGCCTAACTCACACCCAAAAGCTAGCTCATGAGTGGAGGGATGCCACGTCACTTAAATATTGTGCACAAGACTCTCATACTATCGATGTGGGACAATTCTAACAGACAGAGGTAAAGAACGAACGCTGTGTTCCGCAGAAAAAGAGACGCTGAAGAAGGGAGTTACTGTTGTGGATTTCGAAGACGCTGCCGCTGTTAATTCCGACGACTGAAAATTTTATCTTTTTATAAGGAACGAAAGTGAACGCTGCCGTTAAAATTAAAAAAAAATTAACTCTATTATCCTTGTATTATTTGATCGTTCGACGCTGCCGCAGCGACTCCACCCCGAACAAGGCTATACTATTTTAGGTCATTGGTTACGGCATAAGGAACTGATGTGCCAATTCAATTATAAGGAACTCCGGCAATGACTATCGAATAATTATTGCAGTTAAAAGGAACATTTAGAGAGTTCATGTTATTATTGTCGTTTGTTTTTGGTATAGGAGAATTTTAGCTTCTAAATTGCATTATCAGTGATGATTCATCACTTCTGGTAATCTTAGTTATGGCAACGACTAATAATAACTCGCATTTTTAGACAATGGTGTTTGGCCTATGTTTGAATCCAGGTTTTGAGCCAAGACGTGAAGGTTATGCTCAGTGGCGGATGCAAGAATTTTTTTCATAAGGGGCAAAAAATGGAAAATAGAAGTAGAAAATGATTTTTCATAAAGGCACATAACTAAAGTTTGAAGATATTATAAAGAATTTGGAAATTTCATGGGGGCAAGTGCGACCCCCTTAATACATGTAGATCCGCCACTCGTTCAGTTAAAAAGAAAAAGAAAAAACAAACTTATGATCTTAAACTCTGTTATACAGTGCCAGATTAGTTAAAAAATGTGTTGAAATTGACAAGTCTTCGTAATAGGAAGAATTGGATTTGTGAAAAGTGAATAGTGAGGAAAAAGTTTTTCAAACATGTTTTGGAAAGTATGATGTTGATGTAATAGACAACAAACAAAAGAAAACATCTTTGCTCAATAAATTGATGTTTTTTTGTGTGTGTGCACAACACAATAAATAGATGGTAATGGTTAAAATGAATTTTAAGTTTTATACTCCATCCGTTTCACAAAGAGTGTCGTTTTAGAAGTTTATTTTTGTTTCATAAATAGTGTTGTTTTCAGTGCAGAATCTATTGATTTTTTATATTTTATAATTATTTATATTATGTAGTTTGTTTTATGATTGGTTGAATTGTGTTTAGGTAGACAGTTAATGATACTTTTATTTTTAGAAAATTAATAAAGAGAAATACCCTCAAATACCACACTTTCATGTTTTTGTGACAAAAATATCACACCAACTTGAAAATGACAAAAATAACATTTATTTAATGGTTTAAAGATAATTAAAATAATAAATTTGGGTTCAAAAGTCATTAATTAGGGTTTATATTTTAGGTTTTAGGGTTTAGGTTTAAGGGTTTAGGTTTAAGGGATTGGGAAGAATCATATGAAAATAAATGTATAATAGTTTTTTTTCTCTTCAAGAAATGTCATTTTTGTCATTTTTAACATGGTGTGGTATTTTTGTCACAAAAACATAAAAGTGTGGTATTTTTGAGAATTATTAGGGTTTATATTTTAGGTTTTAGGGTTTAGGTTTAAGGGATTGGGAAGAATCATATGAAAATAAATGTATAATAGTTTTTTTTCTCTTCAAGAAATGTCATTTTTGTCATTTTTAACATGGTGTGGTATTTTTGTCACAAAAACATAAAAGTGTGATATTTTTGAGAATTGCCCATTAATAAATTAAATATTTTTTAATCTGTGTGCTACATCATGGAATATAAGGGAGATTAATGTTTTAACCAGGTGGTTGAACAAAGAGAAATATTAAAAAAGTACAAAAAGAAAAATAAACCACTTGAGTTGAATGTGGGCGAAACTCCAAAAACCAGTTGCGGTGACGCTGAAAACGTGGCATTCCAGGATATGCGTAATCTCAGTTTTACCCTTTATCCAATTTGTCCTTACTCTCTAATACGTAACCAGAGTAGTACAGTACTAGTGGTCTGAGCTGGGCAGAAAAGTCATTTCCGCGATAATCTCAGACACTTAAAACGGCAGAAACCGAGAAAACAAGCAGCTTAAGGAATCTGGTTTTTTTTTCCTCAGCTTTAGCGGCAGTTTTGTCTGTTTCTCTTCTTTTATAATAAACCCTTCGATCCTCCATTATCCTTCATCGGCAAATTCACAAACTTCATAGCTAAATCCAAATATCAAACAAAGCATATAAAAAAAGAAAAGAGTGTTTCTTCTCGATTCTAAGATGAGTTCTACGAGAAAGGCATGGACGGTGGCGGTGAGTATCGGAGTAGTGGAGACACTGAAAGACCAATTAGGCCTTTGCCGGTGGAACTACGCTCTCCGTTCGATGAATCAACATCTCCGGAACAACGTCAGATCCATTTCTCAGACCAAAAGTCTTTCTTCCTCATCCTCCGCCTCCGCCGTCTCCCCCGGTAATGCAAAGCAGACTGAGGAATCGCTTAGAACGGTCATGTACTTGAGCTGTTGGGGTCCTAACTGATGAAGACGGATTGAGATTTTGCTTTCGCCTAAGAACCCTAAACCAGAGGAAGTTTAATGGAAAGCTGAATAGACGCTAGTTTTGGGGTTTACTTGTTGTTTTGGGATGCAATTAAATGATGGATTCGAGTTGTAAAAGGCAAAAAATGATACTTGTACAGAATTTAGATGACATATATAATTCTTATGATGATATTATAAGTGTGAAGCTTCCATAATCCATTCGACATCAAGCTTGTCCATTGTTTCTTACCGAACACGACTACGCTCTTCTTGAGTTGGATTTGTAAGATGTTCGCATCAAGCCTAGCTTTACATTCGGTAATAGCTAGCATGCTCTCAACGCCCCCCTCAACATGATCCGCAATTAGCAAGACCAGTCTTGACAAACAAGCGAGCAAGTGGTTTAGTGAGTCCATTGATCCATTGTAGATATATAAGACACCCGTAAAGACTCCACCCGAACTAATTCTCGAACTGAATGATATGACAATGCCACATGTTATAATAGTGTCACCAACATACATTAATAAGAGGTAGAGTCTGCTGACCAAAAAAAAAAAAAAGAAGAAGAGGTAGAGTCTAACTTTACCATCTCGGAGAAAGAATAGAGACATTAGTTGTTTAGTTACGACCTACGAAGACCAAGTGCAAGAAGAAATTGACAAAGCTCATTATACCAAATTGGGGCTTATTTAAGTCTGTAGATAGCTTTCTTCAAAACTCAAAAGTGACACATGTGGGTAGGTTTGTTTTTGTCAATTAAACCAACTGGTTTTGCCACCTTTCTCAAAGATTCCAATATTGATTGTAACTCGCATTCTTGACAATGGTGTTTGGCCTATTACTACAAGAAAACAAGCAATTTCCTACGGAATAATTCCTCAAAATTCCATCGGAATTAAGGTATTCCGACGGGATACCGAGGAATTTTTCCGTCGGAAAAAACTCGTCGGAATTTTGTATTTCGTCGGAATTTCCTCGGAAATTTCCGACGGAATTCTGAGGAAAACAAATTCCGAGGAATTATCGAGGAAGGCCGTTCGTCGGGCAGGTCCTCGGAAATTTCCGACGGAAGCCGTCCGCCGGAATTTTCCGAGGGAAGCATTCCGTCGGAATTTTCCGATGGAAGTTATCCGTCGAAACTTTCCGACGGAGTCATCCGTCAGAATTTTCCGAGGAAAGGTTTCCGTCGGAAATTTCCGACGACTCAAGTCGTCGGAATTATTTTAAAATTAATTTAAAAACAAAAAAATTTCGAAAAATATAATTGAAAAAATTAATATTAGAAAATTAAATTTGAAAATATAAAATGAAATTCAGAAATTTTATTTCAAATATATAAAATTTAAATTCAGTACAAAGAAAAAGAAAGAATCCAAGTTTTTGAAAAAAAAGCTACGGGTTTTGGGTGTTTGGGTCTTGCTGGGTCGGGAAATTGATGTCCGGGTGCAACGTCCTCATCATGGCCAGCATCTGCTCGTTTAGCTTCCTCTGTGCCTCGAAGCTCGCCTGTTGGGTCGCCATCTGAGTCTCCAACGCAGAAATGCGTTGGTCCTTGTCCTGCAACTGACCCATAAGTGCTTCGGGATCAACAATGGGCGGAGCTGCAGCAGAAGACGTAACGGACCGTGACCGACGAGCCAAACCCAACATTCGGCCCTTCTTCTTTGGAACCGACTGAAATAGAAAATAACCAAAATGTAAATAATAATTAAGATTGGAACCGACTGAAATAGAAAATTAAAAAAATGTAAATAATAATTAAGATGAAATGAAATTTTAATTTTAAAAACTTACCTTTTCACGATTTCGTTGATCTGATCCCGAGGCAATTGGGAACCCGTTGAATCTTCGTCTTCGATTTGAAGCTGAGACGCTGCTTCTTCCACCTGACTGCTGATGAGGTCGACGACACCCTTCACAACACCGTCATCAATCTCGCCGGTCTGCTTGTTCGTATACGCCTTCTTCATTAGCTCGAATCATCAACGGCTCACCATCATTTGCTTCCACCTTGATATCAATATAAATATTAGCAATTAGAGAAAAAATGAGAATCTAAAATTTCAAAAATTATAAAATTTAAAATAGAATAAAAAGCGACTGAAGTTACCATGCGATCTCAGAGTGGCTTGGGACTGAGCACCCAAGTTGTGCTTGTAGACGCCCTTTCCTTTACGATCGCTCTTGCGGTTGGTGGAGTTGGTGGAAGAAGTCGATTTCGTCTCGTCTTTACTCCAATGGACAATCAACTGTGCCCAGACCTCGAGGTTCATCAACTTTGGGACCTTTTGTAAAAAAAAAATTGTTAGATAAATAAAATATAATTTAATAAATTTAAAAAAGGTTTTTAAAAAAAAAAACCAAACCTTGCCATTTTGCCACTTCTTCTTAACTCGTAAATTTGATAACCATAGTTGGTCATAACTTTGTGGACGAAGTGGTAATAGATAAACGTCGTATAATCGGGATTCCAGTTGAATTCTTGCTGAAAAAGAAAACAATTAGTAGAAAATTTATATTGAAAAAATTAAATTAAAAAAAAAAATATTTACCGCAAACTGTTCAAACCACAGAATTTGTTTGGCTCTAGGAAAGTCTGTGAAAGTCGGATGTCCCACATCCAAAGCCAGATACATCATACAGTTGATCCATGCGCTGATCCCGTTCGAGGATCGATCAAACCATGTCTGACCCGGTCCAGATGGATAGGGAGTGAGAAACGGAAGATGGTGACGACCCGGCTGTCGAACAAACTCTGCTATCCTCGCCAGTTCTCGAGGACCCTGATAGTTCGGAGGAATAATGGGTGCAGCACCAGAGCCAGAAGGAGCCTCGGGATATGGAGAGGGAGATGTATGGTCGGAGCTGCGGGAATCCTGAACCGAGTGGCTACCCGAACGACGACCACGACGCTGTCTAGGAGGCGGAGTCTCATCATCGTAAGACCTGTAGTTTAAAGATATAAAAATCCAAAAAAAAAATTTATAATTTGTGAGTATGTTTTATTGTTTGTGGAAACTTGAAAAACTATTTTATAAATAGTAAAAAAGTTTTTTTGAATCATATACACGTTTTTACAAATCAAAAAATGTTTTAATACTTATAAAAATAGTTTTAATATCAGAAAAAACGTTTTTGAAACTTGATAAACGTTTTTTAAAATAGAAAAAAACTTTTTTAAAATCATATACAAGTTTTTTAAAATCAAAAAATGTTTTAATACTTATATAAATACTTTATAATAAAAAAAAATTGTTTTTATATCAGAAAAACGATTTATAAAAGAGTAAAAACCTTTTTGACTTCATTGAAAAACGTTTTTTAAAATCAGAAAAGGTTATAAAAAATCAAAAAACGTTTTTAAAAATCATAATCTGTTTATATAAATCAAAAACCTTTTGTAAAAATCATAAAAAGTTTTTAAAAATCAAAAACGTTTTAAAAAAACGAAAACGTTTTTATAACTACAAATAATTCCATAGAAAACTAAAACAAGAACCTAGAATCCGAAATTCAATCCTAAACTATCCATCTAACAACCTAAAATCCGTTTTTGCTTCTAACAACCTAAAATCCGATTAGAAACAGAAAAATGTTAAGTTTGTGTGATTTACATGATTATTGATGTGCCCTTGGAAGAAGAAGAAAGGATGACAGAGTTCCGGCGGCGAGATGACAGAGAACCGGCGGCGAGATGACAGAGAACCGGCGGCAAGGATCGACAGGAGAGAGAGGATCGAGAGGAGAGAGAGAGGAGCGATATGTTCTAAGCGGCGGAGAAGAAGAAGAAAGAGTTAGGTTTATTATATTCAGTAATTCCGAGGGAGTGGTTCGTCGGAATTCCGTCGGATAAAATAAAATAACGCGGTTCTCGAATTAATTCAACGTTTTGGTTTTCCCGGTAAGGACTTTCCGCCGGAAACGAGTTTCCTCGGTATTTCCTCGGAAATTTCCGAGGCAATACCGAGGAAAAGTACACTTTTCCGAGGAAAGGTGGATTTATAAACTAGAACGAGGAATAGCACTATTAATAAAATCCCTAAAGTCGAAATCCGAGGAAATTCCGAGGAAACCCTAAATTCCCTTGGAAATCCCTTGGAATTCCCTCGGAATTTTTTGTTTAAAAAAAAAAAAAAGTTCTACTCTAATTCCGTGTCATCGTCACCAGATGAATCGGAATCTGGATCTTGGTGAAACTCTCCAATAACTGGTTCATCTTCTGCGTAAACGACGGCGTCCTCTGCGAAGTCGGTCAAATCGACTACAAGGCCACCTTCTGCTACATCTTCAGCTGCACTTAAGTTGCCGGATGTGATTGGTTGCAGCGGGTCTTCCAGCTCTGAAGTTCCCTGAACTCGACCTCTCGGGTTGACTCTTGTAACTGTAACCCATGGATCATCTCTGTTCCTTACCCGTGGGTACTTGATATAAGAAACCTGTAACATTTTAAAAAATATTAGAAAAAGTATGAATTGTGATCAATCAATCTGAATTCTTACAACATTAACTTACCTGATCGGCCTGAGAAGCAAGAATGAAAGGATCATAATATTGCAGCTTTCGCCTCGAATGTACTGATGTAACACCAAATGCATCTATTCTCACACCTCGATCTGGAGTGTTGTCGTGCCAATCACAATAGAAAACAGTACAGCGCAATCCAAGCAAGCCCAGATACTTGATTTCCAAAATCTCATGTATGTGTCCGTAGTATACATCATCTCCTGATGCAGAACAAACGCCAGCATCATAGGTCGTACGCGAATGTCTCCTCTTTTCAGTTGCGAATGCATATCCTCGAGTACAGAATCTCGGATATGACTTTACAACACAGTTAGGGCCAACCACCATCTCGCGTATCCAATCGTCAAATGTTTCACCTCTGGCCAAACCAGCAGACACCTATTAATAGCACATATGCAGGTTATATCAATAAATATGAATTCGTATAAATATATGGTAAATGTAATTTTAATTTCTTTAAGGCACTCACATAGGTAAACATCCATCCAGCAAATTCTCTCTGCTTAATTTCTTCTAGTTCCGTCTTTGTGGCGTATCTATATTCAAACCGCTTTGCTGCCATGAAAATCCTGTACATATGATGAAAATAATATAAGTAATTAGATTTAAATGTCAATTTGTTAAAATAGAATTTTGTAGGATAATAAACTTACCTCTCATATGGAAGAACATCTTCGCAGTTGGTGAGCAAATATGTCTGCAAATGACTTCGCTCGTGCTCTGTAAGTCGACGGTCTTTTGGTTTTCCGCTAAGTCGTCCTACATCTGTGAAAATGTCTGGAACCTTAACATGATATGTTGCCCGTTCACCTCTATCATCATGCCGAGCAGATCTTCTGTTTTTGGTCTGAACGTCTGCTGGAAAGTAGTGCTCCGCAAAGTTGGAAATTTCTTCATTGATCATCTGTGCGACTATAGAACCTTCCACCCTACTTAAATTTTTCACCTTCTTCTTCAAATGGAACATATACCTCTCATACAGATACATCCATCTATACTGCACAGGACCACCAAGTTCCAATTCTCGTGCAAGGTGAATAGCAAGATGCTCCATAACATCAAAAAATGAGGGAGGAAATATCTTCTCAAGGTTGCACTGAATCACGGCTATGTTAGTCTTCAAATTTGTAATACCTTCAAGAGTCACTGATCTGCTGCATAAATCGCGGAAGAAAGCACTTATCCCTGCAACAGCTTCATGAACTTTTCGTGGTAATAGTTCCTTGAAGGCAAACAGAAGGAGGCGCTGCATCATCACATGGCAATCGTGACTTTTCAAGCCAATAAACTTTCCTTCCTTTCTGTCAATACAGTTTCGCAAATTAGATGCGTAACCATCTGGAAACTCCACATCGTTTGAAATCCAATTAAAGAACGCGTTTTTCCCCTCTGCATCAAGTCGGTATATGGGAAAAGGAGCCCTACCATTCTCATCAACATGAAGTTCTGGACGAGCACATATATAGACTAAATCCAGTCTTGACTTCAAATTATCCTTTGTTTTACCTTTAACGTTAAGGATCGTGTTCATGAGATTGTCAAAAAAGTTCTTCTCAATATGCATGACATCTAAATTATGCCTTAGCAGATGATCCTCCCAGTATGGCAAATCAAAGAAAATACTTCTCTTGTGCCAGTTATGTAGTTCTCCAACAGCATCTACAGGAAAATGCTCATGTCCACCGACGTCTGGCGTCCTTTCTGCACCAAAATCTCTTAGTTGTGTCTTCAAAACTTTCCCACTAACTTCCTCAGGTGGACCATCAAATACCTGTTTGTTCTTCCTAAAGAAATTCTTACTCCGACGGTATGGATGATCATGTGGTAGGAATCGTCTGTGACAATCAAACCAACACGTTTTTCTTCCGTTCTTTAGTTGGAAAGCATCTGTGTCATCTTGACAATATGGACATGATAGCCTCCCATGCGTTGTCCATCCAGATAACATACCATATGCTGGAAAATCACTTATTGTCCACATTAGTACTGCCCGCATTTGAAACACGAAATGTCGTATGTTTCAGCCCCTTCAGCCCATAGTTGTTGCAACTCATATATTAGTGGCTGAAGAAACACATCAAGTGATCTCTTAGGATGCTCTGGTCCGGGAACGAGAATGGAGAGAAACAAAAACTCTCGTCGCAAGCACAAGTTTGGGGGTAAGTTATATGGTGTAACAATGACTGGCCATAGAGAATATTGTCTTCCACTCTTCCCATACGGGCTGAAACCATGGGTACATAATCCAAGGTAGACATTTCTTCTCTCATATGCAAAGTCGGGATACTTTGATTGGAAATGCTTCCACGCTTTTGCATCTGAAGGATGTCTAATGTCACCATCTGTTGAGTGCTCCGCATGCCATCTCATTCGTTGCGCTGTGCGTTCCGAAAGATACAACCTCTGCAACCTTTCCTTCAAAGGCAAATACCACATCTTTTTATATGGCACTCGAACTCTTCCACTCGTATCTTTGTAACGAGGCTTCCCACAAAATTTGCATGTAATCCGCTGGTCATCCGCCCTCCAATAAATCATGCAGTTATCGCTGCATACATCTATTACCTCATACGGTAAACTAACACCAGATACGAGTTTCTGAACCTCGTAGTATGAACCTGGAGCTACATTATCCTCAGGTATAATACTTTTTACAAAATCAGCTATCGCATCCACACAGTCTTCAGCCAAGTTATAATCTGTTTTAATGCCCATCAGTCTTGTAGCGTATGATAAAGCTGAATGACCATCTCTGCAACCTTTATACAAAGGTTTCTTTCCAGCATCCAACATATCATAAAATCTCTTTGCTTCTGCATTGGGTAAATCTTCACCTCTAAAATGATCATTTACCATCTGCTCAATACCTACACCATAATCTAAATCCGTTCTAATTGGTTCTTCTAATCTAACCGCCGGCCGAGGTTCGCTAGTACTACCAGGTTCATATCCTGTTTCCCCGTGATGATACCAAATTTTGTAACTCCGTGTAAACCCATTTAAAAAAATATGTGTCCAAACATCCAACTCTTTAATAACCTTTCTATTTTTACAATTAGAGCAAGGACATCTTAACTTACCTGTTTCGGCTTCCGGTTGTCGTTTAACTAACCCCATGAATTCTTTTAGACCTCTTTCGTATTCGTAAGCACTTTCGTGTTCGGATCCAAATGAGGTCGATCCATCCAAGAACGATAATAATTTGAAGAAGACATGTTTTTTTTTAAAGAAAAATCGTTTGTAAATATAGTGGGAGGAAAGAAGAAGAAATGGAGTGAATGAAGAGGAAGAGGGGTGGTTGTATTTGTAGATGAAATCCTTCCGACATACTGAGGAAATTCCGAGGAAATTCTGAGGAAAAACAACTTTTCCTAGGTATTTCCTCGGAATTTTTGAAAACGCACAACGGCTCCCCCAACGGGTCTCTAACGGCTCCGACATACTGAGGAAATTCTGAGGAAATACCGAGGATCGGAATTCTTGAAATCACTCAACGGCTCTCCAAACGGGTCTCTAACGGCTCCAAACTTTCCTCGGTATCTTACAATTATCCGTCGGAAATTTCCCACGGACTTCCGTGCCTCGGAAATTCCTCGGAAAATTCCGAGGAGACATGATGTCCTCGGAATTTTCCGACGATATTCCGAGGAATACCCTCTTCTCGGAGTTTCCTCGGTTTTTCGTCGGAAATTTCCGAGGAAATCATTTTCCCTCGGAATTTCCCTCGGAATTTGAACGTTTTCTTGTAGTGTATGCTTGTACCTAAGTTTTGAACCAAGACGTGGAGGTTCTGCTGTCCTAAATAGATAAATATCAGTTGGTGTTCAAACCCCGAGATACAAATATATTGGTCATTTGGTTGATAGAATAGCTAGTAAAAGGACATTTTCTATAATTTATGTTCTTAAACTCTATGATACAGTGACATATTAGATTAAAAGTGTGTTGAAGTTGACAAGTCTTCGTTGTACGAAGAATTGGATTCATGAAAAGTGAATGTTGAGAAAAAAAAGGTTTTCAAACATTCTTTGGAAAGTAGGTGGTTAGAATTAGATGGTATAATGGTTCTAAAAGTGTGATGTTGATATGTAATATACACCAAACAAACCAAAACATCTTTGCATAATAGATGGTAATGGTTGAAATGTTTAACCAGGTGGTTAAACTCTAAAAGAGAAACATCAACGAGAAAAAGTTAAAACTTAAGTAAAATTTTTGAAGGAAACCACTTGAGTTGAAAGATGGTTGAAACTTGAAACTCCAAAACCAGTTGTGGTGACGTGGCAATCCAGGATATGCGTAATCTCAGTTTTACCCCTTATCCAATTTGTCCTTACTCTCAAATATGTAACCAGAGGAAGGAGTACAGTACTAGTGGTCTGAGCTGGGCAGAAAGGTCATTTGAACGGTAATCGACATCTAAACCGGCAGAAACCGAGAAAACCAGCAGCTTAAGGATCTGGTTTTCTTTTCAGCTTTAGCGGCAGTTTTGTCTGTTTCTCTTCTTTTATAATAAACCCTTCGATCTTCCATTATTCTTCATCGGCAAGTTCACAAACTTCATAGCTAAATCCAAACAGTGGCGGAGCTAGAAACTTTTTCACTGGGGTCAATAGTATATTAAACATAAATACCAAATAATATTATAAATGAATTTATAAAATTTAAACTGTAATATATTCTTTAAATAACTAAAATAAATTGTTATATATATTTTAAAAACTGTAAAAACATTTTCTATTAGTCAATAAATTTAAAATGGTTTGTAGTCCGATATTATAATCAATTTCACCTAAATATCATACATTGATTTCTATATAAGTAATGGAATTTACCATTTTTTACTTATTAGAAAATAAAATAAATTGATATTTATTTTACTATATGTGGAAAATGTTGAAAATGTATAATAGTTTATCGAAAAATGTATAACAAATGAAGAAAGATAACTATAAGAATTTTAATGCTGATTATAAAAAGTCTGAAATTTTTAAACTATATAGTACTGTCAGTAATTTTATATGGAATCTATAAACAACAACAAAACTTTCTATATAAGATACATACACAAATATACAGTTTGTTATTTAGTCTGCAATTTTTAAGCTATATAGTACGGTCAGTAATTATATATGGGATCTATAAACAACAACAAAACTTTCTATATAAGATACATACACAAATATACAGTTTGTTATTTAGTTATAAACTCATTATATTATCTGAAATACTAATATAGATTTGGACTAAATTGAAATGATCAAATACATATTTTTCAGTTAAGAGTAAAGTTAGGTTTCAAGTATATTGGGGTCAGCTGAAATTTTTGACTGGGGTCAGTATTAGAAATAGTTAGAAAACATTATAAATAATAAAATTTTACTGGGGTCAGATGACCCCCCTACCTATCACATGCCTCCGCCCCTGAATCCAAATATCAAACAAAACGTACCCAAAAAAAAGAAAAGAAAAAAGAGTGTTTCTTCTCTTACACTACTCAGTCGAATTTGAGATGAGTTCAACGAGAAAGGCATGGACGGTGGCTGCGAGTATCGGAGTCGTGGAGACACTGAAAGACCAGTTGGGCCTTTGCCGGTGGAACTACGCTCTCCGTTCGATGAATCAACATCTCCGGAACAACGTCAGATCCATTTCTCAGACCAAAAGTCTTTCTTCCTCCTCATCCCCCTCCGCCGTCTCTCCCGGTAATGCAAAGCAGGCTGAGGAATCGCTCCGGACGGTCATGTACTTGAGTTCTTGGGGTCCAAGTTAATCCAGAGGTTTCAAGATATCTAGTCAATGGATTTTTGCTCAACAACATGCAAATTCAGAGAAAAAAATCTGGAAACTTAGATTTGTCCCCATGCATTAGCATATGGTCAATTTATTATGTAGATCAGTAGATAATTTAATGAGATATGATATGATATTTTGATATTGAAGTGATCGTAAAAATTGGGAAAAAATCAGTGGTGACACATGTGAAAAGTGTTTGACACGCATAACTAAAGAATATTTTTAGCAAAGAGCAATTGAAGACGCTACAACACAAGAAAAATTGTGAACAAAGCAAACTTTCTCAACTTTGTTGCATGTCCTTAGTAAAGAACAACTGAAAACATTACAAATTGACTATGTTCAACATTGAAATTGGTTTTACCGAAACATCTACTGGTCGAGACAATTCTGTGTCTCGGATCTTTGACACAGAATCTACGAATCATATGAATTTGAAACTTGAAGTTGTTAAATTCGAGATATATCTCCACATATTTGTTATTCTTCTTGATGGTAGAAAACGGATGGCCACAAAAATTGGCACCGCTGTGCTTGGTCGATGTGATGGTCATTGTTAAGGTTAAGTGATGACGAGGTTGAAGTGCGTACAGCTTATATATGTCTCTGGATGCATGAAAAAACTCAAGCTGCTTGCAATCACTGATGGAGAGCAAGGTTGCAGATATGCTTCACAAAGGTAAGCAGATAATCAAATATGTTCTTTGAGTAATATACATATCAGCGTTTTTGATTTGTGATCTACATAACAATACTTAACACAAGCCAGTCTGGAGCATGTACGAGACCAGAGTAATGAGTTTGGTTGTTATAAATGCATTTGCATGATGAAAGGAAAGGTCAAGGGGGCGTCAGTATTGATAAGGATCTTCTACATATGAATAAGCTCTTCTTGGTCCCATACAGAGTTGAAAATGAGAATAGAGAATAACAAGTAAAGAACTAAGAAAAAACACTTTTTTATTTGAAGCAGAGAGTTACAAATGTTGTGTTTACACAGTGAGATAATACACTCCTATTCTTCTCTTTCTAAGTAAACAATTCAACTTTCGAATCTATAAGCTAACAATTTTATTGTACAAAGTGGATGAATCCTCTTGCACTTTTTTATGAATGCTGTTCTTTACAAATAATCAAGAAACTCCTCATGTTAAAAAAGTAAAAAAAAAAAACGATTCTTCTCTCATTCTCTTTACAAGCTCATTGCTCTCGCTGAGCCTATTCTTTCGTCAACCTGCAAAACACGCATCAGGTTTCAGTGATCATCATCAGAAGCCAAGTCCAGACACAAGTATAGCGCGTGGTAAGGAAACAGATGAGACTTATGTTCAACAGAGTTTTAGAAGAGAGGGTTGACTCAAGGGGATTAACGTTATATTTAAGAGTCACAACTATCAGTTTACATTGACTCAAGGAGCAGCCTAAATGATCTTTACAGTCATACCGTTGATTCTGTAGCATCTCTCGACTTGTTCTCGTTGAGGTAACGCTCAAACGCCCCGTCTCCTCTAAGTATTTTTGCTATGCAACCACGAGAAGCTTCTGAGCCTGTTGATTCCTCATCTACAATAACAGCGTCGATTCTTTCGTCTCCTTTCTTAGCATCTGGAATCTGAGAAAACAAATGAAACAAAAGTGTGAAGACAAGAGTTATACAGTAGCTTAACAACCTTTTTTTGTAGCTCAAGTACCTCAAACATAGCTTCGGTAAGAATGCTTTCAAGTAAGGCTCTTAGCCCCCTCGCACCGGTGTTCTTCACCATCGCTAGCTTGGAAATAATCCCGAGCGCTTTCTCAGTGAAATGCAACTTTACCTGAAATTGCGCAGCAGATGATGCAGGTTTAGGAATCAAAAGTCTTAAGTTAAAACTTACATCTGAATACTTTTACAACTAAGTCTTGTCAAGTGTATAATTCGAGGGAGCTTACATCGTTCATACTAAATAATTTCTTGTACTGTTTCCCAAGAGCATTTTTGGGTTCTACAAGCACCTGCAGCCCAAAAGCGAAGGCAATATTAGCTACCCTTTACATATCAGAAGGGAAACCACTATCTCGCTTTGATATCACTAGCTGGAATGAAGCAGCAACATGAGCGAGCAAAGAAATGCAATGTAAGCAATGAAAAAAGATAAATTACTCGAATGAGCTGGTCCTCGGTTAGAGCTGACAAACTAACTAATATGGGAAAGCGTCCTACAAACTCCGGTATAAGGCCATATGCTGTCAGATCGGCACTCTCAACCTGAAATGCAGCAGGGAATCCGAAACTAAGATCTCTTTCAAGGAAAGAAAAGTGTTACACAGAGAAACAGAGGCGAAACAGAGTCTTTTTAGTATTTACCGATTCGAGCAAAGATGAAGTTATTGCACCACTGGTCACTCCACTGGTAGCCATGTTGGCACGAACAGGAGCTCCAAAACCAATTGATGAATCTTGCCGTCTGGCAAAACATTAGAGATGACGATCGAAGTCAAAACAGAGCCACTCATTAAGTATTGCAACAAGAAGGAAGCATAGTGATTACCTATCCACAATGGTCTTCTCAAGGTCAACAAATGCTCCTCCACAGATAAAGAGGATGTCTTTTGTGTCTATCTGTACATCATAAGACATCCAGTAATGGAATACTAAGAGTAAACAACACTGATAGATGCGTAATAACACTAAACGATTAAAGCAAAATGATAGCTTATAGCTCTAAACCTGTATATGGTCACCCCGTGGATGCTTCCTTGCTCCCTTCCCTGGGACATTTACGATCTGTAAAGAAAATCCAACGATCAATACAGAAGCAAATCATGAATCTGGAACCATTCTCTTCGGCAGAAAGAGTGATGTCGCATATATCTAAGGTCAGATCAATAACTTTTCTCCTGTTGTATATTGCAAAGACCTACTAATGAGGATCACTTCAAGAGACTACAGTATAACTAGCTATGCAAGTGCCTCATGTCTAGTGAACAATGATTCCAGTAGACGCATCAAAGGGTAAGAAACCAAATCCACTTACAGTGCCTTCCAGTAATTTCAAAAGTGCTTGTTGGACACCTTCCCCAGAAACATCCCGGCTAATGTTTAAACTCTCAGCCTGTAAAAGGGAAAATCAAGGAAGCATAAAGACCAATTATCTTGTTCTTATCGAGTTGAGAAGTTTTCACTGTCTTGCGCATACTGACCTTTTTCGTTATCTTATCAACTTCATCGATGTACACTATACCTTGCTGTGCTGCTTGCACGTTGAACTCAGCGACCTACAAGTCAAAAGGGAGTCTTCTGAAATACAAAAAGATGGCAAGTGTGCGGGAAATGTTATTCACTGCTGAACAAGAAGTGGTACCGTTAGTAGTTTATGAAGGATTGATTCAACATCGTCACCAACATAGCCAGCCTATATAGACACCAAACAAAAGCTCGGTCAAAGAGAAACATACAAAAGCATAATTCCAGGAGCTATGTGAACGTAGAAGATCACAATCTTACCTGAGTCAATGTAGTAGCATCAGCAATGACAAATGGAACATTTACAAGCCGAGCTAAAGTCTTTGCAAGTAATGTCTTCCCTATTGTTCAAGAATCGAATAAATACTCATGTCAGAGTCAGCAGAGAGAACGCAAACGGGAAAGAGAGAATAGAATATGATCAGAGAACACAAGCTCCCTACATACCAGAGCCAGTAGGCCCCATCAAGAGAACATTGCTCTTATCTAATTCTACATTATCGTCATCATCAATTGGTTGTGCTGCTGACCTAGTATTCAAGGTCCACAATGTCAGCTTCCAACACAAGCTTTACATCACAATGAACAATAATGCGTTCGATCAAGCACAAGGATGAAACAAAGCCAATGGATGAGAGAGAACCAACCCTTTCCTCATCGAGGTATGATATATTCTCTTGTAATGGTTATACACAGCTACAGAGAGCACCTACGATCAAATTCAAGACCAGAATACTGTAAGTAGAAAATTCGATGGGACATGATCAGAAATGAGCACTACATGCAAATGCAGAACCTTTTTGGCGCGGCTTTGGCCAATGACAAACTTGTCAAGCCATTTGCAGATTTCCTTCGGAGTAGGAAAGTCTCTGCCCAGGCTAGCTCCGCCCCAACGACTGACGTCGTTAGCTGCATCCGGTAACGGAGAAGTATCCATTTTGACGGCGCCGTTAGATGCTGGAGCGACGTTGTTTGGAGGAGGAGTAGCGTTCAAAGGAGGAGGTGGAGGCGGAGACCAATCCTCAGGTGGCTCAGCACCGTAAGATCTGAGCGTATCCCAGAAGGAAGATCTGAGCTTATGTCTGTAATTGGAGCTGAGATTGTTGCCGCCGAATCCGTGATTTGAATCCTTTGAATGTTGTTTCCTCGTTGATGATCTGGAAGTATTGGTGGTGGTGGTTGGTGACTGAACACGACCGATCTCGATGAATGTCCCCTGAAGAGGAGAGACACCGTGAGGGTTGAATCCGTAAGCGGTTTTGCAAGTCGGACAGAAATTGACAGATTGGAAATTGGTTTTGTCTCCGGCTGCGGCGGATGAAGAATCTGAATCGTCGGGACGGTGAAGAAGATTCGAAGAAGGGAACTGACGATTGGAGAAGAGAAGATCCATTTGTTTCGAGCAGCGAGGGCAATTCGGTTCCGCTCTTAGCTTCCGGCGAGTGACGGGGACCGGAAAATCATCTCCTCCTCCGTTGTTGTTTCCGCCACCAACACCGCCTTGCTCCGATTTGAATCGTTCCTGGAGACGGCGGCGAGGCGGAGACGATCCCAATTCAAGAGAGTAGAGATGAGCGGGAACAGGAGAAACCGAACGAGCGTGGAAAGCTAAGGACTTGAGATTCCTCCATCTCCAAATTCCAGACATTTGATGATTGAAACAAGAATACAATATACGTTTGTGTGTATACAAAATCAAAAAGATACAGTTTTTATGAATCAGAAGCAGGACAAAAACGATCAGACATAAAAAGAGAAGAAACTCGAGATCCGAACCAAAGAGATATGTCTGCATCAGCTTCGATGATGTTGTGTGTCTTTATATATATATATACTTTATGTATTCTGTAAAATCCCAATTCTGAGAAATTAATGAAGGAGCGTTAGGGTAGATTAGATCGAGTGGGGAACCTTAAATCCGTCGATTTTTGGAGAAGAAGAGAGACGATAAAACCGGAAAGTGAAGAAAACGATAGACTCGGAGAGAAAAAAGACGAAGCCACTCACATTATCCATCTCTCTCTCTCTCTCTCTCTCTTCACGTTTGGTGGAATAGCACATGGGGACACGTGTAAGTCAAAACCTCTGACTGAAAACTACCCTCCACGCGCCGTCACGTATGGCGGAGGAGCAATTAGCTGAATCCGGCCGATTTGTCTCCGACGTGATTTCTAAGTCGACCCATTTGAATCATTTGAAGCAAGTTCAGTCCTTTCTCATCGTCGCTGGACTAAGTCACTCACCGTTCCTCTGTTTCAAGCTCCTCCGTTTCTGCACTCTTCGTCTCTGTAATATCTCCTACGCTCGCTTTATCTTTGATCGTTTCTCTTACCCAAATACACATCTCTACGCCGCCGTTTTGACCGCTTACTCTTCCTCTCTCCCTCTCCATGCTTCCTCTGCCTTCTCCTTCTTCCGTCTTATGGTTAACCGCTCTTTTCCTCGTCCTAACCACTTCATCTACCCACTTGTCCTCAAATCCACACCACATCTCTCCTCTGCTTTCTCCACTCCTTTGGTGCATTCACACTTGTTTAAATCCGGGTTTCATCACTACCTCGTCGTCCAAACTGCTCTGCTTCACTCATACGCCTCCTCTGTTTCTCACATCCCTCTCGCAAGACAGCTGTTCGACGAAATGTCTGAGAGAAACGTCGTCTCCTGGACTGCTTTGCTTTCTGGGTATGCTAGGTCCGGTGATATCTCCAATGCTATTGCTCTCTTTGACGATATGCCTGAGCGTGATGTTCCCTCGTGGAACGCGATTCTTGCTGCTTGTACACAGAATGGTCTCTTCGTTGAAGCTATTTCTCTATTTAGAAGGATGATCGATGAGCCTCACGTACGTCCTAATGAGGTGACTTTAGTTTGTGTCCTATCCGCTTGTGCTCAAACTGGTACGCTTCAGCTTGCCAAAGGGATTCACGCGTTTGCATACCGTCGTTCTCTTTCTTCTGATATGTTCGTTTCGAATTCATTGGTTGACTTGTATGGAAAATGTGGCAACTTGGTGGAAGCAAGCTCTGTTTTCAAGATGACGAACAATAAGAGTTCAACAGCTTGGAACTCCATGATCAATTGCTTTGCTCTCCATGGAAGAAGCGAAGAAGCTATAACAGTGTTTGAAGAAATGATGAGTAAAGATGTAAAGCCAGATCACATTACTTTTATCGGTCTTCTTAATGCATGTACACATGGAGGTTTGGTAACTAAAGGTCGAGGTTATTTCGAGCTTATGACAAACAGGTTCGGTATTGAGCCAAGGATTGAGCATTACGGCTGCCTAATAGATCTTCTAGGCAGGGCAGGTCTGTTTGATGAAGCGTTGGAAGTTATGGCCGGGATGAAAATGGAAGCGGATGAGGCAATTTGGGGATCATTGCTCAATGCTTGTAAGAAATATGGCCGTTTGGATTTGGCTGAAGTTGCTGGTAAGAATCTAATTGCTTTAAATCCTAACAATGGAGGTTACGTCGCTATGATGGCAAATTTATACGGGGAGATGGGTAATTGGGAAGCGGCACGCAAATTTAGAAAGATGATTAGACACCAGAATGCTTACAAAACACCAGGCTGTAGTTGGATTGTGATCGATAGTGAGGTCCATAAGTTCTATTCTCTTGACAAATCGCATCCAAAGAGAGAGGAGATTTATGTGATACTTGACAGCTTGATCACTGTCTGACACTTTGGGAAGGTCCTAGAATTTCCATATGACTTGACAGAGCTGTACTCTGTTCTAGTTTCTAGTAGCGAGCTTCCTCCACAGTTGGTGATATACACTGGTAAATTGACTTCAGAGAAGCTGTGAAAGTTAGAATTTGTTGCCATTTTTTAAATCTTTGATCTCTCCACAGGTTACACTATGTTTCTGATACCCAAAAGCTAGTACTGTAGTGTTATGTACACTCTTCTGTTGTAGTATAAAAAGAGTTGCGTGACTTTCCAGCATAAAGTATGTTGCTTGATAAGAAAGTAAGCCTTGCGGTTCCTCTCTGACCTTCATCATGTGATCCTAGCAAAAACCTATTAGTTTACTCTCTATTTTGCCTGTTCTTTGTATTTTCCAGTTCCATGTCCATGGAGGATTAAAGATGGCGAGAACGGGAAGTCTCTCATGCCAAGTAAACATTGCTACTCTTCAGTAGTGAACTTTCAAGCTTTATAACAAAATTTCTCTTGTGGCTTTATTGGTACATATCGATAAACAAGTACACTATATAAAGACCAGTTATATGATTTATTGCATTAAAATATAGATTACATATATCTTACAAGACATCAAACTCGAATCTGGGTTCAACCAGAGCTCTTTCTGGGACTAAGCAGAACTGAGTTTGCCAGTTTGATTCTCTTCAAAGGCAATGTCAACAACTCTTGGACCCTTGACTTTGTCTGCGGACAGCTTGTTGATGGTAATGGTGAGCACACCGTTCTCAAGCTTGGCCTTGAGAGTGTCCAAATCCACATTATCAGGCATTCGGAATTGTCTCCAGAACTTGCCGTGAGACCTCTCCACTCTATGCCAATGATCTCCTTCTTTCTCTTCTTCTCTTTTCCTCTCGCCGCTTATTCGCACAACTCGATTCTCCTCCACTTCTATCTTTACCTCGTCCTTCTTCATCCCAGGCATATCGAGCCTGATCACATGCTCTTCTGGTGTTTCTTTCCAGTCCACTCTCACTGGAGACAGAGCCACGCTCTGGTCTCTTTCAAGTCTTAATGGAATTTGCTCCAAGACTCTGAAAGGATCTGGAAACCGATCTTGCCAGAGATCAGATAGTAGACTGCCCGAAGTATCGAATGGAGATGGCAAGGACCCTTCAGTTGTTTTGATGTTTCCGAGGAACAGAGTGACTAAGAAAAGACCTAAAATAGCAACATAGACTTGCTTCATCTTTAGCTTTTCTTGCAGAAGGAATAAACTGGGAGCGGTCTTGGTTTCTGACTCTTTATTACTTCAAGTGGTGAACTTTGTGTTTCTTTCTCTTCTCTATGGGTGTTAGAGTGTAAAATCTGTTGTGAATATATAGACACGTCTTATGGAGTGTATAGAATGTTTACACATTCTCGAACATTCTTGCGATTTATTTGCTTTTATCCTGGTTCTTAGTAAAGTCTTGAGTGAGGAATTGAGAACGTTCTAGGTTTGTCCTCTAGTTAGGTTGCTTTCAAATAAGCTTTGATTGGTTTAAGACTTTGAGTGCCTTCTGTAATGTTCCGGACACTTCATGTCAATCTAGAGAAAGACTCCTAAATGCATGGTACTAATTGGTGTTTTGTAGAAGACCCAATACAGAAAAGGCCCATCATTTTTGTTTCTAATTAATAGGCCTTTGCATATGAGAATGCATGTAAGCATTCTCCATTTTCTGTTCAGGTTTTTGATCTTATTTATTCTGTATCGTGTGGTCCGAAAATACTCAGGCAAAACCAAACTGTTTTCTCATCAATACAAGGTTTGAGTGTTACATGTGTTTGTCCAAAAAAGAAAAGATACATGTATCCTTGGATCTATGTAATCAAATTAATCAATGATTTGGAGTGATTTATATTATAATGATAGATTCACTGTTATTCAAACATGAATTTTTAAAAATGTTTTAAAAATCAGTGTTATTTAACCTGTGATTTTAAATTATACTTTGAAATCCACTCTTATTACCATTCTTACAGCATGATATTAGTTAGAGTGATGAGGAAGGAAACTCTATTGTGGAGTTTGGGATCATAGATTCTGGGTATAGTGGGTATAGATCAGAACCAGAAACAGGGAAACTCATTGCCATTGTTGTCTGATCGGTGACACCCGACGTGCTAGAGCTTGTATGTGAATCAATGGCTCTCTGCTCCAGTTCATATAAACCAGGATCTGACATAACCTCTCTTATTTCGATACCTCCCTCTAGCATTTGCACGGCCTCTGACATTGTTGGTCTCAACGAAGGAGATGAGTTTGTGCAAACAAGAGCAACATTGATCATCCTCACTGCTTCTTTGCTGTTGAAATCACCTTCCAGCACTGGATCTACAATCTCCAATATGTCCCCTTTCTGTTGCAGCGTCAGCGCCTGAAGATTTGATGTAACAAAACAGGTTTCACTAGACTTATACAAACTGCGAATAGAATGGTCTGAAAAGAGAGGAGAGCTCGACGAGGTTACCCAATCGATAAGCGAAACGTGATGAGCTGTTCCCTTCTGTTTAGTATTATTACTCTTTCCACTAACAATTTCCATTGCCACAACCCCGAAGCTATACACATCTGCTTTCTCTGTTAGTTGACCATATAATACATATTCCAGAGCCATATATCCGCTGCATTACAAGAGAAACCAAGACTGAGCTAATATTTGTCAGCCATGGTGCAATTTTTTTAATGTTTCTATACTTACATGGTTCCTGCAACTTTGGTGCTAATGTGAGTGTGTTCTTCTGCATGGAGCCTAGCCAATCCAAAGTCAGATATCTTTGCATTAAGGTTGGCATCTAGAAGCACGTTACTTGTTTTTATGTCACGATGAACCATCCTGATCATTGATCCTTCATGCAGGAATTCGAGCCCTCTTGCGATTCCCACGCATATCTTTTTTCTTGCTGCCCAGTCCAATTTCGGGGAGCTCTTTTCTGGTAAACCAAAGAGAAATGATGTCACGTTACATATTATGTACACTTGAAGTAGACTCAAAAACGTGGACAAGAGCTTAGTAATTTTTATTTACCAGACAGCACAAGAGCAAGGGAGTTATTTTCCATGTACTCATAAACGAGCAGCAGTTGGTTCTTTTCGACACAACATCCATAAAGCTTGACAAGGTTTGGATGATTCAGACATGAGATCATGCCTATCTCATTCACAAACTCGCGGTTTCCTTGGCATGACTTGGCAGAAAGCTGCTTGACTGCTACGACAGTTCCATCCGGAAGCTCTCCCTACATTAAGTTTTTCATATCAGAGACAAAAACACAGCCATATTTGATAATAGTATCTACAATTGAGAAGAACTTTGGCACATGTTTTAGCGTACTTTGAATACGGATCCGAAACCTCCTTCCCCAAGTTTGTTGGCTGGAGCAAAGTCGTTTGTTGCAGCTTGCAGTTGCCTCCACGTAAAGCAAACTGTTTGCAGACCTTGGGCTCTCAAATCTATTGTGATCAAAGAGAACATCATCAGTAATGCTATGAGAAAATATGAGGAAGGATACATGTATCCTTTGAGCTCTAATACCTCTTTCGTGTTGAGCTCTACATCTTTTCTGAGCATATAATCCCAAAGCCAAGAAAATTATTGTAACCAAGGCACCCGTTACACCAAAAATTAGTGGATAGTTAGTGTGATGTTTTGTTTTCTCCGCTGCAAATGAGACGCTAAAAGTGTTAATGTATACAACAATCTACAGAAAGATGCTAGTAACAAAGTATTTATTTTTTTAGCCAAAAAAACATTTATTTTGATACCTCCACAATGTTGGTCCAGACCTGAAATTTTGAAAACACGAATACTATTGGTAGGTGGCAAGAACAAGTATCAAGAAGATGAAGGCTCACACACACACACACACACACACACACAAAATTACTAATGAGATTCTTTAGTGATCTTAAGTTTGCTCAAGAAGAGACTTGGCAGAGGTGAAGTGTTCTTACTGTGACACAAGGAGATAGCAGAGATGATAGGACCATAGTTTCCTCTTGCAGGAATGAGGGTCGTCCCTTTACCCGCCCAATACAACCGAATCTCTAACACATGATCTTTCACATTAACAGCTTTCAGTTCTTTCACAACAGCCTTCAGAGTCCCATTAGCCTCCTCTTTGATGTTGAAATCCCTCAAGAACAATTCTCCCTAACAGAGAAAGGACAAAAGGAAAAGAACTTGAATCTCCCATCCATGATTAAAGATAACAATGATTCCGTAATCTTTGTTACCAACGCTTTACCTGAACATAGACGTCAAAAATGCGTCTGCCAAGACGGCTGAATGGTTCTTCGTTTGAAAACTGGATCTCCACAAAATGGAGTTTCACATTGTATGGTCCATTTTCCAAGCAAAACGCGTAATAAACAAGAGAGAGGGCAGATCGACGTGCGGTCTTATAGAGATCAGGAAAATCTCCAGGTGGTGTTAAACTAGTCGAAGTGATGTATGTGTCATCCTCACTTGGGTCATCGGTAAAGTCACCAGTGTTACTGATTCCCCAGTTTTTCATGAGCTGGTTTGTTGCGGCCTTGGTTTTACTGAGATCAGCTTGATAAGTGATTGTACGGGAGGAGTTTGTAATCTGTACATCTCCTCCACCACAATTAATATGTAGTGATCGCTGATCTACAATCAACAGTGAGTATCACCATAAGTAGAAAGAGTACACTATGTCAAATATTCAATGCATGTTAGAGATAAGTTAATAAAGCTCTGTAAATATGTACTTACAGTTACTGCAGTTGGTTGGACCAGCACATGGAAGAAGCCCAGTTCTATATAACAAGACGATAAGTACATTACTAAGTTTAATCTTATCAGGAAAGAGTCTTTCAAACCATGTTTGTTGCCGTATTTGAAAGCAAGACATTATAAGTTTAATATATCTTATCCATGATGTAAGATAAAACATAAGACGGTACTTACAAATTGTTTTGCAAATATGAGCTCCGGAATGTGTTAATGTTCCTGATTCAACAGTAAAATGTAGCATGTCGTGAAGGTTATTAAAATCAAGACCTAAGATGTAACATTTCATGTTCATACCTCTTTTCCAGACAGCTCGATGACCAAGAGAAATTGTTATAAGAGAGATCACTGTAAAAAAACCGACAAGCATTTTAGTTGGGATCGATGATGTCAGGCAAACATCTCAAGCCATACAAGCAGAGGAGACGTACATATTAGATTTGCTGTTGAGGAAAACAGATTCAACGTTTCCGGAAAGCATGTTGCGAGTCAGATAGCTGAAAGAAAAATGAATAATTAATTCTCAATCTCGGATTAATTAAGGTCTTGAGCTATTTAAGTTACTCAATCTCGGATTGTATCTACTTACGTAAGTTTGGGTGCATTTTTCACTTCTTGAACTTCACCAGTCAGCTTATTGAACGACAAATCTCTGCGTTAAACAACTTGTATATATTACTTGGTATGAACGTAATTGTTTAGATATTCTCTGCTTGTATAAATATGACTCACGTCAATAAATATTCAAGAGATGTTTTCATACTTGCAGTTGCAGACAACTGATTTCTTATAAGTTTCAAACACCTAAAGTCTTTCCACTTATCATTTAAAAGAACTTACAGTCTGATTAGCTTTGGCATATCCCAGATGTACAAAGGAATTGGACCAGACAAACTCACATTCCTCAAAATTCTGTACCAGGCACGGAGACATTAGTTTGAAAATTTTCCATAAAAAAATGAAGAAAGAAGAAACAATAAGCTACAGTTGAAAATAACTACAAGGTCTCGATGACTTGGCTTGCTATATTTGGAAAGGAGTTGATCCCCGTCGTATCACTTATTCTCCTGCATATGAATGTGTAACTTCGCTTAAATCAATCTTGCTTCACTTGTCCTTTTGATAATCTATTAAAGGTTTAGTCAATTACAGATCAAGAAGATTTTTTAGGCCGGCCACTGCCACAGGAATAGGTCCTTTCAGTCCACTCGCGTATAGATAACTGCTGACCATGGTTGATACGGGTTAGACTTAGACCGTACATAAACAGAAACGATAAGAGAAATTAAAAAAAGTAGCAATGAAGGGACAATCTTACGTACAGCTTTTTAAGCTGCGACCAGTTGCCAATATACTCTGGGATGTTTCCAGTAAAGTTATTGTCACCTATCCAACTGCAAAATAAAAACAAAACAATAATTCAGAGTTTCGAAAAACCATGTTTACAGATTATAGTTAAAACCAAAAAAAAAAAATTATAGGTTTTATTGACTATCTTTACACACACTTAACTAAAGTAAGCGTTTAGAGAGTGTGAACGAAGTAACAAAGCATGTGTAACGTGCTCAGCAAGAAAGCCTTAAATACACGTTTCAGACTTTCTTTCAGATCAATCTAGGTGCTCATAAAACAACTTGTCGAAATTTTCTGGAAAAATGTGTCCTCATCCTCTCAAAACTCTGCAAATTTTACTGTTATCTTAAGTCTAAGTAAATATTAGCGTATCCAGTAAAAAAAAAAAAGCTTGTGAAAGTTTGAAGTTCAAAGGATAGCAACAACTTACAATTCCTCAAGGTTTACTAGTCTAGCGAGAGTGATAGGCAAGCTTCCTGTAAACCGATTGGATGCAAGATGCCTGCAAAACCCAGTTTCAGAGAAGATCAATAACACTGTACAACCAAAGAATTAGATGCAAATATCAAAATTGATTGCCTTTAACCCCTCTGGAATGCCAAAGAACATTGTCTTACAATCTTTTTAGGTTGGTCAAGTTACCAAGCTCATCCGGAATCGTACCAGAGAACTGATTGCCTTCAAGCCCTCTGAAATTTTCATTGCATCATATCAGGTCAAATCAAAAGGCAGAGAAGTGGGAAACAGTTAAGAGACGTACAGAATTTCCAGATTCTTGAATTTGTTTAAAGCAGTTGGTAAAGGTCCAGACAAATTATTTCCGGAGAGCAAGCTGCGAGAAAATTCAAAGTTACTCGTGAATCATAAAGATGAAGCTCGTAGGGAGAGAGAGAGAGAGAGAGAGAGAGAGAGAGAGAGAGAGAGAGAGAGAGAGAGAGAGAGAGAGAGAGAGAGAGAGAGAGAGAGAGAGAGCTAACATGGAAGTGAGGTATGTCAATGAAGCCCACTCCATTGGGATTGTGCCCGAGAGGTAGTTTTTCCCCAGGTTTCTGCAAAGAAGAGCAAAAACTTCAAGTTTTTCTCATCTCCTTTTTCGTTTGATTTCATTGTTTTGGAGTATATACCACATTAGACTTGTAAAAATTGCTTCTTTTTTTTTTTTTAATCGTCTGAATTTTATTGCATTGGTAAGCAGAGTTTAACGTCTCTAACAAAAAAAAAAGAAACTGCAAAATACATTAAAAGGAGATAAAGATCAACATCTTAATTCCTAATTCGGAAGGAAATCTAGACTGTAAACTTTGCTTTGTTTCAAGTTATTTTATTTTTATAATTGATTAGACTAAAGAGATTTCACTTGCGTCTCGTGTGTATATAACTATATACATAGATTAAATATACAAACAATGTTACCTCGTTTACAAGGTATTACTAAATCGACAAAGATGGATTACGTACACATGGTTTAATAAAGTTAAATTTTCTAATTATATGTTTTTTGTTGATTGAGTTGAAAAGAAGAAGATGATCTTGAGGTTAACATATATATATATATAATGTTTTTTTGTTTAAATTTTTAAACAAACATTATTGTGGCGGAATGGAAATGTGTGTATGAACTTCTATTGAATCATGTATTTATGAGTCAAAAGGATTTGATTTTTAATGAGTTGATAATTTAGGGTGTGAGAAGTTACTATAATATTAATAAATATTTACAAAATCTCATTTAAAACTATGAAATTTAAGATTATATACTTTTAAGAAACTTCACTAAAACATCTTAGAATCAGAACAAATCTCCTAAAATTCACTTACATAAAATATTTTCAATAATAATGAATTTTAACGTACATACAGTAAGACTAAATTTTATTTTATTTTTTGAAATTCATGTTTAAATAACAGATGATTATTATTTTAATACAAATCACTTAAAATCCCAAATGGAATACATCCATTTAGAACTCATATGTTCGAATCTTATTTTCTTCATAACTATGCATTTATAAAACAAAATATCAAAATTGCATAGTTTTAATTGACACCTTATACACATTTTTATACGGATTGTAAATTTTACACACCGCTGAAGATTATATTGCAAGTAAAATAAATTTGACTTGTATTTTTGGCAAGTTAAATGTAAACTTGCAAAAAAAAAAAAAAAGGCCACTTAGAAGAGTAGTCTTTTGCAGAAAACCCCAAGTATTTATATACGGATATTTTTTTTTTCTTGGGTCACAATACGGAATCTATTAATTGACTTTTTAGAAACCAAAGTCAAGTCCATAGGATAAATTTGGAAATCGAGTTTTTTGTTTTTTGTTTTCCTGTATAGGATAAAACTAATCATCGATTCTTTAAATAAATTCCAAACTTACATGTTCTTGAGATACTGAAGCTTGGCCAACTGAGGTGGAAGTTTCCCTGAAATACTTGCGGACTTGAGAATTCTGTGATTGTTCAACAAAAAAAAATATATATACATTAAAAAGAAAAGAAGGATTTGATAAGAGAAGACAAAAGATTAGCACTCACAGTTCTGTAATGTGACATGTCATGCTGTTGTTGAAGCTACAATCACAAACAATGGTGGTGTTCACCTCCGGATTCCAAACATAACCACTTTCTTTAATGATTATCTGAGTTTTGAAGCGGCAAGGGTCTTCATAACTTAGGTTAAACCTTATACCAAGTGTAATGGCTATCTCCTCAAGCACACTCACTGCATAATTATCAAGTATATATATATATGGAAAATTATGGATGTTGACCTTTGATATTATAGGAATTAAGCTTTTCATTTAATACATTCATCTGGATGGAGAGCTGGGGTAGTGGATGTTGTTTGAATCGCTAAGAAGCTTGTGATGATGGTGAAGAACAGAAGGAGAGCCGAGAAGACGATCCACATTATCGTAACAAATGATATGTAGTGATTTTTTGTATGTGTAGTTGTTTGGTTATTCACAATATTTTTAGGAATAGATTGAATAAGTGTAATGAAAATCTTATGGGTATCATCTACTTTTAGAGTCTGTTTGGGTTGTTGGCTACTTGAGGATAGGCATACATATTTGACCAAAGTTAATGCTAAATTAAACGTAGTGTGTAAGTTGCAATGGTAGACAGGTAAAGGATCATGAATGCTTGATGGTTCATGTCCCTTTATGTATTTAGTTCATAAATTTTAAGAAATCGATCTAAACCAAATCTGATGTAAATTCAGCAGTTACAAAGTTAGAGAGATGTCGCTAATATAAGATTTGACCTGGATTCTTGAATCAGAGGGGAAACAATTGTAATGGTTCAAATCATATTAATACACTAAGTTTTTCGTTCACACTACACGTGGGAATTTTTTTAATAATTTTTTTATAAAAATATAAAATCAATAATACTTGTTGAAATATTATTTTTATATTCATAAAAGAATAATATAATATATTTAATCACTAAATTTATATATTATCAATTAATCAGCTATTTATATACTTTTGTATTTAATATATTTGCCACTTGAATTATTTTTAATAAATAAATTATAGTTTTTTTCCCGTATATTTAGCATATTCTAGTTTATATTTATTAATTATATATTTTACATCATGGAAACTATTTAAATAAATTTCTTATGGTTTAAAAATGAATTAAAACATTTTTCTGTAACGTCAATATTTTTTGTGAATAATTCATTATTTTCTATCTATAATTACTTTTTCAACGTATATATTACACCTTATAAAGACTTAGATATCAGACTCGTTTCAAACATTTTAACCTCTCAAATCTATCTAGAAATACAAATGTACCATTTAAAAAATATTTTCTTTTTCTTATTTGAAGCCTTTTTAATTATAAATTTGTAAAAAAAACTACGAAAGGAAATATAGTTTCATACTCACATCAAAATCTATATAATTCTCATTATTTAACTAATTTTATAGCCTCAATTTTTTTAATAAGAAACTAAAATATTTTACAAAACCGACATAATTTTAAATAGAATAATACAATTTAATATTTTAGATTTTTAGAATTATGATGTTTAAAAATTGATATGTAAAATTTGATGTGGAATATTAATTTTATAGAAAATTTTGAATTTCCAGAATAAATTCAATCATGTTGACAAACTTTAAATTTAAAAAGTTAATGATAATTATTAGTACATCATATAACGATTAAACTAAATGCAAACACTCTAAAGCATAGTCCATTAATTTTTTATATCACATCATATTTTTTTCTCTGAAGCTCTAAAGAAACTCTTTTTATGTTATATTTTTAAAAATTCATCAAATCTCTTAATACATATCATAAACTTAACATGTTCTTTTTTTGGTTAAGTGGCTCTAATTCTAATGTTAAAACTATCATTAGATTACTCAATTCTAGTCTTTAGATTCGTCATTATATTTGTCTTATAACTTGTTACTAGGTAGTAACCCGCGCCATGCGCGGAGTAAAATGTTTATATAAATATTAATTAAATATAATTTTATAGTCATTTATATAGATATATAATGTGATTTCAACATTTTCAAAATCTTTTAAAATTGTATATTAATAAATGCAAAACAATTAAATCATATATATGATAACATTGCTAAAAAATCAGTTATTTTTCTATCATTATTGATCGAGTAGAAAATTATGGCATATTATTTATATCTGAATTTATTTCTAAATTGATATGAATAGACATAAATTCAACTACTATATGTTTATTTAATTAAAGGTGTGGTTACTTATTTTAATCTATATTATTAATTAAGTTTAGAAACAGAATAATTTTTCATTACCATAGTTTTATTATTGATTGGTATCAATACAAATCAAATATTTTATGTTGATTTATTTTAGGAAATTTGAATTATGTTTAAATACAATGAAATTTATTATAGCTGTAGTTATATACTATAATAAATATATCTGATAATCATGGTAAGTTGATATAAATTAGTGATTTTTATTTATATACTAAAATTGCTTGCAAGTTGCTTTTTAAGAACAATAATATATACTTTTTATTATATTATAATCTTTAAGAAAAATAATATATAATTTTTATTATATTATAAGATTATAATATAATATTAATAAAATAAAAGTATTTATAAGTTTATATTAAATAAAGATTAAACAATTATAAATATATATAATATAAGATTATGTAAATAAATTATTATGAAGTGATATAGTTATTATTGTATAAATTAAAATGAATAACTATACTGAAATATAATATATTTTTTCAAGTAAAAGTTATTTAATAAACATGATATATATTAATATAAAATTATTTGATTATATTGGTCAAATACATAATTAAAGTTATATATTTTATGAATGAATAAATAACATGTATTTTAATTAGAGTCTATGAGATATATCATAGTTTTGATTATGTAATAGTGATAATTAATATAAGTGATCAAATCATATAATAGCATTATATGTAATTAATATAAGTAAGGATGACACTCTTGTAATAAACACATGAAGTAAAGGTTAGTCTTTTAAAAAGGATCCTCAAATAATATATAGGGGATATTTTTTTTTGGTGAATATATATAGGGGATATTAAGTTATCAATAGGTTCTGTTTTTTTTTGTAATAAATAAAAAATTATATAAGATTATCAAAACACAATAACTAAATATTTCAAATTAAATTATTATATTAATCTGATATAAATGAAATAAATGATAACTAAATCAGTTTTATAAGCATTTGAAAAGAAATTTCACAATTAATTACAATATTACATAAGCTATTATATAACAATTTATTAAATAACAATAAAAGCTATTAATATATATGTATATATATATATTTTAACATAATCTCATATCCAAAAAATATTAAACAATTATCAAAAAATAACTAAACATTTCGAATTAAATTATTACATTTAATCTAGTATTAAATGAAAGAAAAAAAATAACTAAATCAGTTTTATAAGCATTTGAGAAGCAAGTGAAGTGAAAGAACAATTTTTTTTAATAGTTTCACAATTAATTACATTACTTCATAATCTATTATATATAAAAAATAATTAATAATAAAAGCGATTAAAATATATATATGTTTAACATAATCTCATATACATTATATTCAAATACTAAAAGGTTCAAATACATTATATACATTATATTCAAATACTAAAAGGTTAAAATATATATATGTTTAAAACTTTGACATGCAACACAAAACCAAAGCCTTCGTAACACATTTTGGAAAAAATTAGTGATAAACTGATAACATAAGACAATTACAAAGTAGCTAAGCTTCTTGTAATAGATTTTCAAAGAGAAGTAAGTAAGTTTCTCCTTCATCTTTCATCTCTTAGATAGGAAAAAAGGTGAAGTCTTTCTGTTTACATTTTAAGGTTTTTATTGTAATATTTTGTTAAAATCCGGAGAAGGAAGAGCAAAATGCTACTCATTCCAATAGACTGTGAAGTAGAGGTCTCTTACGAAAAAGATGGATCCAAGGCGTTTGGTACAAAGCGATTCTTGAAGCAAACCCAAGAAATCAGAAAAGCAAATTGCTCTCAGTTCGTTATACGATGTGGATAAATATTTATTTATAAAACAATAACTTAATATTATATTACGAAAATTTCATAATTTAATAATTATTATCAATTACAAAAATTTCATAATTTAACATAATTATCAATTATAAATTCACCATATATAACTTAAAATAAGTATTGGTGACCAAAAAAATAGATCAAATATAATAATAATAGCTTTTTGTAGAGGATTATTTCTTAGCTAAGATAATGGTTTTATTTAATTTTATTTTATACTAACAAGGTTGACATTATATACCTTTTAAGCTGATTAAATTAGCCAATTAAATATTATACTAATGAAATATATAGTTTTAAAATTGTCTATATTAGAAAAGGTTTTAAATCCTGAAACAATATTATAAACATTAAATATTATAAAAAATTCATTAATTGATATGGGATTTTAATTTTGAAAAAAAAATTCTCAAAAATATAAAATTTTATACTTTTCGAGCATTAATTGATACATATATTTTAACCTTTTAGTATTTGAATATAATGGATATGAGATTATATTAAAAAGATATATATTTTAAACGTTTTTATTATTATTTAATAATTTTTATATAATAAGTTATGCAGTATTGTAATTACAAAAACCATATATGATAAATTGATCCCAATCAAACAAAGTGATCAAAGCATTTGCATTGTATATGACTTCATTACAACGAAAAGCTCCAAAAAAAGATATCATAAAGCTGAGGTTTATAGCAATAAATCCACCAAAAAAATTTTGGCCGAGAAGAGTAATCATAAACACAGTTCAGAATTACAATAAATCATTTAAAGGGCTATTAACATTACTAATATGTGATAAATTGATCACAATCAAATAGAGTGATCACAGTATTTTCAGTCTATATAAGGTTTCATTAGGACGACTAGAAACTCCAAAGAAAAGTGAGAATGTTGAAATTTAATAGTAAGTGAAATTAGAACAATGCAAATCATTATAATTAAATCTAAAACATCAACCATAATTAAAACAAAAAATTAAAAAATTATTTAATATTAAATTATATTTAATCTTAAAACATAAGAAGTTGAAAAAAATAAACAAAAAATAAAAAAAATAAAAAAATAGTTAATTACAAATATTCATGCTCGCGCATCCGCGCGGGTGAATCACCTAGTTTTATTAAGTAATAGACAACTATCGACAATAATTTCTTTAGTAAAGAAACATATAATTAGATCATACTAGTAGAGCTGCTAACCACGCGCATGCGCGGAGTGTATTCCGTCGATTATATATTTATTTCCTTCGTATTATATATAGTTATAATAAAATTATGCAATCTAGAATATTTTAATATTTATTTGTCTGTTTATGTGTATTTTAAGAATACATTATTTGTCCCAGACAAACCGGCTAATTAATCTTTGATATTTTTTTTACCTTCTTTTACGTTTTCACACATATTTGTTACGCGTCATTTTTTCGTGTTGATATCTTATTATCTTATTTGTACCCTGTAGGTGATAGTTCCTTATCCAGTATTTGAACACCTCTCAGAACCTAGATAATGTATAACCATAATGACTTCTCTTTCTTTCCCTTTGCAAGAGGTATATGTTTGTCTTATTTTTGTTTTTGTTTCTGTTGAATATATAATCTAATTTATATAGTTAGGTAATAATTATTATTATTTTATGTGTTTATTTGTATCAATATATTAATATTAATTTTTTTTGATTTTATTTATCTAATGATATTTTTTTCATTTTTTTTAACTCTTCCACGTTTTATGTCAATATAAGATTAATTACTGAGGATTGCAAGATATAGTTTTTCACTTCTTCATGGCTAGAACTATATCTCATAAAACTTTTTGTTGCAAATTTTACTGATAAAACTATATTTACATTCAAATATTAAAACTGTTTATATGACCATAGACGATCTCATGAATTGTCTCTTTTTATATAAAAACTCATGAATTATCTCTTGATGGAATGTACTTCTCCATTGAAAACCTCTGGATATTATAATCTTTCTTGTATGACATTTTAATCATTTTAAAATGAATCAATTTTATATTTTTATTCGGATTAAAGATCATTATTAAATACTACACACTTATTGTATTTTATATATAAAAAGTTGTTAAATCTAAAATTAGAGTAAACTATGATTTGTAATCAAATAGTTTTTATTAGTGTTATCGGAATGTATTATAGCTCGAATTCTTTATTCACTTCTCATCAACTTGTTTAACGAATGTATTTTTTGTTAGTGTTAACCAAGGTTTGGGAACTCGCTAGGCGTTAGTTGGGCGGTGGGTCTGGGCCTAGCGAGTTATCGAAAAATCAGAGATTATTTAACTCGGGGATTAATCGAAGAAAAATTTGAAAATATTTTACTATAATACTCCTTCTGTTTCTCAATATAAAATTTTTTGGCTAAAAACACACATATTAAGAAAAATAACTTTTGTGCAAAAAGCAGCATTTAATATATAAATAAACATAACTTAACCAATCATAAAAACTGTTTTAAAATATAATTGGTTAAACACTCTCCAGTAAAGGTAAAATTTCCATTGAAAAATCAAAAGATCTTATATTTTGAAACAAAGAAAAACCTTCAAAAGACCTTACATTGAGAAATAGAGGGAGTATTGTTTATATATTTGTTTCGGTAAACATTGTTAATGAAACAACATGATCCAGTGGTTATCGGTGTATGCTTAATACTCTCTTTATCCGAATTCGAGTCCACCAGACACCATTTTCTCATTTCATTTTTTTCTTAGACTCAAAATTAAAACGCCACGTGTCATTCAGGTGTGCAAAGGGAAGAAAGTAGCTTTCTAATTATATATAAAGATGTGATTAAGTGTATGACATGTATGGTAGTCCAAACATTTTAATTACATAACTAGTCTAAATTACATGGGAAAAACCCTTAAAAATACCTGACTTTATTTTCCTTTGGCAGAAATATATACCATCTTTTTTCGTTGTCAGATAAATATCTCACATAATTTTGGTTGCCAAATAAATACCCCAATATTCAAAAATCGCAAGTTTAACACTGATTTGTAAACGGCGTTTAAGACGTTAATGAAAATAGTAAGCCGCCGTTTAATTCGTTAATCACATGTGATTTTGTAATGTAAAATGGCAGTTTTACCCTTAACCAAAAAAAATTGAATTGGAGATAATTGGGGATCTAGGGTTCGTGTTTATGAACAAGAGAGTGAAAATCAAATTGGGGATAATTGGAGACTCTTTCGATTTCTTTGGTTCAAGGATACAAAGAAGGAGATGGAGATTGTAAACTATGTGCTTGCGATATGTATGGCAAATCGATTTGGGATTTGAAGTTTTTTTTTTGGTCAGATTTGGAGTTTTAATCTCAAATCGATTTGGGGATCTAGGGTTCATGAATCAAAGCAAAAGAAGAGACTTCTCTTGGCTCTAATCCGTCACTGCCATGTCGAGAGTCTTGTTAAGACTCACACGAAACCAAAGATTCAAGTCTTTATATGTAAACCAAGAGGAGATGGAAATGAATTTGAAACGCGATTTTTTTTTTTCTATAGCTGAGTTTTTGAATTGAAATCCTAACGATTGATCAAGATTGGTTTCTAGGGTTTTGAGAGATCTGTTCGTTCCCTTACAAGGTTTCGAATTTCAGAAATTTGCTCCACAGCACACCAGATCAACGCTCACGTTTCCTGCAATCTCGATCTGAATCCCAGATCTTCATCGTCATCTTCCTCCATGATGGCTTCTCCAACAATCGGATGTCTCTTTTTAAGCGGCTCCTTCTGTTACTCTCCTCCGAGCAAGTTCATGTCTTCCTACCTCAAATGAGACCACCAGAGCCCTGTCTTGGTGCTTCACGGTCCCATTTCGTCTAGCAACAGTCCTCCCATGGCGATTATTTCTCGTGATCGATCTATGTATAAATCAATCTATATACCAGTTTAATTCTTTAGTTTTTTTATTTTTTGTTTCTTTCGTTCTCAAAAGTTAAAATAAACAACACAAAAGTTGGTTCTTTAGTTTTTTTCAATTTGGGGCAAAAGTTGTATCGAAGAAGAAGGGCAAAACTGCCATTTTACCTTACAAAAATCATGTGTGATTAACGAATTAAATGGCAGCTTACTATTTCCGTTAACGTCGTCTTAAACGCCGTTTACGAATCGGTGTTAAACTTGCGATTTTTGAATGTTGGAGTATTTATTTGGCAACCAAAATTATGTGAGGTATTTATCTGACAACGAAAAAAGATGATGTATATTTCTACCAAAGGAAAATAAAGTCAGGTATTTTTAAGGGTTTTTCCCAAATTACATTTAATAGAATTCTAGCATTTTCATTACAAAAGAGAAACTCTAAGAAATGACAAGTCATAGGGACAAAAATGATAGGAGTTATCATAGGGAAAACTGAGAGGAGATCACTGGAGTAATTGATACCAGTATACATAATCTAACCAGGATTCGTGAATTAGAGAGAAAAAATTGTAATGGTGCAAATCAGATTTATACATTCTTGATATGTTTAAATGTTAATCAACATCTCTTTCGTGTCAATGTGATGCCATCTGAATCAGACCAATCGAGAGAAAATTCCATACCAATGATTCATGAAGCAAATATATAATCATAGATACAAATGATTATTTGGTCGAGTAGTTTCTTTCCATGAAAATTTCTAGAGTATTCTGAATCATTTGTATCTTTTTGTTTTTTTTGAACAACTTTTAGTGATATGACTTTGTAGTTAATTTAAGTATGAAATACCTCACAAGCCTCTCATAAGGGACAAGGCTGTGTGCTGCACAACCTTTGATATTAGAGTGACGAGGAAGAAAACTCTGCTGTTGAGTTTAAGGTGGCGGTTTCTGAAATAAATGGGTACAGATCATGACCAGACATTGAGGATGACTCTGGCGTGTCTGCAATACTCTCCATCAGCTTTGAGAAGTTCAAATCATGTCCATATACGGCAGGATCTGACATAAGCTGTGTTATTTCCATCTCTCCCTCGAGCATTTGCACGGCTTCTGACATGATTGGCCTTAACGAAGGAGATGCATTTGTGCAAACAAGAGCAACCCTGATCATCATCTCTGCTTCTGTTCTGTTGAATTCACCTTCGAGCATTGGATCTACGATCTCCATTATGTCCCCTTTCTGTTGCAGTGTCTGCGCCTGAGATGGATGTAAACTTACGGTTAATGAAACCACGGATTCAACTATAGCATTGAGGATGTGAATAAGAAAAAAGAGAGATAGAAAAAAGCTCCAGGATCACCCATTTGATCAGCGAGGCGTTGTCATCCCTTCCCTTCTGCGTCATATTACTCCTCCCACTAACAATCTCCATTGCCACAACCCCGAAGCTGTACACATCTGCCTTTTCTGTCAAGTGACCCAATAATGCATATTCTGGAGCCATATATCCGCTACATCATTAGAGAAATGAAGACAGCTTCAGAGCTTGAAGCAGACTATTATGTTTATATGCTATGGTGTGTTTATGAAATACTAGTTACATGGTTCCTGCAATTTTTGTGCTAATGTGTGTGTGTTCTTCTTCATGGAGCCTAGCCAATCCAAAGTCAGATATCTTTGCATTAAGGTCTGCGTCTAGAAGAACATTAGGGGTCTTGATGTCACGGTGAACCATTCTGATCGTGGATCCTTCGTGGAGGAATTCAAGCCCTTTTGCAATTCCCACACTTATTTTCCGTCTCGCTTCCCAGTCAAGTTTCAGGGAGCTCTTTCCTGTAAATTGAATGTAAACGAAAGAGAAATGATGTCACGTTACATATGTACACTTGAAGTAGACTCAAAACGTGGAAAAGAGCTTAATAAATTTGATTTGATTACCAGACAGCACAAGAGCAAGGGAGTTATTTTCCATGTACTCATAAACGAGCAGCAGTTGGTTCTTTTCGACACAACATCCATAAAGCTTGACAAGGTTTGGATGATTCAGACATGAGATCATGCCTATCTCATTCACAAATTCGCGGTTTCCTTGGCATGACTTGGAAGAAAGCTGCTTGACTGCTATGACAGTTCCATCCGGAAGCTCTCCCTACATTAAGTTTCTCATATCAGAGACAAAAACACAGCCATATTTGATAAAAATATCTACAATTGAGAAGAACTTTGGCACATGTTTTAGCGTACTTTGAATACGGATCCGAAACCTCCTTCTCCAAGTTTGTTGGATGGAGAAAAGTCGTTTGTTGCAACTTGCAGTTGCCTCCACGTAAAGCAAACTGTTTGCAGACCTTGGGCTCTCAAATCTATTGTGATCAAGTTCCAAAGAGAACATCATCAGTCATGCTATGAGTTAATATGAGGAATCTATTGAGCTCTGATACCTCTTTCTGTCGTGGTCTTGTCTCCTCTACATCTTTTCTGAGCATATAATCCCAAAGCCAAGAAAATTATTGTAACCAAGGCACCCGTTACACCAAAAATTAGTGGATAATTAGTGTGATGTTTTGTTTTCTCCGCTGAAAATGAGACGCTAAAAGTGTTAATGTATACAACAATCTACAGAAAGATGCTATTAACAAAGTATTTATTTATTTTCTTTTCGTACCTCCACAATGTTGGTCCAGACCTGAAATTTTGAAAACACGAATATTATTGGTAGGTGGCAAGAACAAGTGTCAAGAAGATGAAGGCTAAACACACACACACACACAAAAGAATTACTTAGGAGATTCTTTAGTGATCTTAAGTTTGCTCAAGAAGAGACTTGGCAGAGGTGAAGTGTTCTTACTGTGACACAAGGAGATAGCAGAGATGATAGGACCATAGTTTCCTCTTTCAGGAATGAGTGTTGTCCCTTTACCCGCCCAATACAACCGAATCTCTAACACATGATCAGTCACATTCGCGTTAGCTTCTTTCACAACCGGCTTCAGAGTCCCATTAGCCTCTTCTCTGATGTTAAAATCCCTCAAGAACAGTTCTCCCTAACAGCGGAAAAAAGGAAAAAGACAATAATGAACTCGATATCTCAGGAAACTTAGTCAGATTAGAAAAAGACATTATTTAGTAAAGAATGACGCTATACCTGAACATAGACATCAAATATGCGCCTACCTAAACGACTATATAGTTTTTCGTCTGAAAAGAGAATCTCCATAAAATGGAGTTTCAAATGGTATTTTCCATTTTCCAAGCAAAATGCATAATAAACTAGAGAGAGAGCAGCTCGACGTGCGGTCTTATAGAGATCAGGAGAATCTCCAGATGGTGTTAATCTAGTTGGAATGATGTATGTGTCATCATCAATACCATCATCGTTAAAGTCACCAGTGTTACTGATTCCCCAGTTATTCATAAGCTGATTTGTAGCGGCTTCGACTTCACTGATATCAGCTTGATAAGTGATTTTACCCGAGGTGTTTGTAATAGTTACATTTCCTCCACCACAATTAATATGTAGTGATCGCTTATCTACAACCAACAATGAGTATCACCATCAGTAGAAAGAGTAGAAGTTTACACTATGTCAATATTCAATGCATGTTAAAGATAATTAAGTTAATAAAACTCAATATATGTACTTACATTTACTGCAGTTGGTTGGACCAGCACATGGAAGAAGCCCAGTTCTATATATATGACAATACGATCAGAAGATTTAGGCATTAATCAGCCCGAGACTTTCAAAAGATTTCTACTGCCCCATTCAGAAGAAGAGTGAACTTACAAATTGTTCTTCAAATATGAGCTCCGGTATGTATTGATGTTACTGATACAGTAGAAAGTGAGATCATAAACTTCAATGTGAGCATGTGACTAACAAATAGGTACAATTATATTTATTTTTGTACGTACCTCCTTTCTTGGCAGCTAGACGACCATGAGAAATTGTTATAAGAGAGATCACTGTGAGAATCGCCAAATGTAGAAAACCAACTGGAAGATTAGTTACATGACGAAAGATCTCTCAAGCCATACTAAAAAGGGAAAGGTTGAAAACGTACATATGAGATTTGCCGTTGAGGAAAACACCAGTTTCAATGTTTCCGGAAAGCATGTTGCTAGTCAAATAGCTGTAATGAAGACCATGTCAAAACTGTAAATTATCAGTGTGCGATTCTGTCATCTCAAATTATCCACATCTTACGTATATTGTGGTACTTTGGGTACTTCTCCAACTTCACCAGTCAACTTGTTAAACGATAAATCACTGCAGCAAACAAAAACAAATGAACTTCTTTTAGTATGAACATCCTTGAGTAAATATTATCTCTATTTGCATATATAATAAATCTATAAATTCTGCAGAGGTTATAAATACAGTAGATCTTGTCATCCTTGCATATCACTCTCACAAAAAAAGTTACGTTTTCTTCTCTCTATGATATTTATTGATGTGCTTACACATGAGTCAAAGGACAATCTATATGTACATCTTGAACTGATCTAGTCCAGTAAATTTAAGACAACGTCATGAGTCAAACGCAAATATCTCAGCAGGTCGAACATTTTAGACAACCTGGTTTTGAAAATTACAAAGTCTTTTTCATATTTCACCAAAACAAACTTACAGAGTTCTCAAATTCTGCTTACTCCAGATGTAAGAAGGAATTGGACCAGACAAACTCACATTCCTCAAAATCCTGAAACAGGGACAGAGACTTTAGTTTGACATTCTCAGATAAAATCAAGTTTCATTGGAAAAGACATACAGGTTTTTGATAACTTTGCTAGATATATTAGGAAAGGAGTGTATCCCAGTCGTATCAGTAATACTCCTGAAAATGAAGACACAGCTTAAAATATCAGACTCATTTCAATGATACTTTTGCGTGCTGATCAAAGTAGAAGTAGTTGATTACAGTTCAGTAAGATTTTCTAGGCGGGCCACTGCGTCAGGAAGAGGTCCTTTCAGTCCACTTGCGGATAGATCTCTGTTGATCACAATCGTCACAACTTAGACGTCACTGAAACACAAACTATAAGAGATAACAACTAGTGATGATGGACAATCTTACAGCTTTAGAAGCCGAGACCAGTTGCCAATATATTCTGGGATGGTGCCAGTGAAGTTATTGTCACATATCTGACTGCATAATGTAAACAAACAGCTAATTCAGAGCTTCGTTAAACAGTAATAATAGGTATGCAATCCAGGACTCTCTCTTCACAGCTTTATGTAAGCGTTTTGTAAGTGTCAACTCAATTGACAACATTGCAATTCATATGTATTATGAAGAAACAAACAATATCTAGAGTCAAGTAAAAATTATCAACGCAAATGCTCTAATCAACAGGCTTCAGTTCAATGTATGTGGCAATAAAGCTTTTTGAAAACTCTCACAAGAACAACTTACAAATTCTCAAGGTTTACAAGTCTAGCGAGAGTAGTAGGAAGGCTTCCTGTAAATTGATTGGACGCAAGATACCTGAGAAAACAAGTTTCAAAAATTAGTAAAAGTACTGTAAAATTTTTTGTCTTTCCATGCACGCAACCAAAAGATTCTTGTGGTTTTGAAAAAAAATTTAGACGCCAAGAGTCGTACAATGTGGTTAGGCTGGTCAAGTTACCAAGCTCATCAGGAAGTATGCCAGAGAACTGGTTTGCTTCAACCGATCTGAAAATTTCATTACATGACCGTAATATTAGGTCAAATGAAAAGGGCATATCCGGTATAGGAAACAGTTGAGACATACAGGAATTTCAAACTTTTGAAGTGTTGCAAACCAGTTGGTAAAGTCCCAGACAAACGATTCGCGCAGAGCGACCTGCATGCAAGACACGTCAAAGTAAAGTCGCAAATCATGGAGAGAGAGGGAGAGGGAGAGAGAGTGAGAGAGCTGACATGTAAGTGAGGTTTTGCAATGAAGCCCACTCCATTGGGATTGAGCCGGAGAGGTAATTTCGGCACAAGCCTCTGCACAAAAGAGCAGAAAAACACTATAAGATATTCTCATGGCTCTTTCTGGAGATTCTCTGGCTTCATGTTTTGTTTATTTCTTCATGGTTAGGTCTATTTAAAAACTTCTCAAGGCTATGAGTCCTCAGTCTCTAGCTTAAAAGAGGAGATTTCCAGACAGAAGAGGATTGAATTTCAATTATTATTAATTCTTTTTGGCAAAATTTTGAAAGTTGAGTAATCTTGTTTTGTTTTGGAATCTTCCTCTATATAAGTATGATAACGAATTCCATGGTTTGTAAAACCAACGACTAATTATCGATTCTTTATATAAATTCCTAACTTACATCTTTTGGAGATACTGAAGCTTGGCCAACTCAGGCGGAAGTTTCCCTGAAAGACTTGCGGACTTGAGAGTTCTAAGATTGTTCAACAGAAAAGATACATGAGTAAAGAAGAGAATCAAGAGGTGATAAGAGAAGACAAAAGGCTAACACTCAAAGTTCCCAAAAAAAAAAATGATTAACACTCACAATTCTGTAATATGACATGTCATGTTGTTGTTGAAGCCACAATTACAAACAATGGTGTTGTTCACCTCGGAATCTAAAACTACTCCAGTTTTTAGAGTTTTTGAAAAGCAAGGATCTCCATCACTTAGGTTCAGTCTCTTTATTCCAAGTGTAGTAGCTATCTTCCTGAGCGCATTCACTGCACAAATTTTTGAGTATATATATTTATATGGAAAATTATATATGTTGACATCTGATACTATAAGAATTAATCTTTTGATGCAATACATTCATCTGGATGGAGAACTGGTGAAGTGGATGTTGCTGGAGTAGCGAAGAAGCTTGTTATGATGGTGAAGAACAGAAGGAGAGCCGAGAAGAGGATCCACATTGTCGATATAAATTATAATATAGTATTTTTTTTTTTTGTACTTGATTGGTTGGTCACAATATTATCATCAAGAACAGTTATATAAGTGTCATAATGAAAACTTTATGGATAATATCTACCACTCGGGTCTTCTTGGGTTGTCGGCTGGTAGAGAGAGTTAATACTTAATATTGATATATTATGAAAGTTACAATGGTGGACAGTTACAGCCTTACAGGTTCATGATTGCTTCGTGTTTCATTACAATTTTACAAAATCGATTTACACCGAATCCGATCTAATTTCAGAGCTATTATATATGGAGAGGGAGAAGTCACTAAATATGATCTGATCACCAGGATTCTTGAATGGTAAATATTTTTTCTTTTCATCTCCTAAATGTCCATCAACTTCTCCTTCGTGTCCATTTGATGCCATTATCTGAGTCAAATCCAGAAGCGTGTTGAGTTGCATGGACCTCTAATTAAAATAAGAAAAAGAAATTGAGAATTAGTGAATTGGTTTGTAATTTTTGGGAATTTTTAAAATAACATCAAAAGTGTATATATGTCAGAAAATAGTAAATAATGGTGAAAGCGATAAAAATATTATTAATTAAAGGAGGAAAATAATATTATGTTATTACTTTTTAATAACTTAAACTCTCAGCTCTCATTAAACTTAAACTATCGTTTATTCTCAGTCCTGCAAATCATAAACCTTAAACCCTAAATCAAAAATCTTAAAACTCAAATTCTAAGATATTGTAATTGAATTTTGTTATGGTTTAAGAATATAATTTATCTTTAAACTCTTTAATAGATGTTATTTTGTTACTTTCAGATTTGTGTGCTATTTTTTTGACATAAACAACTTTTAGTGTTGTGAGTACTTCTCATGTATCTCTATAGCGCTTAACATTTTATCATTTTTCAGTTATGAGATATCATCCAAGATAATTGTGGGAGGGTTTTTAATACCATGTTAAGTTTCATACTTTCATAGGTTTGAAAATTAAAACTAACTTATGGTTTTATGGATTTCAACTCGAAATCAATTTACAGATAATAAATTAATCCATATCCGTTAAATATAATTCCGCAATAATCATAAAGATTTTTGGTGCATCAAAACTTAAATAATATATATATATATATAAACAATTAGTGAGTAAAAATTATAAATTGAGAATATAGTGTTGTTAAACATACTAAAAACAAAATGTAAGTTGTTTTATAAAAAATATAATAACTTAACAAATATATCAGATACAAATATTTACTAATATCTACAAGGATTTTACTATACATAATACAAATAAATTGATTTTTAATATATATATATATATATTTATACAAACTTACATACTAAAATATAACCAATAAATTAACAAGATATTTTAAAAGCACATAAATATATAATATACAAATTATTAATAATCAATTTAGTTTTTAATTTTATGTAATTATAATTTTAAATCATTTTTAAATATATTTTTAAAAATAAATAACTAATTTTATAACTATAGTCTTAATATTATATTTTAACTAAAACTGATTCATTGATAGTTTAACTATAACTAATATCATGTGTTGAATATGATGACATATACTTTGTGTAGGTCGCAATTTTTTTTCTTTAAACTTTTGAATTAAATGGAAGTTTGAAAATTCTGATTTTAATAAACCAAATTGTACGATTTATTTCGTGTTTCAATCTTAAATTAACTGAAAGTTGCGATTGATTAATACATCTGAGGCCAAGAGAAAAATAGTACAATCGTTGGAAAAATATATAATTTCTTGTATCTTTCATATGTTATATTGGTGGAAAAGAATAACATATCCATCCTACCAAACATCCAGAACCAAAATAAATAGATAGCTGTGTAGAACGAGTCAAAGCAAATAATAAACACGAAATCACATCAGTTCATATTACAGAGAAACACACCACCACTCGTTCATACATAAAGCCCCTCTTCTTTTGCATATCAAGAACAGGGCCATGCTACAAAGAAAGCTTTTAATGTTATGTTCCCAGGAGGTAGACTTCAATTTAACGCAATGCAATAGTCAAGAAGTAGATTTGATAGAGAAACCTTTGGATTAGTTTCTCTCTTCTTTTTTTAATCATTGGAAGGTGTATTGATTTGTTATTTTATTCCAAATTAATTAATTACATCAACGATTGTACAACGGATAAATCTACCACTTTATGAGAATACATACTTGATGATTCCATCTAGCATTACACTGAACCCCCTTATAAAGATCCATGTTTGGCAGTTATGTTTGTATCATGATGAAGATCTCCATTAAACATTTTCTCCATGAATATGCATAAATAATAATAAATCACATTTTCTAGATAACTTTTACTTAACATCGTCTTCATCATCAGATATAACGTAACTTCTATTTAATATCGTCTTCATCATCGGATATAAGGTAACTTCTATTAACATCGTCTTCATCATCTATTGTGGACATTTTTGTTTTTGTTTCTAGTTCATTTCTAATTCGATGTTACTTGAACATGGGGGAGAAAGTGATTTGGAACAACACATGTAATATTTTTTGGAACCTAGTCTTTGGTTTTCTTTTTATTAGCTTGGTGGTGCAATTTATACTTTTTTGCTTGTCTTGGTTGTTTGAAAGACTGAAACTCCTCTTTTGATGTATCACTAGGATACTATCGACTTTGTTTCTTTTCAGTTTGCTTTATTGGTTGTTTGAACTTTGAAACTCATCTTATGATGTATAATACATCAGGAACTGGCTTTTTTTTTTTTTTTTCAGTTTGCTTGTTTGAATGTTTGAAAACATAATTTGAAGTTCGAAACTCATTTTCCATTATTTTTTTTAAATATTTAATATATATTAAAGGGCGTCAATTTTTTGAAATGTAGTTGTGTAGAGATGCAAGATTCAACTCTTAAAATTGTGATTCTGATATAATTTTAGTCAGTATTTATTTATAAATAGGCTTGAAATTTTGTTTTGGACTTTAAGTGCCAAAATGGTACGGACCGGGCCTGACCTTAGGGAAGCCTTTCTCATGTGTTACGTTGCAAAACTTCTCTGGCAAAATTAGAATTACAAGAGCACTTCCATCTTGAGGTGATATTAGAATATAATCATATCACTAATTGCTCATGTCAAGGATTTGTTTATATATAATAAACATATGAATTATCATTAACTCTCTTGTACAGAATACAGATACTTACTCTTCGTGTGATGAGAATGCAAGCCACTTCTACGTTGTTCTATATTGTTTTTGCTCCACAGATCTTTCTCTATTGTGGTTTCACTAACTCAACTGAATCTTCTACTAGTACAGATAAAGATCACTTAGCAAAGTGTCTGCTAAGAAATCTAAGAAATTCAAACTCTAGAAACATCACTCAAAGTCTATACAAACATGTTAAAAAAAAAAAACAATCCTAACAGATAGCCCTGGATTATAAACCGAACCGAATGAACCGAACCGCGCCGAACCGAAATTTTCGGTTTTCGGTTCGGTTCAGAAGTTCGGTTCAATTCGGCAACATTTAGGGGGTGTTAGTGGGAGTTGGATTTAATTTTAATGATTGTTAAAATTTTGAGATTCTATTGTTATTGGTTTATGAATTTTTACATTCTTACTAAAATCTATTGTTATTGGTTTGATGATTCTTTAATTCCATCCAAAATCTATTGTTATTCAAAAAGTTTGATTTTTAAGGATTTTATGATTTTATTAAATCTGGTGTTATTGGGATATGGATTTTAAGCAAGTTAATTCATTAAACAAGAGTTTGAGAATATCATCTATATACCTTAGATTCTTAAAATCATTATTGTAAGAATATTTTCAAAGATTTCCTAAATATACAAAACTCTTTACAAATTTAATAACTCCTTACAAATTTAACAAATCTCTGAATTTCTAAAATCAACCAATTATCCATAAATCCAACTACCAATAACCCCTCCTTATTTTTTGTTGGGTTATTTCGGTTAGTTCAGTTATCTATTTTTTTAAAAAAAATTAATTTTTTAAACCAAATTAGACCAAACTAAACCGGATTATACCGGATTTTATAAAAAATATGAATTATCCGAACCGAACCGAACCAAAATAACCGAATATACTCAAATTCACCAAACTAACTGATATAATTTGAACCGAACAGAACTGAACAACCGAATATACCCAAAATTAACTGAAATTATCGATTTTATCCAAAATTTCGATTAATTTTGGTAAAAATTAAATAACCGAAAATACCCAAAAACCGAACCGAATCGAACCGAAATTTTTTTCAGTTAGTTACAGCAAATTTTTTGAAAACCGAATAAACCGAACCGAGAAACCGACCCGTAACCGACCCGAAGAACTAAAGTCGCAGGGCTTAAACAGATCATAAGAAGCGCCGCAAGGGAACAGTGAACGAACTTAAGCTAGGTGAAATCGAGTCTGCCAAAATTTACAGAAAGCTAAGTGTTGAGTTTAATATAAAGGATTATATAGCATTACTGAGCCAGATCCACAAGCTTATCATTATGAGATACTGTGAGAACTTCACAATAATGAATCCCTCATAAGCTTTTAATAGGAACTCCATTAAGCCGGATATCGTTGATAAGGGGACTATGGAAATGTTCAACAGGTTTTAATCAAAAATTCTCGACAAAAGATACATGGAGGTTGCTCAACGGTGAGGCAAATGTTCAAACCTGGACGGAGGCGGTCTGGATCTCTTATGCTACTCCGAAATTCGCATTTATCACTTGGTTGGCAATGCACAACCGTCTCAGCACAGGGGATCGCATGAGTTACTGGAATACACCTTCTGCTGGTGCAGCACATAACTCAATGGTGGACTGCTGTTTCTGTACTGATGTGAGGGAATCAATACAACACTTATTCTTCAACTGCACTTACACGACTCGGATATGGTCCTCTCTCACAAAAGGACTACTCCATCATCACTTCACAACGGATTGGAGCGATATCAAACAACTCATCACAGCCAATACACTGCCTAAAGCAACACTATTTCTGGTCAGGTATGCTCTGCAAGCTGTAATTCATACAATCTGGTGTGAGCGTAACAAACGGAGACATGGTGAAAACCCAACACCGGTTCATCTCATTTCAAAACGTGTAGACAAAATCATTCGAAACCGGCTCAGCCTCTTGCGCAACTCAGGGGATGAAAGACTACAAGACATTCTGATGTTCTGGTTACTAGAACATAATCACCTCAATTAGTCTCCAAAGTTTTTTTAAAAATTAAAAGTGATGTATTCACTCTTTTCTTTTAAAAATGCTGCTCTGTAAACGAGTACCAACCGGTTTTTTGCTTGAATAAAAATTTAAAATTCATTCAAAACAAAAAAAAAGATCACAATCTCCATCAATACTCATGTATCTTGAAAAAGGATCCATCTTTACCTTCTTGTTTATTGTTTATGCAATTTGCTCTGTCATTTCAATATGTAGATTATGATCTCGACTACATAATTCATTTGTTTCAAAAATTGTGAACAGTGAACAAAGGAAAGAAATTATCATATAAAATCCGTTGTGGGTCTTAGAGTCTTAGACTATGGTCAACTCAGAAACATGGACTCTTAATGGGCCAGGACTACAAACATGGGAGCAAAGCATGAAATTGGGCCACAGACTATATCGACCTATTAGTTGCAAATAATACTGTCGATGTATATATATAAAGAGTGAGATTAAAAAAACCTAAGCTAAGCTTCTTCTCTTTTACGGCAGAACAAAGGTTATTGCTTAATCTCCTAGGGTTCTATCTATTGCGAGTCATATGTGCATAGATAAGAATTCCTAAGAGGAGTTTGTATCTTTCTCATCTAGTGGATCTTGAGAGACAAGAATCTCCCTCGCCAGACGTACCGGTTCAAGACCGTGAACTGGGTTAACAATTTGTGTGCTCCTTTGTTCCTATTTGCGGTTTTGTGGAGGTTGAAATCCTAACATCCGTGTATTGATTGGTATTATGTAAATTGACGACAATAGTATATGTAACATGAATCAGAAACACAATTCTCCCTAAGCATCTATGGCATAAGCGATGGCCTCTACCTCTGCATTCCGCAACTTTCTTATGATTTCCTCTTGAGATGAATGATTCATCAACACTCACATGCTTTCTCTGTCGGCTTGTCTGATTCTTCACCATCTTCATTGTCAAAAACAACCCAGACCATGCTGATTTTGGTCTCCACTGGAAACGAGAAAAGACTGGTGGTAGATGAAAAACCGGGGCAATGCTTTTCTTGTTTTCTTTCATTGCAAGTGATTGGATCTCTTAGGTTGGTCGAGACAGAGAAACCTTTTTCACCTCCACTGCTCTTCAACAACACAGAACCTGCACGAGTATTGTAGCTTGAGCATTCCTCTAGTGCTACTATATGATCCATTGTAATGGCTTGCACAGATGGGTAATCCAAGCTCCTCATCCCTGCGAATCCTCTACACTTTTCATACAGGACACGGAGATCTTCAATCTGTTGAGAAGCTTTTCTCAACATCCCGCAAGCTAAATCTCTTGCGGGTCTTGAAAGATCAAATAGCATGTTGATCAGCGCAGCTATACCATCAGAATACGTCATGTAGACTTGGAAACTCTCTTTCAAGATGTTCCCTGTAGCTGCTTGGACCAGGTTATCGATAGGCCATGCATCAACCGGTGAACACTTCAACACCTTTGCAATGAACTCCTGGCACTTTGGTAAGATATGGAACACAAGATCCATGGATTTCTCTTTGTAACGACTAAACTTTGTACCACCAGACATTACAGGTTCAAGCTTACCAGCTTGGTTGATGATCCATCCAACTCTTTCTTCGAGATAAGCTACATAGTTTTGCAGAAAAGCGAAGGATGGATGATCCTGGCTCATCATGAACCAGCAGCAACCTATTTGGAGATGGCCAGAGGTGTGTGCGATATGCAACTGCTGCTCGATGCAGCGACTGCTACCACGCAAGAGACGGTGGATGAGTAACAGAGTTTTACCCGCGACTAAGCAATCTCTTGTCTTGGCTAGACGGCGTGAGATCTGTTCAGCAAGAAAAGGAATTGCTCCAGGAGTGTTAGAGACGAGGAAGAGTATCTCGTGCATGGTTTTGTCATCAACAGGACAATCATCATGGCTTGTAGCGCGAACCACTGCAACTTCAATGTCAAAAAAGGCTTTTTCATTGTAGTTTTGTACAATAGCTCTGCCAATAGATGCATGATCCTTGGCGTGGCCAAGAACTTGCCGAAGCTTGGCAGATAAATCAAGCCTCATTGATATATACAGACACTATTTGATGTTGGAAGGCTTGTAAGAACTGTTAGTCTATATATACATGATGATACAATTAGACACGAGGCCAAGAGGAGAAAGTTGCCAATAAAAGAAATAAAAACCCCAACAAAATGGTGGTGAGGAATCAAATATTTTCTTTCAACTTAAAGTAAGGAATTATCCTTGCAAATATTATTAAACAGTGCTTAGGCCTAACCAAAGTCAAAGTCACTTTAGAGAGATGCTCTGCAAGAGCTTTATGACTAAAATAGAACATCCACAAACATATCTGCTTTCCTTTTGAAAGCAGACTGACTATGGCATCAAACATGAGATTTCTTCCACAGCTGATTTTCACTATAAGAATCGTAAAAATTTGCATATACTACTAATCTTAAAGATTCATCATACCAGAGATAAAAGGGAAGGTGAATAGTCGTTGTTCGTTCAATGAGAAGTCAACGAATCTCGCTATCTCGAGCACACCTTCAGGGTTCAGATCCATGTTTAAAATATATAAGGAATGAGTCAGAATGCACCCACGAGGCTCTCAACTCTTGGGAGTTTCTTTTTTTTTTTTTTTTTCTGGATAGAAATGAATAAACAAAGTTTTCTCAATAGTCAACTCCATAAAAGTTATTTCTTTTTGCTGTGTGGGGAAGAAGAGAACCTCATTCTGCAAGTATCTGATTCTCCTGCATCGAAATCTTTTGCTATTTTCAAATGTCCAATATACCTGAGAACATTCCCTCCAGGCAGTGACCGGTTTCTCTTCATTTGCTCCATGTAGCGTGTAATAGACGTGTAAGTACACTCACTGTAACTAACACCAGAAAAAGAAACTAAACAGATGCATACTGAGCCTTGGTAGCTGAGGCACTATGGCTCTTTGATCAACGAGAGCCATCTCTACATTGCTAGATGCGAAAGTAATTATCATATCTTCCAAAGGGAGATACCATCACTACAAGTAACTATCGGTTGAATTTGAACCTTGCATGCAATGCATCGTGTAAAAATATACAAGATTGCTACTTCCACTAACACCACCAACGAGAATGATCTCATTCCATGGAGCGAAAACAAGAACAAAAAGAAAAACAGAATAGGAAGAAATCTAATCCATAATGGTCCCAACTGTATTAGCTTCCAAGTTCCCACACAATCACAACAAAAGAGGAAGAAAAAATACCATAAATATTTCAACAGCCTATATGGTATATCATCTCAAAATACGTGACTATTTGTTAGAAGAACAAATGCTAGACTGAACTCAACATGTCACTTTTCTTTTGTATACAAACTAAGGTGCATAAAATGGTAGTCACTGTGCTGCAGTAGATACCCAAATACAACACGTCAAAGGTCCCAACATCGTTCTTCAAATGGCTATACATCCTCAATTATTTAAGGGGCTTCATTCCCTGAAAGCTCAGAAGAAAAAAAGGTTATTCGCTTTATAAACTAGTTAGCACTTAGCATGTTGAAAACTCAAATAACAGTGATGATATACCAAAGTAACTAAAGAGCTGAGGAAGAAAAAAGCATTCATTTCATGCACATCAACACAGAGACTTGCTTCCAGGAGGCAGAACATACTTTCACATTGATTTATTTCAAGATATGATAAATCTAAAGAACTTAAAAAAGCAGGACCTTTCAGTGGAAAAAAAAAAGATAAACACTTTACTCTATGACTAGCTTATTGGCATAATCCTGATAACAGAGTATTTAAATTGATATAAGAACAAACAGTACCTTGGCTGCCCTCATGCTATTGACTGCCATACGAAGACCATCATGTGAGAGTATCAAACGAGATAAGCCACCAGTGCTCAAACTGAAAATATCAAATAGTAAGATGACTCAACGTTAAGCAAAAGACAATACAGTGAAGTACAGGTTGAAGAAGAATGCTTAGTCACCCCAGCAATTTGGCAGAATCGGCGATAGAGCCGTCAGAAGCAGAAATAACGTCAAGCAAAGCTTGCATTCCCTGTAAAAGAGTGTACTTGTGAGTAAAAGGAAAGATGCGAGCTAGAGGTTAAGCGAGAAAGAGAGTCATACAGGTACAAATTTAGGATTGTTTGGACCAATCTGCGAACCAGAAGAAGTTCTGATGGTGGACTTTGGAGGTAGTATCTGAAGAAGCTCCGGGGGAGGAGAGTAAGCGCCAATGTCCACTTTGTTCCTCACTGGAGAAACCAAAGTTGAGAAATTTCAGTTAAAGATAATGAATTCAGGGGAGAAGGAATTTGAGTTTTTAAGACCTTTGATTGCGAGAAGCGTGCGAAGCCGGTTAAGAGCAGAAGCTCGGTTCTTGTGCTGTGAACGGTCCTCGACGGCCTGAGCAACGATTCCGGTTGGGAGGTGTTTAATGCGGACGGCGGAGTCACGCTTGTTCCGGTGTTGTCCTCCGGGACCTGAAACTCTGAAAGTCTCGAATTTGCATTGCTTCATCAACTCTTCGTCGCTATAATTCAAGTAATTAGGACCCTGAACTTCGGAAACAACGATGTCGGGATCGGTAACGCCGCCTACATCGTTACTGCCACTTCCACCGCCGCTGCCGTCGGAGGATGAATAACGGAGAAGCGATCGTAGTCGGTGGCTAAGTCCATTGGATAGAATAGTCCTGTGGTAGTAAGTAACAGAAGACGGAGACGACGGGGACGGGAAAGTTCGACGGACGATAAGAGGGAACCTGGCGTGAAAGAGAGCGGCTACGGCCATGATCGCCATGGCAGACCCGTCGCGACGGGAATGGTTTCGAGGGGAGATGACGTCTCGTAGTCTCGGCCCGGCCCAATAGGAACTATCTAGTGGGCTTGGCCCATTTAAGTTACACCAGGAATCACCACAAGCTAGAGATTGAAATTATTATCCAGATCCGTTTCGGTCCGCTTCAAAAAGATGAATATTTACAATTCTGGCCAGAAAATATGATTATATATGAACAGATCATACAGCCTCTTACAATAAAGTGATCAACCTTCGCTTTATAAACTAGTTAGCATCTTAAGCCATGTTTTTGTAGCAACTAAGGTATTAGAGTTAGAGCACCAAGTGTTGGCTTAAGACATAAGATCACAAGTTGATAGCTTTGGCAGCTTCTTGCTTAAGACATGGGAGGTAAGAGAACAGAGTCTCAGCATGTGACCCGTAATACTTTGAGAATATCTGAGACAGTCTCTTTGCAGTGTCCCAGGCTCCATTCGAATCGCCTGATGCAAGCTGAATCGACGCAAGCTTCACCATTTCATTTCCAATCACCACGTGTTCATCCTCATATAGCCTTTTCAGAATCTGCCACCAAACCCAAAATCTATCTCACATCTCACCCATACACGCGGCTGATTTTAGCTGTGGAACTAACATACCTATTACCAGTTGGGATTACTGAGATTTAAGAAAGTTTGATGGTTGTTTGAGGGATTTGTTCTCCATTGTCAATCAGTAAATTATGTTGTAGTCTAAACCGAAGCAATATCTCATATTAAGTGTTTACCTTAATGGAAGCTTCACAATGCTTCCTTGCACTCCTCAGTTCTCCAGCTAAATAGCACGCCTGAGCAACCTTATCCTCCGCCTGAACAAACAAAAACTTGAAACGTGATTCATGTCTGTTTTTCCGGAAGGATGGAGATGACATGGTAGATAAGCATGTGCAATTAAGAGTAGCAATGCATCAAGTTCCTTTAGCATAAATAGAAGAACTTGACTCACATCAGCAATGTCTTTGTTATACATGTGAAGGGAAGTTCTGAGCACGGCGATGGACCTTAAACAATCCGATAATACAGAAACATTGGCACGTCCTGAATTCATCAACTCTTCCACCCTGACATTCTCGAGAGACTCATGTGTTTAAGCGAAACTTCACATTTATTATATCAGTTAAAGCTTCAAGTAAGAACCTGGTACCTTCTCAGGTGATTCCACGCTTTGTTCACCTCTACATGAGAGTTTTTCACGTCACAGCGAGATCCACATTTTAAACATATCTCTGGCTCTATATGAAGGGAACCTCTAGGTTTAGTGAGTAAACTTGAAGCCACTTCACCGACATCAGTATACACATTCTCCCTCGCCTGTGAAAGAAACACAGTTAAACCCAAACTAAACTATATTGGTATTCCGAAACACTGCCTAAATCCTTCGATAGGTAACAGCTTAAGTTAAGATGGGCATAAGACCATGAACATTATCAGCAGGGAATTTTTCTTAAAATTAACTCCACGGGAGCTAAACCTATATGAATTGGGTTAATATATATATACCAGATTACCTGAAAATGATGATCTAGGCTTTTTGGAGCAGCCAAAAGATTATTTAGCTTCTCGGACTCGCATGTGGCCACATTACTATCCAAAACTACACCAGTACAATTTGTATTGACACAACAATACCCATTGATAACAAGGTCAGATACGTTAATTTGAGAACAGCCACGGCACCGACAATGGAAAAAGTACTCCTCTTCAAGAAATCTAATGCGATCTTTGCAATCCCATTTTCCGACCTGTGAATGGTAATGCATAAAGAAAAATAAAAAAGTATGGACTCCAAAGCACACAGCAGATATATGATACAGACCAGACGTGACAAATAGAGAGAAGAGGATCATAAGAATACCTCAGGACCATATGACAGCTCAAGGGGACAACCTATAGGAACAAACTCTGTTGTTCGCATAACAAGTCCACGTGAAAGGAAATACAAATGGATGTTTGGCTTGCAGGAATGATTGAACAAACTACCGGTTTTATACAGAGCCTGACCAACTCTGATCTGTGTATAAAACAGCAATAATAGATGTAAGAAACAGAGATCTTGAACAAAGACCGCATAGCTTCATAGACGAGCAGTTCAAAATATAGCAACACCAGGTTACAGATAGATTGGAGTCTTTTCTTCAACATTAGAGGACATAAACGGGGACGGATACGGGGACAGAAAAAGGGACGGGGACCGGGACAGGAAACGGCAAAATAAAAAATTTCCAGAAACGGGTACGGGAATATATATGAACTACATACCTAAGTATGTCCTCCAATTACAAGGTTACTTAAGTCAGTACTCCAATAATCGTATTATCTGATGTGATTCGAACTCATAATCACGTTTTAGACATTTTGAAAGTTAATTGAGTAGAAAAACGTAATTTTGTCTAAAATTGTCATCTTCTTCCTTAGCTGCTCGAGGGAAATCCTAAGTATTACAGTCGCTGGTATATCAACTTTTCTTTCAATATTTTCTACTCCAACTCAGATCTTTTACCGTTTTATGGTTCAATAGGGAAAGATCCAATGCTAATCTACCTATTTTAAACAAAAAGAAAACTTTTCTACGTCCCTATATTCTAACCCTTCCGTCCCCGTTATTGTTTTCCGTCCCTGCCTTGCTTGAAACGTCCCCGAAACGTTTCCGGTACGGGGACGGCTACAAAGAGACGTACCCGTGCGCTATTCTTTGTAAAGGGTGATACCTAGCTCTAAATGGGTTCTTTAAGTGGAAGATGCATCAAATAATATTCTCACAAGCTGTACCTCTGCCAAGACAAACCTGCTCTAAACTCTGAATCGGCTCTTTTGCTACAACGTTTCCAGCTGGGATGCACTTGAAAGAATCGCCGCTGGATTTCATACGGACAATTGCCATAGAGTTCACCTTGATTTGTGACAGCAGTATGATAGTCTACACAGAGAGGAAAAATCCAGAGATTGGTCACCACCTCAATAGGAAAACTTTCATTAAAAAAATGGCCAAAACATAATGTTGCACAGGCATCATGTACACAGATATACTTGTTCATCAATTCATGATAACAGGAACCAAATGCATATTATTTCAGGTTGTAAACATTTTTGTCAATGAGAAGAGATCTAATATAAACAATCAAAAACCAATTTAAAATTTTAATTTCATATCCTCGATTCCAGTTGATGAACTAAATTCCAATGACAAAATATCACAGAAGCAAAACCTCCTTGATCTTTTATAGGGGAAAGTATTACTTCTAAGCCTAAGCCATTAGCATCCACTGAACTCAATATGTTAGTGCCTACACAAATTCCAGAGAGAAAAGTTGTCAGGGAGGGAGATGTAGAGGAAAACCTGTGTCACAGAAGCTTTACAGACCGAAAGATCAGGGCAGCAAGATTTATTAAGGCACCAAATTAGCACTATGGAAAGTAGATGCAACTCCAACTTGCTCTCAGGATTCATTTTAGAATAGCTATGGGAAAGTCCCTGCATAAGACATAGGGTAGTCACTCCTTATTAGATCTTCTGCGACTTGCAAATGATGGGAAAATTTCACAGTAAAAAAAAAAAAAAAAACATACTAATATTTCCTGAAGGTTGGAAAGATCCATAGCTGTTTTCCCTTGATTTATCAACTTCATTATAACACGACCAGCTAAAACAGCATCAGATGGCAATACAGCAGGCCAATTAGCTCCCCTACATTCATGCTGGTGTTCTTGAATGCAATCAGTTTTAGAATAATATCTATTAGCTGATGTAACGCCATTAATATGCTCCACAACATCATCAGGTAGATTCTGAAAAATGTGAAGCTTGTCCATCTCATTTGTGGGCAGCATTCCACCTGATTGAATTTGGCAGGATTCTGAGCAGTACACAGGTATTGAGCATGATGGACATGGAACAGCATCAGCAGGTAACTCGTTCAGGCAAAAGTGGCAATGTGTTTCCCGACAACTTTTTGATATGACCTGTATGAAATGACATCGCCATTGAAACATGTTCAGTAACCAAAGAAGATGTGTCTGTCGAAGCATGAAATGGTTGATATGTTCATTGTTTCAGGAAACCTATTGGACACTAAAACGATGAAAAAATTATTATTGTTGTTTGAAAAACCATAATTGTATATCACAGCTCATACCACACTAAATGGTTGTTCGACATGTATCACAGAAGCTTGTTCAATGTCACAGTCTGATACCATACCCTTTCCTTTCTCTTTTGTCGATACACAACGAAGCTTCACTTCACTTTGCACGCTCGGTAGTACTTGATCTGCAGACCAATAATAGAGACAGGTCAACATCCAAAACGATAGCCTAAAACTGTCATGTAATATCTAACGATGTGAGAAAATCTCACCCACGCCAGCATAATTGCGTGTGTTTTCCGATGTTTGTTTATTCTGGTAGTCTGGAATAGCCTGAAGTTCGTTCCGTAGCTGCTTCTTCCCCACCGGTGATGACTCGAGAGACATAGAAACTGTGATGTCACGAAATGCATCTTTACAATTTCCAAGAACAGTATTAAGTTTGCCTCTCCTATACCAAGCCTGACACAAAGACAAATTGAAAATTGAAGTGACATAGCAGAACTGAGAGCTGAAATCTCTTAAAAATCCGAATTAACTGTTAGCAAAAAGAAACCTTTGCATAATAAGGATCAATCCGAAGAGCACGATGACAGTCCCGCAAGCTCTCTTCAAGAAGCCCCAGATTCTAAGACAGCATACATGAGAAGCCTCAAAGCTAAGAGATTCAATGATGGATGTAGTGAATTGAACCTCTCTTTTGCACGGAATATTAGTTTGTTCTTGAGCAATAAAGTAAAGACACAGAGATTTAACGAGTTCAGATCACGATGTGTGATCCTACGTCTCGGCCTGGAGTTTTTCCAGTAATCCACTATACCACAGATTACAAGCTTTTAGGTTTCTCTCTGCCTCCTTCTAAAACCTAGAGGAAATCAGAAATTTTGTGTTAACCCTAATTCCCCACATGCTTAGCTTTATATACTAAGTCAATTACAAAGATAAGACGGTTTAAACCAAACCGAAGCCCAAAGAAAACAAACCCGTTTCCTAGTGACTACCCTGTCGCGGGCCTAGTTATAACTCAATGATTTTCATCACCAAAGCCCAACAAATCTCCACCTTGATGACAATCACTCCAGAGTATAACATCTTCATCTTTGCATCCATGTGAAACTCCAGACAAACCAGCACCTTAGTACTCTTCTAAGCCGAGAAAACTCAAGGCTTTCTCAAACTTATCCACAGGAAGAACCTTTGTCACATATCAGCCGGATTCCTCTCTGTAGGGATTTTGGACAACTTCACGTCACCAGAAGCAACTATATCCCTGATGAAATGCATCCTTCTTCTAATATGCTTTGTTCTCTCATGATGAACGTTGTTCTTGGCTAAACTCAAAGCACTCTGAGAATCACACCAGATCTCCACCGAGTCTTGTTTGAAACCGAACTCCTCAGCCAAACCATTAGCCAGATAGCTTCTTTCGTAGCTTCCCCCAACGCCATGTACTCTGCCTCTGTCGTAGACAGTGCAACTACCTGTTGAAGACTCGACTTCCAACTAATCACACTTCCACCAGCGGTGAAAACATATGCTGAAATCGATCTACCTCTGTCCAGATCCGATGAAAAATCAGAATCACAGAAACCTTCAACCTTAAACTCCTTGTTCTTCCTGAATACAATCTTCAGATCCTGAGTACCCTTCAAATATCTTAGTACCCACTTCACTGCCGACCAGTGAACCATACTTGGCTTGCTCATAAACCTACACTAAGCCAACAGCATATGCTAGATCACACCTAGTTCCCAGCATCGCATACATAATACTTCCAATAGCATTAGCATATGGAATATCATCCATAATTGTCTCAGCTTCATTATCTTTGACAGCCGACAACTTAAAGTGCGAACCTATAGGTGTTGAAACAGATCTAGACTCATCCATATTGAATACCTGAAGAATCTTCTTGATATACCCGGATTGAGACAAAGTAAGAACTCCACCTTCACGATCCCTCTCAATATCCATACCAAGAATTCTTCTCGCAGCTCCTAGGTCTTTCATCTCGAACCTACTGCTCAACAGATCTTTCACAGTCTGTATCTCTTCCATGTCCTTTGAAGCAATTAACATGTCATCAACATACAAGAGTAGGTAGATAAAACACTTATCTTTACTCTCCTTTATGTAGACACAGTGATCGACATCACTCCTTTTGAACCCATGACTAACCACAAACTGATCAAAACACTTGTTCCACTGCCTTGGAGCTTGCTTCAGTCCGTACAGCGCTCTTTCCAACAAGCAAACATGGTCCTCTTTACCTTTAACCACAAAACCTTCTGGTTGCTCCATATAGATCTCCTCTTCAAGTAAACCATGAAGAAACGCAGTCTTAACATCAAGCTGCTCCAGTTCCAGATCAAAATTTGCAACAACAGATAGAAGAAACCTGATAGAAACATGTTTCACTACTGGTGAAAACACATCCTGATAATCAATACCCTCTCTCTGAGAATATCCTTTTGCCACCAACCTGGCCTTATATCTCGGTTCTTCTACTCCTGGTATACCTGGCTTTAACTTGAATACCCACTTGCAGCCAATAACCTTTCTTCCTTTGGGTCTCTTAACCAGCCTCCAGGTTTTGTTCTTATCAAGAGAAACCATCTCTTCATTCATACCTCCATTCCAGAAAGTTTTATCCCTACTTTCAATGGCTTCCTGATAGTCCCTTGGTTCTTCAGAACTCATCTCAACTGCAGCAATTAAGCAAAACTTGCCAAATCATAATCATTGAAACGGTCAGGTAGCCTTGTTACTCTCCTAGTTCGATCTCGAACCAACTGATAGTCCTGAGGTATATCATCTGATTCTGAATCTCCAACAACTCCACCTGAAGATGAACCTTCACCTTGATCTTCAGTAGCCGGAACTGTCGATTCAGACGGAGGGTGTCGATCGTCACCAGTGGGGGTGTCGATCGATACCTTCTCTGCGGCCCGGTGTCGACCGACACCAATAGGTGTGTCGATCGACACCATCTCTGGAGTCGGGTTCTCCAGCCCTGTTTCTGACGCAGAAACACCTTCTTTTAAGTCTTTGAACACTTTATCTTCAACAAAGACTACATTCCTGCTTATCACACATCTTTCATCATCCAGAAGCCATACCTTGTACCCTTTGACTCCTTCTGGATAGCTAATGAAAATTCCCTTCATAGCTCTTGGTTTTAACTTCCCTTGATCTACATGCACATAGACCAATGACCCAAACCTTCTAAGATGTTTATAACCAGGCTTTCTTCCCAGCCATAGTTCTTCAGGAATATTGCCATCTAAGGCCGATGAGGACTTCTATTATTTGGTACACAGCTGTGCTAACCGCCTCAGCCCAGAATTCTTCTCCCAAGCCACTCTCATCAAGTATACAACGCACTTTCTCCATTATTGTTCGATTCATGCGTTCAGCTACTCCATTCTGCTGTGGAGTATATGCACATGTCCTGTGCCTCTCAATCCCATGCTGCTTGCAAAACTCATTGAAATCCTTGTTCACGAATTCCAACCCATTGTCTGTTCTCAGACACTTAACCTTCTTGCTGACTTGATTCTCAACCAGCTTCCTCCATTCACAAAACTTTGTGAAAGCTTCACCCTTAGTAGACAAGAAGAATACCCATACTTTTCTAGTGTAGTCATCAATGATAGACAGAAAATACTGCTTACCAGACAAACTTAGAGTAACAGATGGAGATCCCCAAAGATCTGAATGAACATACTTCAGTGCTTCCCCAGAATTGTGCTTCCCAACGTTGAAGCTCAGCCTTTTATGCTTTCCCATTACACAACTCTCACAGAAATCCATCTCTCCAATTCTCCTCTTGTCAATGATGCCCCTTTTTGCCAGGATCATCAGATTCTTCATGCTCATGTGTCCCAACCTTCTATGCCACAACACTGTTTCATCGCAGGCAGGTTTCCTGGAAACACTAATGTTTGACTGTCCTATCACAGTCTCTCCATCAAGCAAATACAAAGAACCACACAGTGAACCTTGAAGACCCATCTTCCCGTTCTTATAGAACCTTGTCTTTCCTTTGCCTCCAGCATGATCAAACCCAAGCTTATCTAACGTACTTGTAGATATTAAATTTCTCTTCAGCTTAGGAATATACCTGACATTTGTCAATGTCTTCACCGTGCCACCATATGCCTTGATATTGATAGAACCTATTCCTTTAACCTCAACGGAATAGTCGTCCCCCAGTAGCACTTGTCCAGAGTTGAGCTCCTCGAACTTATCAAACCAGTCTCTCCTTGAGGTCATGTGATATGAACAACCCGAATCAATCACCCACCTCTCATGATGCCAACTTTCTGAGACTGTTAATGCATCAACTCCTGCTGATTGATCAATGACCACTGCTGCCTCGCCATCATCATCATTGCCCATGCGCTTTTTCCTAGCATAACAATCAGTCTTCTTATGTCCTTCCTTCTTGCAGTACCAGCAGGTGATTCTTGAACCCGATTTCGACCTGCTTCTGCTTCTATCACCGGAGTTCTTTTGACTCCTCTCAGACTGTCTCCCACGAGCCACATATGCTTCACCAGCTTTCTGAGAAGTTGATATTCCCAGTGCCTTGAGCTCAGTCTCCTTAGATCTCGCTGCATTTATCACATCATCAATAGAGATAGATTCTCTACCATACTTCAATGTCTCCTTCATGGAGTCATACTGTGATGGCAAGGAACTGAGCAATAGAATTGCCTGCACCTCATCCGCAACTGTAACCTTCACACTAGCCAACTCTGAAATAGTCTTCAAGAAGTCATCGACATTCTGATCGATTGACTTTGACCCATCCATCTTAAATGTATAAAACTGATACAGAAGATGAATTCTACTAGGTAGAGTTTTGGTATTATATAACTCTCTAGTGCTGCCCAAAGATCACGTGCTGTTGTGCACTCCTCTGTTTTCCTGAGGACATGATCTCCTAGATGGAGAGTCAACATGTTCATTGCATTCTCAGCTCGTTCCTCCCTCTTGGCTTCTTCTTCTTGAAGTCTTTCTGCGAAATCCTCTTCAGACTCGTCCTTTTTCTTTACCAGACTTTTAGGCTCTTTTGCAGGTGTTGATAATTCATCCTTCAAACCTGCAAGTGATATATGAGCCGTCATCCTTCTTTTCCACAAGGAGAAATCTCCTTGCCCATCGAAGATAGCCATCTTCACCTTCGAAGTCTTCTTAGAATCCATCACGCCTGATTTATCTCTGTTCAGACTCGGTGTCGATCGACAATGAATGGGTGTCGGTCGACACTGATCGGTGTCGATCGATACTAGACGGGTGTCGGTCGACACTGAACGCGACGCCTGATTCTGACCTCACCGCCGATGCCTCTAACCCAGCAATCAGCCACACAAACAAGAAAACCTAGCAACCACCGCCAATCCTCTCTGCCCTTGCTCCCGAAACCAGTAAACCTGGCTCTGATACCACTTGTAGTGAATTGAACCTCTCTTTTGCACGGAATATTAGTTTGTTCTTGAGCAATAAAGTAAAGACACAGAGATTTAACGAGTTCAGATCACGATGTGTGATCCTACGTCTCGGCCTGGAGTTTTTCCAGTAATCCACTATACCACAGATTACAAGCTTTTAGGTTTCTCTCTGCCTCCTTCTAAAACCTAGAGGAAATCAGAAATTTTGTGTTAACCCTAATTCCCCACATGCTTAGCTTTATATACTAAGTCAATTACAAAGATAAGACGGTTTAAACCAAACCGAAGCCCAAAGAAAACAAACCCGTTTCCTAGTGACTACCCTGTCGCGGGCCTAGTTATAACTCAATGATTTTCATCACCAAAGCCCAACAATGGAAGAACAAAAAAAAGGAAAAAGAGAGGAGTAGAAGGTCACTTACATGAAGGACGTTAGCCCTATTAAGAAAGAGAGAAGCAAGTAAGCTCTTTTCTCCATCAATGGAGTCTAGAGGAGCAACACGTAAGGCCTTAGAGTAGAAGCGCAAAGCATCGTTGAAATCCCGGCTGCGGAAGCAGAGATTTCCCCGGCGTTTCAAGTCCAGAGATGTCTCCTCGTTCTTCCCACAGCAACCCAAATCAGGATCTCCTAACTCACTCACCGCCTGAAAAAAACCCAAACCAAAGAAAGAGAAAGAGCAATGAAAAACTCCAATTTAAGACATGGAAGAAACACAGAGAAGAGTAGGTTTTGGGGTTTAGGGGTACGTTACTTGTTGGAATTGGGGAAGACCCAGAAACAAGCGGAGAAGAGAAGAAGAAGAGGAGGGGAGATCATCGACGCTGCTGCTTTTCACCGATTGAAGAAGATGCTCAGGAATCAGCGATTTCAACTTCTCCATTGTTTGCCTTTCAATATAATTCTCACACACTCTCAATTGTTTTTATACTCTTCACCAAAATGCCTCACTCTCCCATTTGATTTTCGTTTCGATTCCGTTTTATTTGTCACAGTTTAAGAGCTTCTTTCGGTTTAGATTTTCTTGCGTTTGCTTTCAGTTCGAATTTTTCGGTTTTCAAGATTTTCAATTTGGTATATCTCCGGTTAGGAGTTGGGTTTTAGGTTGACTAATCTGATTCGGATTTTAGAAATCAAAAATGACCATATTAAAAATATGAGACCGGATAAGTTTCCAATTTATTTGAATTCTGTTCGAACCGGATCAGATCGGATTATTAAGATCTAACACCTTTTTGGCCGAATTTCTACGATAGTGCTTGGTTTGGTTTAATCCAATCTTTATAAACTAAACACATGCAAAGAAGATAATTTACTAATTTAGCTTTCATTTTTTTTTTTCGGGTTTCTCAACAATTACCCCTTCTGAATTTTTATCATACAATTCACTTTGGTAACGAAAATTTAGGACCAACAATGTACTCTCGCAGCAACCCCCCTAACCAAAACCCTGATACGAGTTTCATATTCACACAGATGACAGATCAATCATGACGCCTTTCATTTCAAGTTCCAATTTCTTCAACCAGTTGCAGAGGACACAGCATCATCTGAGTCCACCTTCAGCTGCAACATAACAAACAAACCAAAAAAAGAACAACATTTATTAGACACACACGACATGACTTGCACTTCCCATGTAGCCTACAATTGTTATTGCAAATGTACCAGCTTTAAGTGATTGCGTAACGCTTGATGGAGTTGCCCCTTAAGCTTCTGGCACTGCTCTAACATCCGTCCTGAGTTCATCGTTCTCTCTAGCTCCCACCAAAGTCTTTCCACTGTTGTGTAAGGAAACCAAACCCCTGATACCTTTTTCCTTTTCAATACCTCTGCTGGTTTCTGTTTTCACAAGAGAGAAAAAAACATTTGTAAAACGCAAAGTCATGCTAAGTCATATGAGCTTCTTAAGTATGAAATCTGCGACCATATCCTTTACTCTTTTGCGCATGCGTAAGACTCCTGCAACTTAAACGTTCTCTATGTTTTCATAATTATTATTCAATCAGACCTTGAGAAGCTGCAAAACACTAGGGCACCTACGTATCTTAATATGGAGCAAAAAAAACTATCCTATAGCGAGATGCTTATAATCCAACAAAGAGTCTCTACAGCTGACAGCCATAGATCACATAACTCACCGATGATGCAAATGATTCCATGTACTCCAATAGCAAATTAGTGGCCTCTGTAAGACGCCCATAGTCAACATATAACTGAAACAAGGAAGCAGGACTTGCTTCTTGCCCACCCATTCCTAAAGCTTTTTCCTTCTGACCATCCTGACAAACGCACAAGAAAAAGAAGTCAAGATGATTTCCATGGAAGCAGAAGAGAACAACCTTACAAATGACTTCACTCTAATCTCTTAGTATATATCGAAAATATTACCTTGAACATTTGAACCAGCCAAAGAGGCAATTCAATACAAGAATCTGCTTGAAGAAGGGTTGCAGCAACAGTAACTGGTAGTCTAGCGTGTATGTCTTTGTACCTCTTCTGCATTTATACATATCCGGTACACAATTATTTCAAGAAACAAAAAAAAATGATTCAAGTTCGAAAATTCAAGCACATTTGAACGAACCAATCACACTTTCCAAGTAAAAGTCTCATTGAAAAAATAATGCAATGGCGTCATGCTGCTCTGGTTTCAGTGATAGCAGATAATTAAACAGAAGTAATTTCCAAGCAGGGATTCAGAAGTTACTGACAAGATAAACCTCAAGAACTTCCCAGTCACCAGCCAACTTAGAGCCTTGAACAGCAGGGCTTCTGTCAGGCGAATGAGTAGCTTCGTCATCCGTAGATGTTAACATAAGATTAGGCCTGAGATCGTTTCTGTAAGATAAATAAAACCACACATTAATGTTATTTTCGATAATTCACAAGTAACCAATAAAAAACCAAACAATTAAGATACAGTCACTCACGTCCACAGCGTTCCTTTAGCAGGGCAACATTTAATTGCCATATTCTCAAATATCTTTTCCAGCTCCCTGGGAATAAGCAGTAATTCTTTAACCTACGTAATTCTAAAGGAATATAATTCAGAAATTCCAAGCAAAAAAATTTACCTTTTCAAAGCTGAGCCTTTCCAAAATTTCAAAACAACAGTAAATGCCATGTCATACAAGTCTGCCTGGACAAGAAGGTCAACCAAGTCCGATGGTGGCTTTTCGAGTCCTGGAGTGAATACGAGAACGCATATTTATAGATATTGTTGTATTAGATGACTAGGAAACAGTCAGCAAGGTCTGTGACCCTTCTCAAATCATGCCTTAGGGAAATTGCATAGAACATAGTTAAGCCACATAAGCAGTCTGCCATGGAAGACTGATTCGATGATTCACAAAAGCAATCTCATAAATAAATGAAGACTATCAATATTGGTGGCAGTTGATGAGGCTCTTAATTTCCTCACATCATATTTAGGGTGACGATACGACGTGATTCTGTCAACTACAATTGCAGAAGCCTTTTACTAGTTCTGAAGCACGGATTATTCAAAGTTCCAACTGCCCCTATACTGCAAACTCAAAACAGACCATGGAGGAAGTAGGAGACAGTATACCTGAATATGTCCACCCGAAATTTTTCAGAGAAAGCAAATATTCTGCTGTAGTGAAAACAAACTCGTTTTGGAGTTTCTCGATATCAATGCAAATCCGGTCCCCTTTGAGCTGGTCATTACTCCCTACTGCAGCAAAAGTAATTCAAAATTTCGCTATTTATGTAATAATACAGCAACATAACAGAATGATGCTCCAGGGTTTAGTGACTGAGAAGACTAACATTGGTGCTCTTCTGCTCTTTTAGCCTTTTTCTCTGGATAACGCATGGATTCTTCTGGTAGTGGATCAATCCAAGCATATCCAGGATGAACAAGACTTAATGCATTGATAGCAGCAGAAAGTCCATTAAGCCTCTCTTGCAAAACTAGGGACATGTGTTTGTAATCCGTGGATGCTGCTTCGCTTCTCAGACGAGCAGAAAACTGATACATGTAACTTGCTGCCATTCGCCAATTGTGTCGTCTCATCTCGTAAGCATAAAGCAGCTTGTATGGATTTGGCTTAATCATTATCTCAGAACGCCCGGCCTACAAATCGTAGAAAGAATGAATGAAACATAGAAGTAATAAACCAAGCAGAAACAACCGACTCTGCTTCCCACAAAATACCTTCCAAAAAAGCTCTTGGGTGATCTTCTCTGTTAAGCCGATGAAAGGCAGCTGTCCATCACTGAGTATCTGCAATCAAAAGATAAATATTTATCGAAATTTGCTTTTTTTAGTCATGGTAGTACAAACATCTTTGCGGAGGCCTGAGCATTTAAGACAGAACCCACAATATCAGAATCAGTTTTAGTTCCAGAGAAACATACACCGAACAGCAAAGAGAAATTGCACATGAAATCATGAATGGCACTATTTTATCACAAGTACGGTGATAATGGTCTGTGAAATGCTCACGTGATACCAGAGAATATAGAGGACAAGGTTTCTTGGGGTTTTGGTGTCCATTTGCCAAAACCATAATTAAAAAAAAAATTAAGGAAAGTAAGCGAAGAAGCATTCTTGATATCTACCTTTGTTTTCCCACATTCAAAAAGAACTATTATGAAGCGCCTCAAACAGATGCGCTTAATCTCCTCATCAGGGTTTGAAATGATGGCACAGTAAGCATCATTCAAGAGATTCAGATCCAAGGTGAACTTGAAAACATTTGCCCACAGTCGTCCTCTACTGTAGGCCGCTGTTACAGGTAGACGGACGTTCTCACTACTTCCCATGAAATTCATGGCCTCATCTACTTGCTCAAGGGCTGCATAGGCAAACTGACAAGCTCCTTCACTTATATTGTACCGTTCAAAAATTTGCATAGCCCATTCATAGTAATGAAGTTTCCATGTCGCACAAGACTTGTCACCATCTGAATTACTGGCACCTTTTTCAACCAAATGGAGGGTCAAAAGAGGAAAAATCAATCAGCAAGACATACAGCCTAGTTTTCGAAATAATGGAACTGGCAAAGATTGAGAGCAAGAACAAATTTCTACGAGGAGCTCACCAATTGTGGAATGCGAAATTCCTGCTTCTTTAGCCAAGCTGTGTAACGCCTTCCAAGATCCTTCACCTGATGAAGCTCTACATTGGGAACCATGCCAGGGTAGATACATGAGATGTATGTTAAGAAAAAAAATGTCGAACAACAAAGGCAGGAATTGTCTTCTATGCGATTAGAATCGAACCCACAATTATGTATTGGCACAATATAATTCATACATGACCGGACTACAAAATTAGCATACTCCAAATGATAAGCACCTGAAGAAGCAGCGGATGGCATCACTTATCTTCCTCTCTCTTAGTATCCCGCATGCTCCACGTTGCACTTGGTCAAGAAGGCAACAACCACGGAGATGTTGAAGAAGACACCAATCTCCACTAGTATCTTGAGCATGTCCAAATGTTTTCTCCCCGCGTAAACTTGCCTCCACAACCACAAGGATTCGCTTGAGAAGGTAATTAAGAATATACGAAAAAATCAAAACAGGGCAATCAGTCAGCAATTAATTTTAGCTAGCAGTTAGCTAAATAGAACTTTTCGTTGGAAAAGGTTTATCAAAGAAGCAGAGACAGTTTTTTACCTCAACAGCATCAGACTGTCCATTCCTAATCAACCTAAGAGTAAGCTCAGTTGAGCGTCTTAGCAGTGAAGAAGAGTCCTCTCCTGTTTTACTATAACGAATCCAGCTGATAAAATTTTGTACCAAACTTGTAATGATTTGTGAACTCGGAAGATATCTCAAGTTAAATCGGCTGTCCACAATGCAACTTCGGTCACTAAAAAGAAGAATATACGCCAATGAGAAACCACATTTCCCAAGCATCATGTTCCATGATCTTTTGTCAATGCTACTATCTGCAGTGGAAAAACGATTGTGTCCAGTCAGAAATATTGGATCAGACTGTGAGGTATGAACATCGGCGGAATATTTTCCAAGGACAACAATCTACCAATCTGTAGAGATGAGAGTTTGATGCTGAAATCTTCCATTGAAGTTGACTCAGCCGGAGTGGTAACAAAGAAAAGGATGATGAGCCACTCTGAGACAGTATCTTGAATCATCGGAAGCAATTCAAGCCGTAGTTTGCATATGTCTTGCTGTGACATATTAACCTGCAGAAAGAAAAAGCCAAAGAAAAAAGAAAGAAGATTATGTGACATTAGTGTCAAAATATAAACTATATTGATTACATTAAAGGAATACTTTTTGACAATGATATGAGACAAAGTGGAAACTGACCTGCCCAGAGATGTTGAGCAGATAGCTGACGAGTAGGAAGATGTCAAAGGAAGACTCAAACATCACTTTTACAAACTGAGAAGTAGCTTGGACGACAATAGAACTACAGATATCAGATAATGCCTCACCATCTTTGTTATGCATAGATTTCTTAGGGACCAGATACTGCAAATAGTGCTCCATGATAGTAAAAACCTTTTCCCAAGATCCTGCCCTTTGACATAGACCAGAGAGAGCCAACAACATGTCAATGGAGAATGTTCTAAGATTTTTATGAGCTTCTAGCTCTTTTTCCCATGCTCTATCAGCACCAAGATCTGACCAAGTACGTTGACCTATGGACATAGCATATCCCGACTCAAGGATGTTAACTAAGCGAGGAACAATTTCATCAGATGAGATAACTGGCTTTCCAGTAATTGATTCATAATACATGGCATAAGGAGCACCGCCCCACTGCTTACTGATCTTCAAAGTACATTTTAGTACCTCCGACAGAATCTCATGTTCATTGTGAGACATGCCCAAGCCTAAGCTTGTCAGGTTGCTATGTTCGGAGGAAGGTCCTGTCAAAGGGCAGACACCGTATTAAATCTTAAGCGATTGTAAGCAACACAAGGAAAATCTGGCTCTAGATTATAGATAAAGAATCCTTTACATACCTCCAAGGCTGTGCTCAACGTTCTCTAATCCAAAGAACAGTGATACAGAATTGTTTCTAACTAAACCAATAACATCTGACTGAACCAGCAACGTGCGAGGTTCATTATTGCTGCACCAATGATCGAGATAGCATGTACAAAATTCTTCCCACCAGTGAAAAACTGAAATAGAAGTTTCACCAGTAACCTGACACACGAATAAGGATATTTCTGCGTTAATCACCCGGAGTTATGCCAACTAACAGTAGAATGCATTGTATCTACAACGTACTCTAGAACTTAGCAAGAACCAAACCTCATCCTCAACCAGTAAAAGAATTTCGCTTTTAAGCTCATCAAGACTTAAAGATAGAAACTCAGAATCGGTCCAGTGTTTGTTGTAGTCCCGTAAAGTTAGACGCAAGGCAACGCTGTGAAAAATTCCAGGACAAAGAAGTCTGCGTAGGAAGATTGATGAAATGAATCCTATAATTTGATCCTGCAAAGTGCAATATAGGTTAAGATGGACGCATACTTTTAACATTGTTTTACAGCATAAGAAAACATGCATAAAAGGTGAAACAGATTGGTTAAAAAAGTTTTCTTCAACAAAATGTAAGGTATGTTTTAGCATAAAGACCTTTGCAGATGAAAAAAGTGAATGCGTTGTCAGAAGAAGGTCATGTGAAGAACTCCTAGAACTCAGAAATAGCTGCTCAGAAATGTATTCTTCCTGCAAAGTGTAAGACCGTGCTTCCCTAGTTCAAGGAAAACAGTTTAAAAGAGAACATTATCCACCATCAAGAAACAAAAATTAAAGCAGTGAACACTAGAATATCTGTAGTAGTAAAAACCACAACCACTATGATAAAGATGCACTAGAGCAGCAATTCCCTCCACAGTTTAGAAGCTAACAAACTTTCTAGCTTATCCTACTAAACTTTTGACTAACTAATCTCAGAAATGTAACCTCTGGGAAGGGATTCACCTAGAGTTCTGCATTATGACACAGAAATTCACCTACTATATATTAAAATAATGTTTCCAAATAACAAAAATTCCAAGCTGAAGAGGACAGCGAAAATAAGAAGTGCACATATATTCAGAACCTCTAACTACATCAGTATAATGCATTTTACATGGAGTAGAATGTGTCTCAACCAAATTAGAAGAAAACAAGTCTTTTCAAACTTACATGGTACTAGATTTGTGGCACAACATGTGAGATGTCAATTCATCGGCCTTTAGAGTCCAGATCTTGTCGGCTGTAAATCTGACATCCCGCAATTTTCCCTGCGAAAGTCAGGAATTAGGATATGTAATTCAACAAAGTTGCAAGTAAAAGAAATCCAAGGAAGACGAAAATTCAACAGAGCTATGAGCAAAAGTTAAACAGAATAGCATGTAGGAGCCTAAGAAAGTGTACCCCTTCCAGTGGAATATTCTGTAATCCAGAATCTTGAGACAAAGCTATCCCCTCCCCAGAACTAAAGTTCAGGCTATATACAGTGATCACATCCATGCTGACGCCCTTCAAAAATTGGGAAAAAGGTATTAGAGATAAAATGCGATAGAAAATTAAGTACAAATGACGCCCTCCAGTCAACCTGTCAGTCGTAAAGGATTTGATTTGAGATGCAGGTTGTAATAGCTTACCATACTATTTCTATACAAGACAGCTAATGGAATGATGCCAGAATCGTAATCAGCTTTTCCCAACCATAACCTCAGACACATAACCCCTAGTGAAAGAAGCATGAACAAAAAATCAAAACCGAGGTAAAAGATAATCAAACAAAATCAATGACCAGCAATAGAACTAGAAGTATTACCCTCAACGTTTCTAGCAGCTATACTCTGACACAAAACCCTGGTACAAGCAAAAAAGTCCCAGACACGTAACGCCCCATCAGCATGAAGCACGCATATAAAATTTCTTCCGTGGACTTCTGGTATAAATAAATCTTGCACGGCTGCAACAACTGTCCCCCTACATTCCACATTAATTTTTGTTTATTTAGATGAACATAACGAGAAAGAAAATAAAAACGACATTAATTTCTGGTGTAAGCTTTGTTTCTTTCTTCCAAGTGTGTAAATGTAACGACATTTTTTTCTTCTAATAACTGTACTACAAATACGTGCCTTACAAATCCCCACAGACGACCAAATCCAGTATCATCACGCAGCTCTTGGTAGAAACCTGATCAGAGACAAGTCAAAATGATAAGAGAACTGAAGTCATCGAAATCGGGATATCAAGCTAGTGCAGAGTAACCCACCTGATGGTTGCTGAGGAGACGCAACAGGTTGGAAGCAAGAGACACAACCATCAGATCTCCCAAGAAATAGGAAGCCAGGCGATGCAGCGACACTTGTAACAGTGGTTTCTTTTAAGTAAGGTCGAACATCCAAGTGGATCAGATGATCAAGTGGGAAGACTGAGCCTGATTTATAAGCCGATGTATTCGAGAGCTTAAGGACGTAGACAACACCAGACGGCGTGAGAGCGTAAAGAAAGAAGACGAGACGACCACTATCACTACCCTGCAATTCAATTCCGTTGCTATAACTTTCAACACAAAGTAAGAAAAAAAGAAGCGAAGAAGACAGTTCAATCTACCTCGTCGGCGAACAGAAAAGCAAAAGGAGAGAGTGTATGAGCAAAGACGAAACGAAGCCCAGTTATTGGAAACCCAGATTTAGCAGAGAGCTGAAGAAGCTCGAGAACATTTGAGCTCGTTTTGTTGATTCTCCAAACGAAAGAGATCGGAGGTTCTCCGATTACACAGCTAGAAGCGTAGTCTTCTTCTTCTTCAGAAGGAAGCAGAACACACTCATTGTGCTCACTTGAATTAGTGTCGATAGTAGAAGGAGAAGGTACAGATATATCGACCCATTTGACGACATTTCCGCCGCCTGCAACTGGAACCTCCATACCGGCAGGTGAACTCCGACGATTCCCCTCCATTATTATTCTTTGAACCCTAAACCTTTCTTCACTCTGAAAATGACGACGGAAGAAAGACTCTCCGGTTCGGTATTTGATATACCCAAACAGCGATAATAATAACTCAGCCCATTAAAGAGGAAAAATCTTTATTGGGCCGATGAAAGGTTCGGCCCATTAAAACTGAAACCTAACATTCAACGGTGTCATTTAACTCCGTTCAACCCTTTCCTGAACAAACCGTCTCTCGTGGACGAATGTTAAAAAGCTCGTTGCAGCGATGCTATTGCTTCTTCTTCTTCCACATCTTCACGATACCTCTCGTTTTCTTCTTTATTGTTTCACATGGCTGCTTCTCTACTTTCAAAAATGTTGGAGAAAGAGAATAATCTTTCCAAGAGAAGTTTCTTTTGAATTCGTTAAATTGCTGTTTTTTCTTCTTTTTATCAATTCAATCTTGCATACGAGAGAATTCTGGTCCTGGGGAATTAGGGTTTCAATCAATCCTTAAGGAGACGCGCTCAATTCAATCAGCTGAATTCGATAATTTATCGCGGAAAAAGATGAAGTGCGCTGCCTTCAATCGATCTTCCTCGATCCATCAAGAGGTATGATTCCGAACACTTCGTCGGATTTAATTTCGGAATTCTTAAATTCATCAAAGGGAAGATTTCGTATGATTGGGATTTATACGTTGTGTATCGTTCTGGAGAAATTCAAAAAGTTCTTGTATCGCTTTTGTATTTTTGGGTAATTTTGCTGATAAAGCCAATTGATTTGATGAATTCCAGCTTCTTATCGTCGTTTTCATTCCAGGTGAATTTGATCATGATGGTAGGAGCAAGAAGTTTCAGAAATTCTTTGTCGCCATTGCGCCTTGGAGGTTAGTTTGATTCCCCTTTGTTACCATCACATGAATATCCTCTTTTTTTGCTCAATAATCAGCAACTTTTTGATGGTGATGTCGGTGATGTGTCTTTCTCATTCTCATTGTATGGTGTCTCGAGAAATAAATAAAACTATTTATTAGGACTTTGTTTATTGGTGTTGAACACAAAGCCTGGGCAAATGATTCAAGTACAAGAATTTTCTGGTGCTCCTTTCCTAAGTGATCTCCTAACATCTCTTTTCTTGTAGCTTGCAGAGTATTTTCTTCTGAAAATCAACCTCCTTCGAGCCCCGCGGGACAAGCGGCTGCACACTCATTAGCAACCTGATGCTTGATGAGTTCTTACCTCTCCTCGTATATTTTACAAGTCAAGGTAAGCTCTCTGATTGATTTCAACTTCCTCATTTATCTGTCCTCTCTCCAATCTGAGTAAGGTCTAGTTGTACTGTTGTAACTAATTATGTGGTAATTCTCTTTAGTGATTACTGAATTACTGTTATGTAAACTGTAATACTAATTTGTTTGGTCTGAAATTGCAGGTAAATTATCTGCACTTGCATTCCAATCTTAAGTTTATCCAGTTATGCCGGAGGAAGGGAAGGGCCAAATTGTATCCAAGGACGTTTATTGGACAAACCTTGTCGCTTTCCATTGAGGAAATCGTGCAAGAGCAAGATTATTCAAATTTAAGTTGTGCAAAGAGAAAGGTAGGATTTGGTTAATCATCGAGAATGCAAACATATGCTTCGTTGATAAATGGTGAGTTTATTCAAATGATTTGCATACTAGTTATCATATTTTGGTTAGGAAAAGTTAATAACCTTAGTAGTTGGGGTTTATTTTGTCTGCTTTATGTTTCTAAAGCTTCAGGATAACCGTTGAGGGGGCCATTGACAAGAGAATACAGATTGAGGAAGTTGTTAAGACTCAGGAGTAAAATTCAAATATACAGCAATGAGAGAAGGAAAGGTCAGATGATTCTAGCATCTCAAAACATTTATCCTTCATAGATGTCTCAAACCCCTGATAACATAACAAAAGTTTAGGATCGACGTCGTGTTATAATCACGGGTAAAAAAGACTTATTTACAGAAAGATCAGAAATACAGTCAGCCTACACTAAGTAACGATAAATTAGACCCACTGCCCATAGCAGCTGACTCACCTCTACAAACAAAGCCAGCTTTGGGAACTTGACTAGAACCACGCTCGTTAACAGATTGCTTTGGTCTCTTGCTGTACAATTCAACGCATCTGAAACAATGGAACTTGGAAGGTAGTTCATCAGAGTTCTGGATCCCAGCACATCTAGTATGATGCCACACACCACACATATCACATGCCAACATCCTCTCACCATCATCATCCTTTGTACCACACTTGCAATCAACTTTCCAATTCTCCACTCCTCTCTCCATGCGGTATCGGAGGAGCCCATGTTTTGATGAGCATCTCCCTTTAACCCGCATGACTCCATTTGTGCCAACTAAAAACTTCAGGGTAATGGAGTCATCTATAGAGCCGTAACCTAGGAGCTCCTCCACTTCAAACCTCTTGAACATTGCATACACTTCCTGAAAAGCTTTGGCAGCTTCGGTTTTCAGGTCGGAAACAGTAGCGTTCAATGGAAAAACCAACAGTTCAGGTGGCGGGGGTGGGCATTCTCTGGACTCATCGGAAAGCTCGACATGGCACCAGAGGTAGATTGCAAAGGGGTTAACTCGGCTAGACAGGTAATCTTTTATGAAATGCTTACAGTCAAGTATCTTTGTGGCTGCGTCAATCATTTTATCTCTTGTAGCCTGAGACCTAAACTCGGCCATGGTTTGTGGGCGCAATAAAGTGTCAAATAAATATCTTAAGTCGCATTTGATTTGCTCCTCCGATGCATAATTTATGTCTTGATTAGATACGCGGTGCACGTTGTTGACAGGTTCAAGCCTGAAGTTGATACGCAAAGGTTAAGATTACGCCACCTTGGTAACTACCAATCACAGGAAGAAAAAGAAGAATCATTACCTGTACTCAAAGTCGTTTGAACCAGGCTTGCAACGAGAGCAGACTACTCGAGATCCATCATCCGCCAAAACCCCTCCAAAATGCTTGAGACAGTAATCAATCAGCTGCGGAGAGGCTGTTTTGCAGATAGACCTTTTAAGAGCCCACCTTGTAATCCAGTGGGCTCCTTGACCACCTGCAGCTTTCAATATCTTAACCATGGCTTGCTGTACACGTTCTACATCACTCCTAGTCCAAGCACAAAGCACATCCGTCGTCTTAGTTGTTGTGGGTTTCGCTCGGTTCTCACGAATCAGCTGTAGCAGAAAGGAGAAGAGGTCTCTCACGGTCACAAGCTCTGAACAGGAGATTGATTGGTAGAAGCCAATAGTGGAGTGGAGCTGAGTTCTTGGATTCCTCCCTTGGAACATGAACTCGGAGAGAGGCGTCGCAGATAAGGTATTCACAGCACTCTGGTACACTTCTCTAGTGAGAGCATAGCTCCCAGATTTGAACTCATAACCCCACTCGCTGTACCACGAACAACCTCTAACCATTCCATGAAGCAACCGGTAGTCCATCGCATACTTCCTTGACATGTCCATCACACTCGCCTTCCGTACAGCAAGGGAGGAACAAAGCCTGTCCCAGAAGTCCATAATGGCACGACCAGTCAAGAAACCAGAGCCACCTTCTCGACCGTTGAGAGACAAGAGATGCGCATAGCCGTTGGAGTGGATAACGCCGTGAAGAAGGTGAGTGTTACCCTCTAGCTGAGAGTAAACCCAGTCCTCGGTGTCCAGAGCCAAGCTGCACCACTTGCAATTGCTGCCTTCGGACAGGTTCTGAGTATTACCACACCTTGAGCAAGCCTTACTGTTGAGGCTCTTACAGTCTCCTCCTGACCTTATGATGAAGTGGTACCTCTTTCTACACACTGGATTGCTACTCCAACCTTTAAAAACACAAACCAAACAAACAAAAAAAAGAGTTTGCTTAGTCTCCAGATTTCCATATATGCATGCAGGAGGAGTAAAAAAAAAAAAAAGTTTTCAACTTTTAAAAGTGGGGTTTAAAGTGGAATCTGGAAGGACGTGGACTCACCAACGACTCGGCAGTGGTCACAGTAGACGGATCTAGAGGATCTGGTTACATCCTCCTCCACAACGTCGAGGGAGACGAGCCTGGAAGAGAGATCTGAGCCGTCCGTCGAATCTCCGTGTCTGAGAAGGATCTGCCACGTCATCAAGCTCGAGAAGAGCGTGGAGGTAGGGAAAGTGACACGCGCGTGGGTCGCGAGGAAGGATCTCACTCCGTCACGGAACGGCGGCAAGGTAGACGCGCCGCCGCTCATCTCTTCGGACGGAAAAGTGGAGAAATCGTAGAGATCGGCGGAGATTCTGTTGCTACGCCTCGCTCTCTTCGCCTTCCGACCGCCATCCATCACAGCCATGACTAAAACAAGGGTTTTGTTTAACAGTAATAAGCCAAACTTGAAAATAAAACTAGAAACCAGAGAGAGAGAGGACGAGATTCGAGATAGATACAGAGGGGAGAGAGAGGAAGAAGAAGGGGGGGGGGTTTTAGGTGGCGTTTTGGCGGAGAGATTTTCCCTCTCAAAATTTAGGATTAGGGTTTTTGTTTTTGGGGGTATTGACCAAAAGCTTGACCGCTTCTGAAGGGGAAGGTGCTTTATTCTACTCACGATTCCTGGAGAGAGGCGGGTCCCACTGTTTCCGAATTCGAGGCGGTTTGATTTTCTTTTCTTTTTCTATACGCCTTTATGTTTTTTTTTGGTAGTTTTTTCCTCGTCTTCGTTTGATTCCTTTTTATTTTAATAAATCGATAAAGTAGCCGTAGCTGCTCTATTAATCTTATCCAATCCCGATCGTAGCTCCTTAAAGATCTCTTATATTTCTTGGTGAATATCTGTATATATTAATCCAAAATATCTCTTATATTTTTTTTTGTCCTCATCCAAATACTTACCTAAAGTCCAAAACAAATAAAAGAACATAATTTCTCACCCAGTTTTTGTCCTTATGTAAGGTTGATAAATAATTAAATACTAGACCTGTAGTTATATTTCAAATTTTGGAAAAATATGTCATATTTTATGTGTGTTTTGCCTACTAAGCTGATTATCTCAACTTGGGTTGACCAAATAGAGATGATTATTAGCTTACCTTACTTTACAACTTAGTTTTCCTGAATCAGCACAATTGTCCCCATAATTCCAATACTACCATTTTTTTTTTTTTTGACTTAACTTAACAACGAAGGGTCCACATTCCACAAGACCATTTTTGTTAATTATAGTAATCTGATATAAGGTGAACAAAAAAAAAAAAGTAATCTGATATAATAAACCTTATGGTCCGTATCTAATCTCAACCGTTTCTTTCAGCTGTTATGGAAAATTGGAAATTCTACCGATTCAAACTTATCTCCTTTTTTGTTAAAAACTTGTTCTCTTTTCTTGCTAAATAAATTTGGGAAAAATGGCATTTAAATCCTGAACTACCGAGAAAACGCTAAAAAAAGCTTGTCAGATATTGTGGTATAAAAAAATCTCAAACTTTTGTTGACTTTTTAAAAAAATCTCAAACAAATCGTTGACAAAGTCGATTTAAGCCCACCGTTAACTCCCTAATAACACCGTTTAGTGGAACTTAAAACGACGTCGGTCGTTTTGTCATACGATAAAGCTGGATTAAATTGGCCAAAAGGAGGTTCGAACCCGAGACCCCGAACCCATAATCGATGCTCTTTTAACCATTTTGCCACGGTAACTCATCGAACATTTATCGAATCCTAATTTATTTGAATAGACTTTTCAACATATTTTTTATTCTGCACAAGAAGGTAAACGAGGTCATTTTGGGTTTAGGGTTTAGGGTTTAGTGTTTTGGGTTTAGGGTTTAGTATTTTGGGTTTAGGGTTTAGTGTTTTGGGTTTAGGGTTGAATATTTTGGGTTTAGGTTTACTGTTTAGAGTTTAGGGTTTACTGTTTTTGTTTTAGGGTTTACTGTTTTGGGTTTAGGGTTTAGTGTTTTGGGTTTAGGGTTGAGTATTTTGGGTTTAGGGTTTACTGTCTAGAGTTTAAGGTTTACTATTTTTGTTTTAGGGTTTACTGTTTTGGGTTTAGGGTTTACTGTTTTGGGTTTAGGGTTGAGTATTTTGGGTTTAGGGTTTACTGTCTAGAGTTTAAGGTTTACTGTTTTGGGTTTAAAGTTTACTGTTTTCGGTTTAGGGTTTACTGTTTAGAGTTTAGGGTTTAGGGTTTAGGGTTTAAAATTTGTAAACCCTAAACTCTAAACAGTAAACCCTAAACCCAAAACACTAAACCCTAAACCCAAAACAGTAAACCCTAAACCCAAAACACTAAACCCTAAACCCAAAACAGTAACCCTAAACTCTAAACATTAAACCCTAAACCCAAAACACTCAACCCTAAACACAAAACACTAAACCCTAAACCCAAAATACTAAACCCTAAACCCAAAACCCAAAATGACCTCGTTTACCTTCTTGTCCAGAATAAAAAATATGTTGAAAAGTCTATTCAAATAAATTAGGATTCGATAAGTGTTCGACGAGTTACCGTGGCAAAATGGTTAAGAGAGCATCGATTATGAGTTTGGGGTCTCGGGTTCGAACCTCCTTTTGGCCAATTTAATCCAGCTTTATCGTATGACAAAACGACGTCGTTTTAAGTTCCACTAAACGGTGTTATTAGGGAGTTAACGGTGGGCTTAAATCGACTTTGTCAACGATTTGTTTGAGATTTTTTTAAAAAGTCAACAAAAGTTTGAAATTTTTTTATACCACGATATCTGACAAGTTTTTTTTAGCGTTTTCTCAGTAGTTCAGGATTTAAATGCCATTTTTCCCAAATAAATTTAAATCCGTGACTTATATTGACCAGCCATAACTTAACAACGAAGGGTCCACATTCCACAAGACCAAGACCAAATAAAGAGACCTCTCAATTCTCATAACCAATTTTTTCCACACCCAAAAACAAACATAAAAACAAAAAGTCATACATCTCGCCAGATCTTTTTTTTTTTATTGCTTTTGTAACGTTTCCTTATTCATTTGACAAACACTAGCAAACTAACTCAGAAGAAGAAGCGAAAATTAGAGAGAGGAGTGTCTCCTTCCGCGCAAGCTCGGTGTACACGTGTCATCCGATCAACGGACTTACAAATCCCACTGCAAGACCAATCGAACGACGCTGCACACACGTTCCCCGCCTGAGCTTTCCACTGACAATCCGGTGGCGTCCCGCAACACATGGACCTCTCGTCCACATGCTCCACCTCTAAACCTAGCAGCCACGCTCCTAACGACACGTCCTCGTTCGCGTACCGGTGCAGTATTCCCCTGCGCGCGTGTCCACGTACACAATCATTCCCCAAACTTATACATCAAGAAACATGAAATGAAATGCTAGATCAAGAGAACTCACTGGTTAGTGGAGATATACGCAGCCAAGTCTTTAGAGATTGCGTAAATCTGTCCAGTCGCATGCCTGAAGTACTTGTTCCCTTCTTCTCCAAATTTCCAAAACTCTGGCTCGTGGTACTTCACTCCCCTGATGTTCACATTTTCAAACTTTTTTCAGACATCTAAAGGTTTCAAATTTCTATGATATTGTTATAAAGTTTCTTACTTTTGTGAAAGAACAGGACCAGACTTCATGCATCCAATGTAAATCCTCGGTCTTGTTTGATATCTTGCAAGCGTTGTAACAAGCATCCCTAAATTGACATGGACATCATCGTCTACCTTCACGTAAAACTCTGCATCCCACATTGCTGCTGCTGTTGAGAAGTAAAGCCTTGTCTTGGTCGAGAGCTGGTGATATCCTTCAATGTGTTTCAGCCTCAAGAAATCTTTATGCTCCGAATCCTCCTCATCAATGGCTCTGTCTAATACTCCTCCTGGTGTTGCACTGTGTCCTATCACAAACCTGTGACAACAACAACAAAATGTAAACTTTTCTGATTTTTATGAGGTTAATTGTGTTTTGAAGGTAGTGAATTGAGTCTTTTTTTCTTGATACTTGTGGCTTACTTCACAACCTTACAACAATCCCTTTCTCTTTCTCGATTTTCTTAAGCTTCTCTCCTGTTGGCATCCATGTCTGCCTCACCGAGTCTCGTCTTTTCCTGCTGCTGAAAGCTGTGTTGATGCCTATCACTGCAAACGCTTTCTGCAGACTCTGGTTTTTCGGGCTCCGTTCGCTCCAGAACTCACTGTTTCTCTGGCTGGTACGTCCTGCTGCTAACTCTAGCTCCAATGTTGACATCGTTCTCTCCAATGCTCTACACATTTCATAAACACTTTCAGTGTTGTTACCTTCTCTGTCTCAATCATGTTTGACAAAGAATAAGACTTTATTACTTTACTGCTTGGTGGGTTTTCGATACTTCTCCTATTATGTCTCTTGATTTGCTTTCTATCAATTTCTGATAATCCAAAGAGAAAAAAACTTGTGATTAGTGAGCACATGAGCAGGCGTTTGATTATGTGAAAGTTTAGTAGGGAGAAGTAGAGAAGGGGTTATTACGCGTTTATGTTCATCGCAGTCCTTTTGAATCTCTACATGTTTGGACAAATGCTTTGCGAGATGTTGATCCTCTTCTTCAGAAACGTACGAGCGACTTAAAGTTCGACTCATGAACAGAGATCCTGCAAGAAAGCTGGCAAGGCACAGCACTATTATGGCTTTCCCTGAAGCAGCTTTGGGCCTCATCTCTTATGCGCCTCTTTAGTCCTAAATCTGCAGACTGATCATGAGGACGATGCATAATCAATATACTTGTATGTGCATTTACTTTACATGCTTATATGATCATGGCACTAGTGTATACATATGCTCATTGGAATGCTAGAAATATCCAACTTGAACCCTCTTTACATTTCTAATATGATCAGAAACATGCCATTTGCAGGGGATTTGTCAAAGTCAAGAACATTATGGGCAAAAGATATACATCATCAAGGAACTCAAAGGTCAAATTAAATCTTGCACAGTTTCTTACAGCAATAAGTCTCCAAATTTCATAAGAATTGATAGTTTTAACAAACTCAGACACATAAGATCGATGATTGAGAATCTTAGACATACCTCTTTATAAGCGCATGTGGGGCACAGAAGGAACTGAATTTCTGAAATATGAGAGCTGTCAGATTAAGAAACAAGTTCTGAAAGCTCATGAGATGTTATTTATACAAAACTAACACAAGAATGCAGTTGCAGAACGGCAACGGCGTTGATGTTTTGCTTCTCTCTCTCTCTCAATCTGTCTGTCTTTTCATGCAATGTGCATGTCCCAACTAACTATCTGCATATATCAGATTCTTCAAAACAAAAGAAAAACTCATAAAATTCTAATTGCAGTTAGTATTTGCTTTCTTTTCTTTTCCTTGCAACAATTTAGGCGCTTAGTGTGCTGCTTTCACAACACATGACTCAAGTTCTTGAACAGATGAGCGTGAATGTAGTATAGACTATGGAGATGTAACCTGACGTAAGCTTGTAATACTATTGTAGAATTACGTGAATTTGGAACAATTCTCTTCTCAAGTTTCACGTAATTTTAAAATAATATTTACAAGCAATACCATAAGCTGCAACATCAAGTTAAATATCTATAACACATTCACGCCCAGTTTCTGAGTATCTTGTTTTGTAAATACTTTAGAAACTGATCCAGACATAGAAGTGGTCTTTTTACAAAACCAAATACGGTTTTTAAAACCTCTGTTTTGCATTTCCAAGTGAAACCAATACATTGGTCTATAAAATTTGGTCGGTCCATCTTGTAGAGGTTGTAAACATTCTTGATCCAAGCTGCAAGAAAATCTATCAAACTTAAGCAACACTTTAGATATGTTCTGTTCAATTGGAGCATAATTATTTTTCTTTTCAAAGTCAATGCAAAAATTACAACAACAAAAAAACTCATACTATATTTTCTTAAAGATTTAGTGGTGAAGACACTATAATTCATTGAGATTGATGCAGCAACGGAGCAGTGTGTTGTGTGGACCTTCTCTGTCTGCCCGAAGGTTACAGCCAATGATGCTTACCTCACTATATCTTTTAGCTTATGATGTCAATATCTATGGGTATTGACCATATCTCTCTCTCCAACTTTAAAGATGTCTTACATACAAGTCTATGGAATAATCATATGCCTCAAAAGTCAAACCCCGTTGCTGTTAAACGCTAGGAATCGCCAAGCAAAAACGTTGTTTTAAGCAATTATACCGGTTGATGTTCTCCATCTTTACCCCAAATCTTATAAACTAAATCAGTCACATCACAAAACCAACTAGCTTAATACATTATTAATTCATAGGACAAGTTGTTCTAAACCTTTTAAAGTACTAACTCATCATCATTACAAACCCAAAACTCTACCCCGCCACTTCCAAAACATATGATTACAATCAGATTAATAAGCATAAAGGATCTAACTCTTCAAAAGTTTCCTCTACTATACCTAAGGAAACATTCAGCAAGATGATATAACACACAATACTTAGTCAAATTCTTGGCTTCTCCGTCGTGGAATCCTTATTTTCGCCATTTTCTAAATCCTCCATGCTATTAACATCGGCGCTATGATGTGTCGCGGACGGACCAAACGAATACCATCTTGACCAGAAAAGATAATTAAAGAAGTTGATGAAACTCAATGAAGCTAATAGCCAGTAAAAGAGATCTAATCTGTCTTTGTTTAAGTCGTTATCGCCTAGCCAACCTTCTCTTGTCCTGGAACCATTAGCTGTAACTCTGTTCACGGTCGAGACAAGAACAGAGCTAAGGTAGAACCCGAAAGAGTAAGAACAGTAAGTCATTGCTGTGAGAAACGACTGCATGCTCTGTGAAGACTGTTTGTAGAAAAACTCCACCAATCCAACGGCTGTAAACATCTCTGATAAACCGAATATCAGAAACTGTGGTGCGATCCAGAAGATCGAGAGCGTTACGTTCTGTTCCAAGAACGACTCGCGTCTCTTCTTTTCCACTAAAGCGGCTGCAACCATCGAGAAAGTTGCTAGGAACAGTCCAGTGCCGATTCTCTGAAGAGGAGAGATTCCGGAATCGTTCCCCGTGAGTTTTCTAGCGAGTGGGACGAAGAATGTTTCGTAGAGAGGAACGAAGAAGATGAGAATGATGTAAGGGATGGCTTGAAGTGAAGCTGGTGGGATTTGGAATGTTTTTGTGATGTGTGTGTCCATGGAGCTTCCTTGCTGAACAGAGAAAGTTTGGAGCTGAGCTAAAATGGTGTTGAAGATGATGGTGCACGCGAAAATCGGAATTACTGATAATAGAATCTTGACTTGATGGACTTGTTCGACTGTGCAGAGTCTCCATGGACTCTCCATTGCTTTGCCTTGCGTCTTGATGCAAGCCTTGTCAAGAAACCTTCACGTTTTTGCGGATAAAGGTTGTTTAGTTAGTTATTTATTTTGGCGGGAAACGTAAAGAGATAAAAAGACAAATCACCTGAACTTATTGTTATGGAGGAGAGGTTTGACACCAACAACATCCGTTGAAGGTTGATGAAGCATGTTTGGGTTTGAAGGGCAAATCTGTTTACGTTTAGTGATGGCCGCTACGAAGACCTGATCGATCCAAGAATGTCAGAAAATGAAACTCTTATACATGACTCAAAATGTATCAGAGGCCAATGTTTTACCTGAGCAATTGGTGTGAAGATGCTACCACGAGGAGGTTTATTCCTATAAAAGTTAGTCCCTGCAGCGAGGCTGATCATCCCGGCGGCCATAACAGCCGCCGAGACACCAAAGCCGATGTCCATGCCGGAATGCGTTTGCACCCAAACTAAGAGTGTGAGTGCAATAAGCTGACCCATTGAGAAGGCGAAGTAAGCCGCATTGAAGAAACTAGATAGCTTCCTTAAATCCTTTCTTTGAAACTGGTCTGCACCGTGAGAGATGATGTTCGGTTTGAGACAGCCGCTCCCTAAGGCCACCAAACAGAGTGCTGCGTAGAGTGTAACCGCCTTGTAACCAGTTGCCTCTATGCAGTGTGTTGTGGTGTTCTTCATGTTACATTCTGGTGGTCTTAGCTGTGGAAGATGAGCTTGTACTGACAATAATATGAACCCCTGTTTCATTAATGTACAATGTTTTTTTGTCAGCCAAAACGTACTTCTAAATCTGTCAAACAATACACAGATATGACCATATATCTTTTGTAACTAAAATTTACATGTATGTTGTGTATGCTGGAATCAAAACATGCTTTCAATCAGTGATCTTACTGGAGTTTTCATGTTGCTTAAGATGTATAAGCCTTAAATTTTGTCACTAGCTATTGTGTGACTTTAATTAGTTATAACATACAATATAGCGTAATAAGATAAAGAAAAAAAATCATATTATATAACCCATTTGCTTTTCCAAAGAACCGAAAGTTTAAACAAGAAAGATTTAGTTCAGTCACTTTAGGTAGAACTTTACGTTAAAGTTTTGGACTTTTGTCTAAAAACACTTCTAATTGCACGTTTTTAATCACAAGTTACTAGTTAGAGAAGAAAGTGATATATGTAGAATATTCAAGAGCATCTTAAACAGAAAGGCAAAGAGTATTAGAAAAGGAGAGAACATACAGATATTTCAATGACGCCGAAGACAAGCATGGTGCGGAAGCTTCCAAGGTATGAATCAGAGAGGAAGCCACCAAGAAGCGAGAGAAGAAACACCGTTCCTATGAAGTTAGTCACGAGGTTTGCGGATTTGGACAAAGGAAAATGCATCTCATTGAAAACGTATGTGATCAAGTTGTTCCCAACAGCTGCAATCGCCATCATCTCAAAGGCCTGGAGGCCTGATGATCATAGACATATGTACACAACCCATCAATTTAAGTTAACATGCCTTAACAAAATGCTAAACATGGACTGACCCGACCGTATGCAACATGTCTAGACGATATGAGAATATACAAACAACTTAATATTGACGAGAGCATGAGAAGGATGTATACCTAGAACAAAGAGGGCAGCTCTTGTGCCACCATGCTTGTTTGGTCTGCATGGTTGGCCTCGAGAATCAACGCAAAGATCGTCCGATGATTCCTCGGACGTGTGTAGTCGTCCTCTTTTAGCTTCTTCGGATAAATCATGATGAACATCCATAGCTCTTTCTATTTTTCTTATATTATAGCAACAGAAGGAAGATATGAGTTTGGCTTTAGAAGAAGTTGGCAGAAAACTAAATAAAAGAGGTGGGGAGAGGGAGGTACTTATAATGTCTTGTTCATTCATTACTCCTTTTTTTAATTTATACCAAAATAGAAGTCATGAGAGAGAGAGAGAGAAAACTAATAAAATGTTATCCAATCAGAAACCTTCTCATTTGTATTTTAGATTTTATAAGACTTCTTCAGTGTAAATTATTATATAAGTAACAATTGAAAAAAAGAAATCTATAGTAATATATATCAATATTACTATCAAACAGTTATAAAAATTAATATACCTCCTAACTTAAAATTATAAGATAGTCGACAAAAGAAAAAGCTGACAAAAATTGGATGAGAAACAAAAAAAATAGAAATAAATTTGAATTCCGTTTTTTATCTGTTTAAATATTACTACTAGCAAAATTGTATTATAATTAATAAAACCTTGCTATTATTCATAATTTTTCTTTTTGTTTCTTAAAACTTGGTGTGATCGGATATATCACATGATCATTAAGTTTACTAAACATCTTAGTGTATTAGTGTAGTGGAAAGAAATGGACCCACTCTCCAATATGTTTAAAATGCATCATCATCATCATTACAAGAAAATTTGACCTTTGTCATTAATTTGTCGCTCCGGGGCATAAACTATTGTTTACTACAATGTTGTCTTCACATTTACGGCTGATCGATATATAGTTACGATTTGATCATGATGACAATGTTTTGACGAATTTTTCCTTCCCATCAATGTGATTAGTTTAACCCTTGTTGTCAGCACTAGTAGAAACTTGACAATAAATAGAAAGTAATTAAGTTTACAATATCATTATAACCTTTTTCTTAGAACAAAATTCTATGATTTTCATACCAAAAAAAAATAAAAAATTCTATGATTTCCCACAGTTATTAAGTAATTAGAGATTTAATGTGTATATCTATGCAGTCTACTGGAAAATGATCATGGAATTATTGTGTAGGGGATGCAACATCCATAAAATATTGGTAACAAAGTTTAAAGGTATTTTTTTTTCTATGAAAAGTGATTATTATTTATCTACAAAAAGGGAATACTTAAAAAGTTTGGTAAATTTAGAAAAACGTAAAACAAAGCAGACTTTTGTGTTACAAAAACAGAGTGAACTCAATGAGAGACTATAAGGGGCAGAGGTGATGCCACCGTGAGAGAAGTGCAATGTTTGAAGGTATTCGGTTTGTTCTTGCATTAAAATCATCAACGAAAATTGATACCGACCAAGGAAATCACATAATTTGGAACCAGAATAGACAATAATGTTAGGTCTAAATAATGTTTTCCTTTTCCAAAATTTACACGCATTTGATACACGATAACAATAATATAAATAAAAACAATCAAAATCAGAACTTAGCTATCTAATAAAAAAATCTAAGGGGGTGTATTGAACTATGAATTTTAAGAGATTTTGAGATTGTTTTAAAATCCCATGTTATTCAACTAGGAATTTTAAAATGTATTTTCAAATCTGGTGTTATTGAATCTGAAATTTACGTAAAGTCATTCAGGATCATTAAAAATTCTCTGTTATTCAAACAAGAATTAAATTCATATCAAAGTCACTGTTATTGAAAATGTTTTAAGTATTGGGATTTTAATATCTCTATGAGATTTTGGAGTATTTCAGGAAACTTTCTTAGTTTAAAATATAAAAACCCAAATTTCATAGTTTTAGCTGGGATTGCAGGGAGTTTTAAATTTTTAATACAAAATCATAACAACTTCTTTAAATTCACCCAAAACCATCAAAATAATCTAAAATCTTATTTAAACTAAAATCACCCTAATGAGTTGAGATTTTAGATAATTTTGTATTAAAAAGGGAGAACTAAAAAATTACAAGAATTATCAAATCAACAAAAAGATAAACTAGCTAGAAAAGAGATAGGAATCTAGAATTTAAAGATTGAAACGTTTATAGTGATCCATCTCTTAAGTTTCATGTACAAATAATTAATGAATGGCGTTTTTTGATTATGTCTTTTTTAATTATATGGATTCTTTTTCAATTGTTTTCTATTTATTTTTTGATCTTCTTAAAATGACGACCTTTCTTTTTTTAAGAAAAAAAAGTTTTATTTTCCTTACTAACTTTTTTTGGATGAGCTAACATATATATACTGGATATTAAATAGGTTGTACTTAATTTGAGTAGGAATTTAAATAAAGACATGCAACACATCACCAACAATAAGCTTCCCCTTTTCCCGATTTATTGAATAAGCGTCGTTCGACTTCGGCAAATTTATAAGAAAATAATCAACTGATTTCTTGAATCTTCTATGTAAGTAGTGGAAGGTGCTCCTTAATGATATGTTTCTTATAAATATTCATCTTCTTTCTGTTTTTGTTTTTCTTTTCTATTTTTGTAAGCTGCCTAGTTTTTTTTCTTTTTACAAATTTTGACTGTTCTTTTACAAATTATATTTTATGATTATTTAATGAATTGACTATAATTTGGAGATAATTTTTACTTATTAGCCCATCTCTAAAAGTAATACCATATATTACGAATTCCGTTCAATTTCAGCTCTGTCAATGTTATTTTTTGGGTATATCAATATGATAGATATATAGGTTAAGCACCACTTTAGTTTTGTGGGATGGGGCATACAGAATGACATAAGTGAGACTATGATAAAACTGAGTATTGATTATAGGCTTGTGGAATCTTTTCATCGGCCTTGAAAGTTAAATCAGGATATAGTTGGAGAGGCATTTCAAATCCCCATCCCGACCATACCTTTTCGATTGACAATAACTAGATTATTAATTATCTATCTTCCTTTTCGAAAATGATGACTCCATGTGATTCTGCTAATATTTTTTATTTTTAATTTATAAAAAGAACAATAACATATGCTTAACCATAACATGAAATAGGAATTTGAAGAGAGAACGAAAACGAAAACGAAAACGAAAATAGAAATCATGTTTCTTATTTTTGTATAATGCAAATCTTGTAGAAAAACAGATCGTGAATATTTGAACCGAAAAAGGAAATAATTAATAAGGGTAGGTATCTTTTAGACGTGTCAATTAGATAAGGATATACAAGCTATATGAAACCATTTCTCTTCTCAAATCTGGTAGTAAACTAAACATTATGTATTAGGTCAGATGACTATTTTATTTTGTACAACTAAGTAATAACCCACGTCATGCACGAAGTGAAATACATAATAAAATAATTTATTATTATGATTTTGAAAATATAATATAAAAACAATTGAATATAAAAAAAAAATTATGCTTGCAGAAAAAAAATTATGCATGTAATACTATATTCTGAAAATACAATAGATAGTTTAATATTGAATATAGTTTATCATTTGTATATTTATGATATACCATCAGAATATAATTAAAAACTTGATTGCATGATTTTAAAAAAACTTATTATATGATGTTTATATATATGTTGTTTTAAATTAACTTTTCAATTAGTGTTCAATCAGTAAAATAGAAAGAAGAATTAACCTCTTAATTAAATCATTTTGACAACTGATTTTTATATAAATGGAATGTGATAGTATAATTTCTTTATATTTGCTAATGTCATAGGTTTATTAATTAATGTTCCATCAGTAAAATTAGAAGAACAATAATCACTTTCATTAAATCTATTTGACACAGATATTTTCAATTTGTCAATTTGAATTTGAACAATAAAAATATTTTTAATAATTTAACTTTTTTAAACCAAGTTAAACTATTTTTAAAAAAATAATATCTTTATATAAATATTTCCAACTTTTTCAAGTTGAAATATTTATTATAATATAAAATTATTTTGGTTTAATTATATGGTTTTATTAAAAAAAATAACTAAAAATATTGCTCTTAAAATTGGATGTTTATTAGATCAAACTTTTTATTTTCATGGTTTCTTATCATTTTGATTCTTTTTATAATAGTATTTTGAACCATCACACATCTTCATTTCCAATGTAGGACTTTGAAGACATATTCATAACTTTTAACATTTTAGTAATTGATATTTGGTTTTAAAAATTTCAAATTTATGAGTTGTGTTAAAAAAAAATATATATGTGTGATGTGATAATTAATTAATTTATTTGTATAAAACTTTGTTCAATTAGAAAATGAGAGAAAAACAAAGAATGTAAGTAAACAATTAATTTGATATACTTGGTAGAAATGGAAAGAATAATAATTTATTCATAAATGCTAAATTAAGTATAAATGATTCATATAAATTATGATTTCACTAAATTAATACTAATGGCATTTCTGTAAATAATTTAGTAAATGATGTTCTTTTTAAAAATCGGTTTGAGAATGATTGTGGTGTTGACACCTCATCATGGCATCCATGTAAATAATACATGAATGCAAGGTTATTCTTGAAATTGTATTCTCAAATAATATACAGGGGATGTGACTGAAGCTGGTAAAAACTATGAAATCATGATTTATAAAGCCTTATGATTAAAGTTATGGCGTTGACCTAGAAAAAAAAAAGATATGATATATATATCCGAATTGGAATTTAGTTTGCATGAGATGATAGCCATATCAACCACATAACCAAAGTATAATATTACCCTTGTATAGTTGTATTTATACAAGTTTTAACATTTTATGCATACGCACACCAGATGATGGACCAAAAATAGCAAGTTAGTTATTCAAGGTTCCACAACTTTAGATGCCTGAGGAACTTAATCGACAATTTCTATAAACGGTTGACCATATAGAGGTTAATCGCAACCGGGACCAACTGTTTTTGATAGCCTACTCAAGACCAAACATGGATGAATCTTTACATCCGGTCCCCACTAGACCTGTCCATATGAATTGTAAAAATGGCTAGAAAGAGAAAGCTACTTTTGCACAAGTACTTAGAGCATCCTCATTCATGAGTATGTAGCAGAGTTTCTCATAATAATGAAAATAATAATATCTTGATTATGTAATTAATTTTAATTGTTTTTAAACAATTCAACCAATAGATGTAAAGCAAAGCTTGATATGGGGTTCTCAAAATATCTGAAAATATGTCAAATGAGAACTTATCTCATTCTCTCTCCTAATTTTCAATTAATTTTTCTTTTCTTTAATTTTCAGATACTCATTGAGAACCCATGGATGGAGATGGTCTTATAATAGCTAAATCAATGAAGTCTAATCCAAGCAAGCAAGCATCATAAAAGTGAAGATGAAATGAAAACGAATGAAGAGACGTGTCTGAAATATCCTTTGATGTGTATATGCAAATAATGGATTCAACTTATATATTGGATACAACTGTAACCCCTAAATGTCACTAAGAACACAATAGAATTGAATATACACAATACACTAAAGTTTCGTTCACTTCCCTTATGGCTACTTTTGTTGATAACAATTGTCAACATCCAATATGCCCTTCTGCATATGCGACCCAATTTTTAGCCATCTATGATCGCGTTCGACCACTATTTTACAACTAATAATTCCCAATATCTCTTCTTTTTCTTTTTTCAAAATTCACTCGCCATCCCTTTTTTTTTTTTTTTTTTGTTCAACCTTTTATTTATTTATTTTAATCGGTTGAATCTTCGTCTTAAAGTTTTCTCTCCATATCTCTTTCTTTATTTATTTGTTTGGTACTAATCTCTTTCTTTATCTGGTAACTTACCACCGACCTTTCCTATAAAATTTGATCAACGCGACTTTGTTGATCTCCTTTCTAGGTTAATCTCGAGGGTAATTAGTTTTAACTAAAGTGAAATAGGTAAGGTGATTAGGTGAAGACTGGAGACTGAAGAGTCTTGCACCCGTTAATTAGGGTTAATCACTTGATCTAAGTACTATTATGTCAAAAGGACTTTTGCATCGAAGCTACCTTTCTATCAAGAAAATTACGTACACCAAAATATACTCTACTTTAGTTACACGCGTACAGAAGTTAAAGATTTTAATTAAATCGGTCCATGAGTAAAAAAGAAAAAGATTGTGAAACTGTTCATAAGTATATCCGAGTTTGTGGTACGTCGAATATAAAGATTTTTGTAGGTCGCATTTAAACGAAATAATACATTTTAAAATAATAACAGATTCTAGTCTATATCTTTTTTTGGAATGGAACCATAATAGCTAGGGTTCTGACAAATTAGTTTATTTTTCTCCAATTGGTTAAAGTAACCGTGGTTGGAATCTACCATTACAAAAACGAAAAGTTTATAAAAGTGACAGGGAGCCAAATATCCTTAAGGGTCAATGTTGGCCATTACCATTACAACTTCACACCAAACACAGTCCCCTTCATTACGCTTCTCTAAAGCTATGGATGGGCGAAATTCTTGCACCGTCCCTTTTTGTTCTATTCCTTATTTCCTAATTCCTATTACAAAATTCTCGTTTCCGCCTAAGACATGCATGAATTTAGTTTTAACTAAGACAAAACGAAACGAAAACGATATAGTGAAGTTTTGAAACTGGATTAGTCATCGTTAAACGTTATATATTAGTTTTTAAAAATATATATTTCTGTAAATTTAAATAAAATGCTAGTTCTCTTTTTCTATAGATCTTCCTTTTTTTTTTTTTTAGAACTAAAGATTTCTAACTGTCAAATGTTGAATATCTAAAGTGTAGCATTATTTCAACAAGCCAAATGAAAACGAACATAAATTTTTCCTCTTTTTTCAATGAGTTAAAAACATTTGATATATAAACATTAATTTGTTATGATGGCCTAAGTTCTGGTTCATATTCATTTTTTTTTTTTTGGGGGTAAAATTTCATATTCACGTCAGAGATTTTAGATAAGGATGGAATAAAATATGTTTTAAATTGGTATGATCAATCCCAGGGGCGGATCTAGAAAGATATTATGTATGGGGCACAAATAATTTTTTTAATATATCAAACAATATTTATATGATATATATATATATATATATATTTTTATAAGTTCGAAGGTTTGGAAAAATTAAAATTATTAAACAAAAATATTTCAATTGATTTTAAGATTTTTTTTACATATATGTGATCTTTAAAATAAAGTTATATATGTTATAGTAACATAGTTTTTATTTAAACTAATTAGATTCTAAAATATTTATATAATGAAACCACATCATATAGTTTACTAGGTTTATTAAATATATCTCTTAATAATTTAAACACAGATTATATAATTTATAACTTAGTTTAAATTAATCTGTTAAAAAGTATAATTAAAAGATAAGATAAAAGTAATATATATTAATAAAAATATGAAAGAAATGAAAGAAATATAACATGCAAATCAATGATAAAAAACAAAAGATGAAATATTGAAGAGATAGGAAAAAATTAGACGTGGTCATATACGAAATATAAGGAAGAGAGTTTTAGTTTTAAGAGAAACAAAAAAGAGGAAAAAAACAAAAGGCTTCGAACAAGTCATCTTTACCATCAACATAGTGCACTTCTAACCAAATGAACTATCTAATCTAACATGTATAATGGCTAATTACAAATCTTTAAAAATCTGTATGGGGCACGTGCCCCAACTTCTTGAACGTAGATCCGCCCCTGATCAATCCTCGCTCTAGTTTCAATTTTCTTGCATTATCCATGATCCATCTCATTATAATTATTTTACTTTGGGGTATAATATGTAAAGTTTTTCAAACGTTTTTCATTAGATAGAGAAAATAAAAAACTAGTTAGGTCCACTAATGTTCTAAAAAGGTATTTCATTATATAAATTTTCTTTCTTCCCCCCGTTGATCGAGTTGTTAGGACTGTGCACGATATGAGGCTTTTACTTAATCAAGTGGGGAAATGAAAATGTCTAGTGCCGAGTTGCTTCTAGAAAGGAATTTATTATTTGCCCAAAAAAGAAAGGAACTTATAATTAGTCAGACTCAAAAATACTATGTGAAGGCAAATTAATGAATTATTTATGTTTTCAGGAAATGTTTTGGGTAGATAACTAGATTCAATCGGTTACAAGTTGTATCTATGATCTATCTATAGTGAAAAGGATGTTGAAAGAAGAGCGATGCTAACGTGTATCAAATATTATGTCATATATAGTTGACCACCAATCGTGACTCATTATGTTAGGTGAACTTGACCACCAATCATGACTCTTATAAAATACACAAACGCAATCGCCCAATTGAAAATATATCCAGTATACCAAAATACAATAATGTACATTTTGTGTGCTTTATTTTTGTATAATTGGAAGCACAGGGGTTACAAACAGTCACACACTATATAATACAATAGGGTGAGACTGTGAGAGTGGAGTGGTAGTAGGCCAAAAGAAAGAACAATGATGAAGAAAAAAGTCAACGCAGTTTTAGCTTGAGAAGAAATACTCTTCATCTTAACACTAAACAGAACCGACCATCTTCTACTTATCACCACTCGATATGTCCATACTTCTCTCTCAAGAGTCAAACCCAAAACTTTTTTCTGTTTGATGCGTGTATAATCGAAAACGAAATAGAGTAAAAAAGTTAGATTGTTAACATATCAACTCCAACAATGAATGAACGCAAAAAAAAAAAAAAAAAAAAAAAACCTTTGAATGAGAGCGTATTATGGGCGAAGTACGTTTGAAAAAACTTGAAGTAACTTGATAAATAGTAAAATACATGGGTTATACAGTGTGTGACTTGTTCGAGCCTCTTTTCACTTCTCAGAGTAAGATGCTTTGTGTGGGCTATCTGATGAAATTGCTTCTCTTAAGTTTAACGGATGTTTTCTTTGGTTTTTTTTTTTCTTGAATTTTTTTCTAAACCCTATTTCAGCATCATTATCTTCTCGGTTTTCAGGTGCTTTATCACTACAACTCGATATATGATGCTGCAAAGCGGATATTCGTTGTTATACCGACTTATTATTATTTATTTTTATATGTTTTTTTGCCATGAAACCAATTTCTTTAAGTAAAACAAATTGTAATCACAAAATTGTATCACCTAAATTTCATTTGATATGATATTTACCATTTGGTAAAAAATAAATACATGAATTATTATACAAAACGTAAAAGTTGAGCCGCGAACATCGATTAAAACTTACTTAGATTACACCATTATCACATAAAGTACTTATCAACGAAAAAGTAAAAAAAATGCTCAAATATACCACTATAAACTATTTCAAAATCAAAGAATACCACAAGAAGCGACAAAGGCTTGTCAAATTCCAAAAATCGTTTTTGCAAAGAAGAAACGAACTACCGTCGGATAGAACCGGGCTCTTAAATAAACCACAACGATTAGAAAAGAAAAACAGGCCAACAATATACTGAAATGGGCCTTGAAAGGCCCATGTTGATCATTTGAGATTGATTGTGGGTCCCAAGATGAGCTGTAAACAGCATTATGCTAGGCTGTGGATGAATGATGAAGAGAGGTGGGCCACGTGAGGAGGAATGTGTTAGGCTTTTTTGGTCTAAAGGCGTGGGGAGACAGCTCTGTCTCTTTGCCCTTTTTCTCTTTAACTCTTTTTTCCTCTTCTTCTTATTCTGTTTACATCTCAATTATGCGTCTTTGCTTATATATATGCCCTGCCTCATTTTTTTCCTCCGTATTTAGAGAAATGTTTTAAAATTCTACCGAACATTGTGTAAATAAAATTTCTAAGATTGTTTTAAGTCTTCATAATGTTTTAGAGAAATCACTTTTGGACTATTTGCCGAAGACTAATTTTTTTTTTTCTGAGATCTCATAACGAGTTCAAAAGGAGAATTCCAGACGCAAAAGTGTTATCATAATCAACTGGAGTTTATTTTTTATTTTTATAATATTTCCATCGCTTACCAAAAATAAGTATGGGTTCGGATGAAATATATGTAAACTAGTAGGAGTTTTCAGTGATAAGAACGTAGTCGCATGAAAAGTAAAATTTGTCAAACACGACTAAATTTGATTTAACATAAAAGCTGGAAAATAGTAGTGCTGTATAACTTGTGATTAATGACTGAGATGTTCTGCGAGAGTCATCAATCCGGTTAATCTTGATCTGATTAGACATAAGTCATAACAGTGTTGGCTACGACATTAAATCATGCTATAAAAAATATTTACTATCTCCATCTCCATGTGTTTTTCAATAATGGATTTTTAGATGTTTTTACAAAGATAAGAAAATATATCAAAACTTGACAACTAATGTATCAATTGATCTGATTAACAATTTCTGATAATTTTAAATCAATAGTAATCTAAGAAATTCAATTATTTTTCTCAAAATTTTATAATTTATCATTTATAATCAATCAAAATGCATAGAAAACTTAAAAAATATATATTTTTTAAAACATAATTTTGTTTATTAATAAAAAATTAACTTTTTAGAAAGAAACACAGGAAGCATGTTTTTTTTTTGGGTTGAATATCGGGTTAGTGCCTCCGAGTTTTATTGAATTAAATTTAAACTTACAAATGGATCCGTCTAGCAATCGCCAGACCTTCACAATCATCTTTAAACAAAGATTCGAGAGAAGAAGGAACAAAGTCAAAGGAATACAATCCAACTGGAAAAGAAAATGCGAAGTTTGCTAAATCGTCCGTAAGGCGGTTAGCTTCTCTGAAGACATGTATAATACGGACTGACCAGTCCCTGGAGAGAAAGCCATAGCACATTCGTGCCAGGAAGGACAGAGGATGAAGATCACTTATCCCTGTCGTTAACCAATTCACCACCATCTTTGAATCAATTTCCAACTCCACCCGCCGAAATCCTTTATCCCATGCAAAACATAAACCATAATAGACTCCCCAAAGTTATGCCAACTGAGATGAGCAAAGCCCGATATGAAGAGCGAAACCCACCATCCAGTTTCCATCATCATCACGGATTACTCCTCCTGCTGCAGCGATACCAGGGCTACCTTTCGCTGCGCCGTCTGTATTCAATTTGATCCATCCAGGGCTCGGTCTAGACCATGAGATCTATCGCTCCACTCGTACACCTTTGTTCACGTGCCTTTTTGTTTTTCATTCGCCAACCAGACTTCCTGTGCAAGGTCTTTTACGAACTTAACACGATCTCTGCATCTTCCTGTAGCGCCGAAGACATATCCACACCTCCACTTCCAGCTCCACCAGACCACCAAAGAGAATAAGGTAGGCCACAACTCGTCCTGCATCGCAAACTGACCTGGAATATTCTGATAAATCCATTCGAGCAGAGGCATGTTAAAGAATCGATTACGATCCCTCTGAGATACAATTTTAACCCATATTCCTTTTGTAGCAGCACAATCCCGAACGACATGAAGGATTGATTCCTCACCATTTTTGCATAATAAACACGAACTATCCTCCGTAAGATATCTTCTCTTTCGCTCCAGGTTATCATAATCACCCCATTTGCAATAAGCCAAATAAATATGCGGGTTCGTTCTGGAACAGTGACTCTCCAAATACCTTTGAACAGAGCTTTCATATTCGGTCTCGGGGCATCATCACGGGCGAGCATTCTGTATGCCGACTTAACACTGAACTGCCCGTCCTTTGTACCTCCTCAATTCATTCGGTCTTTTATTTCCGAAACATCATCTAACACCACCGAAGAGAGCTGTAACAGAATGGACTTCGGGAGAAAGGGCTCAATCTTCGGCATTAGCCAGCCTGTCCTATTTCCCCAAAAGTCTCGAACGCACGAGTCTATATAGTTTTCCGGTGGGGCACTGGTAGACAGAGTGATTATCGGTTCAGAGACCAACCATTTGTCCTTCCAGAATCGTATCTCGCAGCCATCGCCAATTACCCAGCTTACCTCATGAATCAAAACATTACGAATTCCCCAGACGATACTACGCCAAGTCGGCGACCAAGTACTCTTACCTACCATCCAAGAAGCGTCTCGGATATCTCCTACCCGAAACTTGCCTTGCAAAATATCCGCCCATAAGCCATGTCTTTCTTTCAGCACTCGCCAACCTAACTTAGCCAGCAAGGCGATGTTCATTTTCTTTGCCTCCCGAATACCTAAACCACCCTCGTCTTTAGATTTACAAAGTCTATTCCAAGAAATAAGGTGTTGTCTCTTACTCTCCGGGGTACTCCCCCATATAAAAGATCTCGATATTTTATCCAGCTAATCTGAAGTTGCCTTCGGGAGTAATATTGAGCTCATAGTATGGACAGGTATAGAAGCAAGTACCGATTTGGTTAAAGTAATCCTACCCGCAAGAGAGAGGAAACGACCTTTCCAACCGGCTAGTTTGGCGGAGACTCTAGTAATCACTTCCCCAAAAGTCTCTTTATTGATCCTCTTGTGTAAAACTGGCATACCCAAGTACCTGCCCAGTTCTTTTGTCCACCTAATACCACTCTCCCTGGTAATGGAATTTGCCAAATCTCTTCTTATATTGTCGGAGAAAAAGATAAGAGACTTGTCTAAACTAACTTTTTGGCCTGAAGCAGCACATAAATTCTCAAGAACATTCCTTATCACACGCACTTGGGTCACCGAAGCTTCAGCGAAGAGGATAAAGTCATCAGCAAAAAAAACATGGGATAGCTTTGGTCCCCCCCCTAGAGAGACTTATCGGTTTCCATTTCTTGGCAGCAACAGTCAGTTCAATTTGATGACATAATCTCTCCAAACAAAGCACAAACAAATACGGTGAAAGCCTCTCTGCGGTATAAATGTTGTTGTTTTTTCCCCATTCCACAAAATACTCATTCCCGGGTTCACAACACATTGCATAATCCATCCGACCCACCTATCAGGAAGATGAGCCGCCTTAAGCGTGTCTTCAAGGAAGTCCCAGTGTATCCTATCATAAGCTTTTTCCAGATCCAATTTCAACAATATCCATCCTTTTTTTCCTCTCTTACGTCTCATGGAATGTACAGCTTCCTGGACAACAACAATATTATCAGTACTTAAGCGGCCTGGTATAAAACTTGATTGCGCAGGTCCGATCAGTTTCACCATAATCTTTTTCAATCTCAGCAACATCGCCTTGGTAATAATTTTAAAAAGGACATTACAGAGGCTTATGGGTCGGAATTGCATAATCCTCTCCGGGGAAACTACCTTAGGTATTAACACTACAATAGCGTCGTTTAATCCCTCTGGTAATTTTCTGGTAGCAAAAAAATCCAGCACCAAACGAGTAACAGACTCACCAACCACGTCCTAGTTTTCCTGATAGAAGATAGGCTGATATCCATCGGGTCCAGGTGCGTTGTAACTGCCCATATACCTGATACACTAATCAACCTCTAGTATCGAGAACGGGTCATTAATGTCCTTCAGCTCCTCTCTGTTTAGACCCTCGAAACCTACAGCCGGCAGCGTTACAGTTTCCATATCTATATCCACAGTCGAATAGAGCCGTTTGTAGTAGTCGGTCGCCATAGTTTCAAGTTTTTCTGGTTGAGTAACCCATCTTCCCTCATCATCTTTGAGACATTCTATCTTATTGTGTTTCCGCCTAATAAGCGTGGATGTGTGATAAAAATTCGTATTCCGATCACCGAGGGCTATCCACTTTTCGCGTAACTTTTGAAACCACAATACTTCCTCCTGTTCAAGCACAAGGTCGAAATCTATTAACAGCTCTGCCTCTTTTTTCAACAAATCATCAGTAGGCGATAGCTCCACTTCCTCCTGAACCCTCTTGATATCTGACAGTAATTGTTCTTTGCGCCTGGAAATATCTCTGACACTTCCCTATTCCACCTCTTCAGTTTCGTTTTCAGCAACTCCAAGGCTGCCGGAGTAGCTATGGTATTATCCCAGGATGTTATTAACAGATGTTTAAAACTCTCATGTTTCATCCACACTGCTTCAAATCGAAACGGGCGATGTTTATGATTACCTCTTTTCGCTGGTTCCAGCTGAACGTAAACTGGTGCATGGTCAGAGGAGAGAAGTGGTAGATGAGTCACCTCTGCCTCCTGCCATTTTAATCGAAGTTGAGCACAGCAGAAAACTCTATCGAGCCGCTTGGCAACGAAATTGTGCTTCTCCCTTCCTCTTTTCCAAGTGAACTTATTACCTTTGAAACCCATGTCAATTAGTGTTAAATCGTTTATCCAATTTCCGAAAGCTAATGAATCAACGGATAGTCTTCCATTTCTGCCAGTCCTCTCGTCAATCCTAAGGATCGTGTTAAAGTCGCCTCCTATCAAGACCTGATCCCTTAAATTTTCAATAATCTGTTTTAAGCTCCCCCATATACCACTTCTCCGGCAAACAGACTGAGCAGCGTAGACAGCAATAATATGAATAATTTCAACTCCTTTATCCACCGTTATATGAACATACTGATCTGAAAAGTTGACAACAGAAACCTTCCCGATCTGAGACTTCCAAAGCATTCAAATAACCCCACTTTGGCCCACTGCATCCACCCGAAAAGACCCATCGAAACCCAACCCTTCACAAATCTTCTTGGCTTTATCCCCACCCGCATGCGTTTCCAATAAAGCAAGAACGTTAGCATTAAACTTCTGCTGTGCATCTTGTACATGCCTGCCCGACAGGACAGAAGACCCAGAATATGGGAGTGGAGCTTCCCCGAAATGTGGTAAATGTTGAATCAGAGATTCGTCATCGGAACCAAGCAAAAATCGCCACTCCGGATGCAGATGGTTTTGTTCCGGTGAGACAAGCTAACAGGCGGCTGATTTCAGCGGTGTCGTCGCCATCATCGAGGACGCCAGAAACTATGGAAGATGAAGAAAAGGTAATTGATAGGAGAGAGAAAGGAATTCGAGGTGGGGATAGACAGGAACACGACACTGCTGAGAATATTTCCGTTTCAAACAGCTTTGCTATCCTAACGGAAACTACGGAACCCATGATTTTCGGAGCAAACAGGGACAACATAATTAGTCAAAAAGAGAGTGCTTTGCCAGCTGGGACTAGTCAAAAAGAGAGGCTTACAGAGCTTACAAAAAATGTGGTGTTTGGAGCGGGAAGTAGTAAAAGGACTTTGGGCCTAGGAATTAAAAATAACATCAAACGGGCCACTGCAGCAAAGGGCCTAATTACTAGCCCGGAGAAACATATAAGCTTCAACTTTGCTGGTCCAATGCGTGGTCTGGTGTTTGGTCCAGTAAAGGAGACAGTTGATTTCTCTTCCAATGGAAAAAGGCTGCGGGTCGAGAAAATAACTGAGGGAAGAACAGGCGGTCAGTGTGCAAAGGATCAGCAAAACCGAAGGTTTATGGAGAATCTGAAAAACGCGATGGAGATGTTATTAATACTTCCCCCGTTGATGCAATGGAAACCATCTCGAATTTGAGGAAGCTTGTTTTTTGCTAAAGTTGTGTGCAACTATAATACAATCGACTGGATAATGTATAATGTATAATGTATAATGTATAATGAATTAAATATCTTATATCCACATGTGATAGCTGAAAGTGACAACTCGCTCATGCAAAGAAGAAAAAATGTATAGAAATGCTCATACTGTGTCTAATCCGCTATATCTAGTTTGTACTCTACGAACGATTAAGCATATAGTGACATTTTGTCATTTTCCAATGGTAAGACGATACAACTAAAGAAAATACAAAAACATTTTAACTACGACTCATTCATTAAATTGACTCAATACTTGATATGACATCCAAAAATTCGACCCGCTATTCAAATTTTTGTTGAGTAAATTCTATAAACATAACCTTTCTATCAACAAGAAAGAAATACACACATTTTTCTACTTTCCACTTGATTGGTCAATAATCATCCAAACCGAACTCGAAGTAAAACCTAATCGGGTTTGATATGAACCCCGAAACCGACCCAAAATACAATTAGAAAATATGGCTTTAGAATAATTGTTTGCTAATATCGTCCACCCAAGGTGATGCAAAGGACATGATTTGGCAGGCGGTGGAGCAAATGCACGTCGATCTTCTCGTCGTGGGTAGTCGTGGCCTCGGCAAGATCAGAAGGTATCATACATATTTTCACTTTCTTACTTTTCTTTTTACTCGCTTTTAGACCAGCCTCGATATAGTATAACCACTGTTGCTGTTTCAATTTGTTTGATTTTTTGCCGGGAAGAGCGTTTATTGGGAGCATTAGCGATTACTGTGCTCATCATGCCAACTGTCCCATCCTTATTGTGAAGCCACCAAAGGAGGTGACTAGTTAAGTAACAAGTTCTACATGTTTGGGTAATCTTCGTTCGTACGTGTGTGAGTATTTGAAGATATCTAACTTGGGTGGAAGATATTACTACAACCATATATTTTTCTCTACAGCTTTTAAAATATGGCTTTAGTAAATAAGGGGGATGATTGGTTGGGCTGTAGGAGCCATCTTTAGCTTTACTTTTTAGGTACAACACAACAAATTACCAATCGTGTTTTATCTCTTTTTTTTAAAGCTACAGCCCCTACAGCAAAAAAATGGCTATAGAAGTCTTATTTACTAAAGCCATATTTTAAAGACTGTAGAGAAAAATATATGGCTGTAGGAAGATCTTTCTTTTTTTATTATTTTTGTCATTTATTATCTACAGTTACAGAATATACAGCTACAGCAAATATATCTACAGACCAAATTTTACAGCAAAATAATATACAGTTACAGTCCAACCAATCATCCACAAGGTTTCTACAGCCATTTTTTTTGCTGTAGGGGCTGTAGCTTTAAAAAAGAGATAAAACAAGATTGATAATTTATTGGGCTGTAGCTATAAATTAAAGTTAAAGATGGTTCCTACAGCCCAACCAATCATCCCCGAGGACATGCATAGAACTTAATCAAATTTAACAGTCCAACACATATAAATATAGCAATACGTGTAAACATATATACACATTACTTCAAATGTTATTATATGATTTTAGGTCTGGACTATATAGCAAATATTAAGTCATTCTAGACTGAAAAAAAAACTCCACCCAAAAACAAAAAACTCAAATGAGACACAAAACTATTCAACTCCGACGGCATGTTGTAAATTAAAATGAGAATATGTAGATTTAGGGCATCTCCAAAATAGACCTCATAACCTCATTTTTTAGGTTTTAGTCACTCCAAAAGAAACCTTAAAACTTCAAATTTTGAGGTTTTGAACAGTGAAACCTCAGATTTAAGATTTCACTGTTCAAAACCTCAAATTTGAGGTTTCATCTTTTTTATTACATTTTGGTATTTATAATTCAAATAATTCATTAATTTTGATCCCAAATAATTTTATTTAATATATAAGATATATATTTTATAAATTTAAGTTTCAAATATAAAATAGTGAAATAAATTAAAACGAAAAAAGTTATTAATATAAAAAGACATTAATAAAATTAATAATAAATATTATACATCAATAATATTACACTAAACATAACTAATACAAAATAAAATAACAAAAAAAAAATTACATAGCTGCATAAATATTACAGAAAATATAACAATACTAATATTCAAGTAGATTTGATTGAGAGCCTCCAATATGACCAAAAAATTGTGCAAGATCAAGGTGCTCCAACTGTGGAAATTGCAGCAAATAAAAATACCCAATTTTTTTTTTGCACATGAAAATACCCGATTTCAGCAATTTTTATCTCGTAATCTTAAAATAAAAAATAAAAAAGCTCATTTATCACTTCCAAATGCTTTGATTGATCATATTTGGGAGTATTATGGAAATAGGTCATTTGAGTAATTTTAAATTTAAATCGAAATTTGTTTATTTTATTTTTATGTAATTTGATATTTTATTATAATATATTATGAATTGATATTGCTTGTAATATTATAATGTGTGTTTTGTAGTTATTCGAAAGTTTTGTAATATATGTTGATTATGATTAATAGTAAGGATTATATTGCAAAATTTAAAGTTTTTAAAATTCTATTTGAGGTTTGTCTTTTGGAGATCAACAACCTCAGACCTCAAATTTGAGGTTCTTTTGGAGATGCCCTTATATCTGGTTCATCTAATTAGATTAGAGGTTTACATTTGATTTTGTGATGGGAGAGAATCTTCACAGCCAAGAAATAATCAACTGTAGAAAGAGTGAACTTTTACCAAAAATTAAAAAGAATTTAATTTTGAACGCATAAAAATCAGATGAAATTTATTTTTTTGGGTCTTTATGTTTAGAAAGATTATCGCCGAACCAGAGAAGTTGTTGTTTTTAGAGAAACTACTAAAAATAAACAAGAAATACGAGATATGTATTTTGTTTGGAGGATGACCTACCTATCGATTCAATAATTTACATTGATTATTGGACTTTAATGTGAAGTTTTTTTCAAAACATCCAATAGAGAAAAAAAAAACTTGGTGACAAGAAAATCTTACTAACTTAACTTTGGAATTAGTTTTCTTCCACTTTTTTGTATTTCTTAACTAAACATTCTTTTGTATAAAATAAATAATGTTAAAGTTTTAATAACAAAGTAAAATATAAAATTCAACTGAAAACTATATATATGGACTAAAAGAAAGAAAATAAAGGAAAATGAAACAAATAAAATGGGAGATGACAATCTGGGCATATGCACTGGATAGTCTGATTTTAACATTTATTTGCAAAATCAGAAAACCACTGGAAGTTGATTTTATTAGTCACCTTTACAACTAGCATGATCTTCGGATGTTCTTTATACTAACATCACATTATTTTATTTGATGAAACACCCTTTTATATGATATAATACTATTGATAAAAAAACATGCACAGACAAATATTTGAGTTTGATTGTTTATGATTTTGCAACTATACATTGTTTTCGCTAATAAATGCCAAAATTATGATATAATCAATGCAAAAAAAATTTCGACTATTCCTCTTTTATTCGCTAATAGAATATTTTCTGCTGAACTTAGTTATTTTTGGGTGAATAAATTTTGTAGTATTAACTTTCAGCATCCATAAAATCTATTTACAGAGTGGATCCGACAAGCAGCAAAAAAAAAAAAAGTGTACATGCACAGTGACCGTACAAATAAAATGTCATCGATATCTGTGAAAAGTTAAGATAAATAATTGAATGAGTGTGTCCCCAATTCTTTCTTTTGCCGGTTTTTATTTTTCCTGACTTTTCCTTGAATCCTCTTCCCTCCTCTGTTCTCTCTCTCTCTCTCTCTCTTCTCTTTCTCTCAACAACCGTTCTGCTTCTGTTCCCAAATTCGCCAACTTTTCTTTTTCTTTCTTATTTTGGTTTTAGCGGGTATCGTTGAAATTTTCGTGTTTCAGATATCGCAACAAGAAAATGGAAGACACGACATTTACAAAGGTGTTCGTCGGAGGATTAGCTTGGGAAACTCATAAAATCTCTCTCAGGAACTACTTCGAACAATTCGGGGACATTGTTGAAGCTGTCGTTATCACCGACAAATCTAGCGGCAGATCCAAAGGCTACGGCTTTGTAAGCGTCTCTTCTTTGTTTTTGTTATTTCCTTGGAGATTTTAGCTTCAAGCTCACGGCTTCTTTGTGTTTCAGGTGACTTTTTGTGATCCGGAAGCAGCACAGAAAGCATGCGTAGATCCAGCTCCTGTCATCGATGGGAGAAGAGCTAATTGCAATCTTGCGGCTTTTGGTGTTCAGAGATCCAAACCTTCTTCTCCAGTTCACGGTATCTTAGGTTTCTTTGTGTTTCTGTCTTTTGATACTTCGTTGTCTAACTGATCTTTGGAAAAAGTATATGTAACTCCAAGGATCTTATCATTACCGAAAGAGAAAAGCTTAAAGTATTCTATCACTTGTTTAGTACCAACTTAGATACTTTCTAAATTGTGGTAACTGGTAAGCCACATATGAGCAAGATAAAGGTCTTAACTTTATTGTTTGAGGGATAAGCTTCACCTTGGACCCTAAGTTGGTTGAGCCAACTGGTTGAAAAGCCATTGTCTTGCTCTTTACTCGAACAGTCTCCTTAAGTCCTTATGAGTTATGAACCTACATATTGCTTTGGATAAACTTGCATGTGAAACCTTGATTGTTCAAATAGCTAGCATTTTTGGTTAGATATGTCGTGTTTCGATTTTGCTGAAAGCAAATGTCTGAGAGGACATTCTCATGGTGTTGGCAGGACATGCAGGAGGAAGAGGCGTGAAGGTCACTAGCCCTTTCAAGACACACTTTGGAGCTGCAGCTGCTCTTCCGTCTCCGCTTCCATTCTCCCACTACACACTTCCTTACACTAATCCTTTTGGGTACTCCACGTTTAATCTCTTACTTCTTTTCCAAACTCAACACCCTTAAGTAGACTGATAATCCTCTGTTTGGTCTCATTTAACTTTCTTAGGTTCTCTTCCTACTCAATGGATTACAACTACCCCACGGTATGCATATTTCTCGATCTAATTCTCTGATAAGTATCGAGACTCTCTCTTTACTCTTCTTCTTCTTTTGATCTCATATAGCTCATCATGGTTTTCTATATGACAGAGCTACTACAATGTTTATGGAGGTGCAACTGCTCAGCATCCAATGTATAGCACTGGACCAATGACTGGTGTAGCAGCAGCAGCAGCGTACTACCCATATCTCCAGTTTGCTGAAGGAAATGGGCCTGTCACTGGTTATGCTCCTCTCCACTACCCCAACCACATGTTTCACTATTCCGCTCTTGCATCATCTACCGGAGGAAACTACCCACATCACAATGGTTCACCAGTGTCTCTTGCACCTTCACCGGTCATACCATCAGGTTTGTGTGGTTTTGTTATCTGAGTTCCATTCGTTTATAAACAACTTGGAAACGCAAAGGTACTGATGCTCTCAGCAGTGTGCTTTGCAGTTCCACAGGCTTGACCGCGAAGGCTCATGCTTCACCTCTGATTCCATGATGCTGTGTAGAAGGCCGATTCATTTAAATCCTTAAGGCAAGCTTTGTTTACTAGTTTCATCCGCATGCCTCGAAGTTCCACAAGACCTGTGGCCTAACCATGGTTGCCCTTTTCCCTTTGTGCTTCTAACCCATTAGGCAAGAGCCCATAATTTGGAGTTTGGGCATCTTTGCAAGTTCCAGTTTAAGTCTCACGTAGGGGTTTAACTTGGACCATAGTCATACGCATCACTCATCTTTTCATTTTTTTCTCATTGCATCACGCTCTTCTGAACGAAAGGTTTCGTTCAAGATAGCTTGTACGAGCTGTAGAACTAGAAGTATCAACTAAGTAAGAGTTACCGTGTCTTGCACAGTGCCCCAGAAAGGCAAGCAATTTTGTAGAAAAACTTAAAAAGCTTAGGATTGGCTGATCAACAAGAAAGGAAATAAGGGTTTCCCGGGAAAGGCTCAAGAAGTGAATTGCCTCCACCTGAGAGCGTTTGAAGTAGTGTGCACAAAGGTGTGCTCACTACTTCACGCAATATCCATTTTAATGTGCAGTCTTAGGATTATTAGATCTAGGACCATGTTGTTAAGATATGTCATAGAAAGCTAGAACAAAAAAGAAAGGCACATAAACTTCCTTTGAGGAGAAAGGAAGTAATGGTGTTTGTGAACCCATGTATATTCTCGGTGGCTAAGCTTTGGAGTTATAGCCACACTTGAAACTAACTTTAGATTAAGATCATTTTTAAGATTCAAGATTTAGATTGGCTCATCATATTTTCAACCAACCCTACTGATGGAATGTGGGGTCATTGCATTTGCATGTTTTTGCCTCTTGGGAGATATTTTGGTTCCCTTTAGGTTCTTCTCTTAACATCAACTAAACCAGTTGACCAACCATGGTTAGGATTCAGGTGAGAGGTATTTATCACCTCCTTATCTCTCTTTTACTCTTTCCTCTGTTTCTTCAAGACAAAAAAAAAGAAAAAACTCTAGAGACTATTTTATGTATTTGTTGTTTATCTTGTAAGCGTGTGATTCTGATTCTATGTAAGAAAACAAAACCTTCATTCTCCATCCGCGGTGGATGGAAAATGAAGTGTGTGATTGCAATATTTTACTTTGTTATGATATAATCCTCCTATGAGTTATGACTTGTGACAGTGTCTCCTCATAATATGTACTCCATAACATTCATATCCTCCTGTGAAGAGGCATTGCTATTCCATATGATCTGACCGAATTGTTAGAAGAGATGTTGGGAACAGCACGGAACAGAGAACACAACTCTGAAATGAGACACTATACTCATAACTTACTGTGACCAAAACACAAATTTGTCCACTCACATCAACAAATGTAGAACCGGAACAAAGAAAACGGCTCCATTACACAGCAATAAACTGGTTTCTATGTACAAAGCTATCACATGTTCCGCGATTCACTAAATCATATGAACACGATCATCAAATCATAAATACACAAACCAAGGTAGCAACTTGAGCCCCTTGCCTAGATATACAATCAACAATGCTGCAGAGTATGCCAAACTGCAGTCTCTACAACATTATTGCAGAAGAGAAAAGCATATGTGAAGTAGAACTTGCATCTGAAAGATGATTTTGCGGAAGAGAAGAGGCTTGTTAATCAAGAACGTGTACACTCAATGCCCTGACAAATAGCCAACCAAACACCAAGTAGCGTTAAGCAAATAGCTGCATCAATGGCAAGAACAATCTTCACTTGACGCCGCCATTTCCTTTCAATGCTCTGCAAACCACTAGATCTTCCCCTCCTAGGAACACACGTTGCTGCTGCTGCTGCTGCTGCAGATGAGGCATTGGAACATTCCGTAACGTTTCCTCTATCAGTAGATTTCCGTTGTTCCTCCAACTCAATGCCTCTAAGTGTGTTCACATGATCTTTCCCTTTCTTCTTCTCTTGCTTGTTGGATCGTCCCAGAAGCGGAGCTTTCGTGGAATTAGCTGCGTCGCTTTGTTCAGCAACATCAATGGAAGGTGATGATAACGGAAGACAAGTGAGACTATTGATCTCAGCAATACGCTCAAACGAAGCTATGAGTCTCCGAACAAGCTGATCTTGAACATTGCTAAAACTGATACTCCCAGAGAAACTTCCTCTTGAATTCTTCTTATCTGCTTTCTTTAACTCATCCCTTAGATTCTCCAGAAACCCAAGAACGCTAGATCTCTTGAAAACCTCATCAGCTATGACGAAATACACGAGCCCATCTTCAATCAAGAACCCAAAGGTTCTCTTACCTATGGTTTCGAAGTACCATTTGTGGAAAGGCGGAGTCTTTTCCAAACATAACGCAGCGAGACTTTCGTTGCGGTGGTCTCCGCCATTGTTGTAACCGTACAGAATCTGATTGCCTCTTGAGACACAACAGTAGTGAACTGTGTTTTGGATTGAACCCATTTCGGGACTTCCGATTAGGGCAGCAGCAAGGAGCAGACAAGAAAGTCAAATCATATATAAAAAATTCCCTCAGGGATGAATGGTCTTAAGGGCTTCTTTGTGCAAAACGAACGTCACGGATTAACTACAACGAGATGGGGAAAGCACAAAATTTTGAGATCCTTATCTTTGCCAAGAAACAACGAAAGGAATCTTTGTTAGGAGTTAGGACCAAACAGGAAGTTGAAAGTGAGGGAAAGAGAAAGCATTAAAGCAGAGAAGAGGACAGAAGACAATACAAGCTTTGGTCTTATTTCGCCCCAAAGATGAAGCAGAAACCCGGGAAACTAATCTGAGATTGCTAATCTGATTACACGTCTCCCTCTCCTAAATTCTTGATTGAATTTCTCTCTCTCTCTCTCACCCACCTTTGACTCTGCTTTTTCTTTTCTCTGTCTTATTGCTTCATCTAGTATAATATAAGCCAATTCAGCTAGGCTAAGATCAAACCCTTTTTGAATATTCGATTATCTGGTGTTCTGCAGCACAGACCATACTATATACTCTTTGTTTTACCGCGAGAGCAAACACAGAGGATCATGAGGCAAGTTTCTCTGAGCAGAGTGGTAACTTTTCGAACGTTTCGATTCGATCCCAATCATCGAGGCCATAGTGTCCGTTACTTCTATGGATCAAGCTCTAATGTACTAATGTACTAATGTACTAATGTTACAAGTTATAAACTTTTCAGTTACACGAAGGACTGAACAAAAGCTGTAATCTTTAACCAAGTCTACAATTACAACAACCACTTGATGTCCCGATGCTGTTTCGTTCATCCTCTAGCGTTTCTTTAGAGCTCTCTGCATCTCCATCACACTCATTCGGATCAAGTTGTTGCTCATGGCCATCATTTCCGTGGTCTTCTGGCTGAGGTTCCGGTTCACTTGATACTCGTCCATCAGGGCTCGAGAGACTCGGAACAGGAGGATCTTCTTCTTGGCTTTGATGGGATTGGCTCGGGATAAGAGTGAGACGGCAAAGAGGGCAAGTGGTATGTGATGTGAGCCAAAGATCAATGCAGTCCATGTGAAAAGTGTGCCCACATGCTGGGATCTGTTGAAGTTTGTCATCTGCTTGATAGTCGCCAAGGCACACAGAACATCTGTAAACCAAAAGTCCAAATTAGTTTATTCTTTTGGCTCTTAGTAACAAGGATTAAGTCCAATGATCTATACCAAATCATTTCAGACTATCAGTGAGTATGCAATCTTGAGATCTCTCTTCCAAATTACATAATACACATTTTCCAGAAAAGCTATACCCACCCTAGCGAGGAACAAGTCCAATGGTCAACACTCCCAAAATCATTTGAAACTATCAGTGAGTATGAAACCTTGAGATCTCTCTCTTCCAAATAAGATTATACACATTGTCCAGAAACTATACCAACCATAACCTCTTAAATCGATCTGATCATGGAAGCAATTGTTGTGCCATTTCAACCTCCACTCAAGTAACAAACTGACCTCAATTTGAGCCAAACCAAACACTTATAGAACCTTTCTCAACCACGGTACCACATAGGAAAGAAAACCTCTCATCTTTGTATTCTTTTTCAGTGTACAACATAGTTTTTACTCTTCATTCATATAACCTAACTGCTCTGAAATTTCTAACACTAACCTTATTCTTAATTTTCTGAACTAAGCCTTGGAGAATCTCACTCATGGTCGTGAATCCATGGAAAAAAAAAGAAGGATTTGAATTTACAGAAGGGAAGAAAATCTCGAAACTCACTGTGAATCCATTACAGAGAAGCTCTCTTTAAAGACGACAATGGGGAGCATCTCTCTCAGCTCTTTGCTCAACCCTAACTCAGCCTGTTCATGTTAAAACCCACAAATCATTACGGAACTAAACCCATCAAATAAAATATAAAAAAATCACACTTTAAACCCACAAGATGTTCACAGCAAGATAAATGAGTACCGTGGAGATGGAGTTCCCGTGGAGGAAAGTAGTTCGCATTCCGAGGGAAGACAAATCGGCGCTGCTGCGACGGAGGTAGATGATGTAGAAGACGAAGAGGATGATGAATGTGAAGCAAATTGGTACAGAAAAGATGAAAGCTTGGTACAGTTTAAGCTCCGGCGAGTTCGTTGCGGTGGCTGAACTGTAATTTTCTGAGTTTGAATTGGTGTAAGACATCACACACACAGACAAGAACTCAATGTCCGAAAGTTAATAAAAGCCGCCTCCTTTGATTGCGAGTGGCAGAAGAGAATAATGAAGAGAACCAGAGATCGTCTTGAGATTCGAGATCGGAAATGAAAACAATAATACGAGAAAGAGAGAGAGAGAGAGATGTGGCAAGAGTTTCAGGTGAAGCATTTAGCTCTCAGTAGAGGGCAACTGTCTGTTTCTTTCTTCATTTTTATTTTGTTTTGTCAGAATTTAACAAGGATTCTGATTAGCATCGATTGTTTACAGAAATAAAAATTAGATATAAAATATTAGGCGCATTTAATGATTTGATTAAGAAGGTTGTTAGTTAATTTTCCCTCAGGTTTTGGCCTAAAAGAAAGAGATTAGAGTGAGCCAAGTAAACAAGAAAACCAAAGAGGAGGAAGGCAAACGTTACACCGATCATAGTCCACATATTCTTCTTCTTTTGGCGCTTACCCAAAGCCATCATCAAGTTGTCAACTTCATGTCCTTGATAAATACTGCTTTGCAACCAAATGGAGACACATACCAGATTGGTTTTTGTTTTTTATTTTATTGTTGTGTGGTTTAAAAATTAGTAATTTTTTTGTGAAAAACTACCAAAATATAAAGATTTATTTATTTGGGAACCCATAGTTTCTTAGACATCCCATGTTCTTGTACCTATATCATCATATACACACACTGACACACAACGCCAAGCGTTATTGCCTTTAACGCTATTTCAGTTCTAGTCTTTAACACTGATATAATATATATATATATATAGACAAGCCTATTGCTGTAGAAAACTTGAACACCAACCTCACAACAACATAGCAGAACACAAGGCCACAGAATCTTCTAACGCTCTGCTTTGCAGGAACCAAGAACTTTGGTGTTTCAATGCAAGGCGACGACAAAGTATGATACAGAGCGGTGGAGTAGATGTGAGGTTCTTGCTCTTTGTTGATTTAAGCGACCCTTTCCTTTGACTTGAGGTCTGAGTGCAGACTGATGGGAGACTTTGTGGCTGGAGAAACAGAGCTGAATTTACGGACAAGGATTTTGAAACATGGTAGAAACAGAATGTACAGTCCAACGATCACAAATGGTGTCGCTATGAACCACCCTAGTAGCTGCAACAAACAGGTTCATGTTTAAGCAGCTTTGCATCGAATTTGATATATCCAAAATCTGCAACACTAAGCTTAACACAGAAGAACCTTACCGCATTACCAATGCTTAAAAAGACTTCTATGGAAGCTTGGCCTGTGAAAACCTTCTTTAGGGCATCGGAGGTCAGAGGAAAATGAGGTCCACCGGTTAGTTTTTCTCCAAGCCGTAAGAAAGGCACCACAAGACTACGATGTGGAAAAAAAAACATGTAGCAAATAAGGACTCAATTTGATACTTGAAAATAAACAAAACAGTGCTTTGTGTTGTCTTTGTATTGATTATAAGCGATATTGATTACCTTAGTTCAATTGGAGTAGCAATGAAGTTAAACAACATCACAGTTGGAGCATGACAAAGAGATCCAAGCAACGCAATAGCTACTCCACATAGCAACACGGTAACACCTAAACGCAAAGATCCATCTACTTTGAGATCACAAACACTATAAGAAAAACAAAACAAAGCCAGCTGCTTTGGCTTTGTACTACGAGAAACTCTTCAGAAAAGAAAAACAAAAAGATCTGGAAATGGGTACGAGAACAAACCACAGATCGGAAATACTCCCATGGTAATGCCCAATGCCGCAGAGAAAGCCAGCTGCTTTGGCTCAGCACCTCTAAAGGAAAACAAATCAAGCTTTGGTTTACTTTCTTACAACATCATCAACACAAAATATGACGAAACATCAAGTCTTTAGAAGCTACATAGTTAAACACTAGTGTTCAATTTGGTATTCTAGTGTTGCAAATAAGCAACCAACGACTGAGCAAGAAACCATAGGTCAGATTATCCTTGAAGGAACCGGATTGAACTGTATCGATGAACAAGTAACCAAACTCTCTAGGATACGATTGATGGGAACAAGATAGCAAAATATAACTTGGAATGAGACGACACCTGCGCAATATCTGGACAAGAGGTTCGCTGATCTTCTTATCGAACCAAGCTTTCAATCTAACTTTCGAGATCGCCATCACGATTTCTTCAGAAAAAAAGTTTGATGTTTTGATGATGTTTACTGAAACCTGAAGAGTTCTAACTCATCGTCTTGCCTCCACCGCTCCACGGAACCGGTATCGGGTATTGGTAAACGGGTCAAATCAGTTATAATGGCCCCTCGTCTAGCTTTTTAATTGGGCTCAAATCAGTAGTAATGGGCCTTTTATCGAGTTTTTAATTGGGCTACGCGGATGCGAATCGGTAACGCGGATCAGAATAACAGATGATTTGTGGAGGCACCTTGGCCCAGTGGTCAATGATTTAAAAAGTTTCTACACCATGTGTGGGGTTCAATTCCAGAAAGTGCGTTATTTGCAGATTATTGACGCAAGACTTATCGGAGGTTTCAGCGCGCTGCAGGTAAAGCCGTCCGGTCTCGAAAGTCAAGGGTTATTGGTGTCAGGTGTAGCCGTCTATCGTGGATTTTTGTGTTGCAGGGAGAGCTGTCACCGTGGAATCGTCCGTGGAATCTTGTAAGTAGATCATCATTATATTATGATACTATTAAATATCATGATAATGTAATAATCTAGAAAAGTGTTAAAAAGAAAAGAATAACAGATGATTTACATTCATCTCTGTTTTTAATCAAAATAAAAGGTGTTTCTCTTACAAATGAAAGGAAAGATAACAAAGTCAAAAGAAAAGGAAAATTGGGATTGGAAATGCAGAAGAAGAGATAAAAGGAAATAACATCAAATATAAGATTATCCATCCCTCAATATATATCAACCTGCCTCTCTTTCTTAAGAGTTGGTGTTGGAACTTTATCATAGTTTTCGTTTTTTTTTTTTCAATCCTTTCATAGCAAGGAAAGAGAGAAAGAGTTGTTTTCCGGTGCCCAACACGGCTTTGTCAATGGTGAAACTAGAGATGTTAAAATGTGTATAACCCAACCCATTTTACATTTAAATTAGCTGTTTAATCTTTCTGACTTTATTATTATATCCATAAGAAACTGATTAATTATATCAATATGTTTTATTTATAGATTTAATATGATTTTACATTTAAACAAACATATGATTGTTTTTCCTTTTTATGGTTTGACTTGTTCATCAAGCAAGCCCATCATTGGTAACGCGTGTAGACCTGTTTAATATGAAGTTTGCAAGATAATAAAATATGCTAGTCATAACAGATATATAAGAATCAACTTGAGCCTTACGTCAACTTTTCTTTTCTTATTGGGCTCCAAATTGATATCGCGGATCCGAATTGGTAACGCAGGTCGACCCGCTCTTAATTGATTACCACCTCCGAAAGATTAAATCAATTTTTCCTTTTTTCGTTTCGTCACAAGTCTTTTCCCGGCTAGTTTCAAAATTTAGTTCTGTTTTGAAATTTGTAAAGAGCGCTCAGTGAAGAAGAGATGGAGGCGACTGGTAGAAATCTCAGTGAATTGGTTTCGTTTCGTCACATGTACTATTTATGGTAATATATATCGCTAGTCGTCTATATCGATCAAATAATATGAATAGAAATATATAATTCGTAAAATACACATATTTTGTACGTGGACAGATTTGATATAAACATATAACGGCCCATAATAGTTATTAAGTATTATCTTGTTAGTGAGAATGATCCGTATACAGCTGATTATTTATCAAAGAATAGTCTCGTTAATGTTATAGTGTTTACGAGAGGTTAGCCTTCATCTTAATAAATCCAAATGGTCACAAAATGGGGTTTTGCAAATCTAACTATAAAAGGCGTTACTGAGACAAATTGACTGGGTCACCAGCATTAGTTTTGCACATCGCCCTTTTAGTTTTAGGTGTCGTCTCTTGGTTGGTTTTAAGGGAAATTCGTTCATCTCCGTGGAAATTTGTGCTAATGGAGAGCATTGGCAGAGGAGGAGACTCCTTCGGGGCTAATTGCTGGTTTGATTGACCGGCTGAGAGACGGTATATGCTTATAAGAAAATCAAGTTACATTTTCATAAACTGAAACTATGCTTACCAGTTTAATATGGACCAGAAAACTATGCTTGCTATTTTTCATAAACCAAAATAATGAAATCGGAATACTGATTCGAATATGTTTGATATGACCCAAAACTTATTAAGAAATGACTTTACCCCCACCCATAATTTGACATTCTCTCTGTTTTTGGAAATTATTTTGTTTATTTTTTTCTATTTAAAGATCATGATTATATTATTTGAAAATTGGCCGGCATCTGTCGGCGGTTCTTCCTCCTTTCCTTTTCTGTTGTTCACTCAAATTTCCACAGAAATCGTTTCAATAACGATAGTGTTCTTTGTTTTGGTGGAGAGACATGAATCAATCTTGATAATACACAATACAAATCAACCTTATCCTCCAGAAATATCCATTGGTTTATTTTATTGGCGATTATCATTCCTCAAGTAAGGATTATCGATCTATCAATCTTTTTCCCCACAATCTGCAACACGATCCATCGGTTCTTTGGATCCGTTTTGTCTCTCACTAGCAGAGTTGTTTTCCGACAATTATGGCTTTTTCGTATTTGTCAGTGTCTGTCTTACTGCAATGAATTGTTTATATTGGTGATACTCCGGCATCAATTTACAGATTTGGTGTCTTTATGCTGCCATATCTCAACGCCTATGTAGGACTCTTCTAGCAAGTATGTTTTCAGTTCTTTTTTACGAGGTTTCTTTTCTCCGCCTTCCAAATGGAATTTCTTGGATCATTGGTTTTTCGTTTGGCTTTGGGATCTATATTATCAAATGCATCATATCTGGGATCCTGGACTATCATTTGTGGAGAGACAATCAATAACAGTTTATATTGAATTTACGATAAGGTCTACAAAATTTTCAAGGACACTGTTGCGGACTAATTGGCATCAGATTGTCGCAACCTCAAGACTAGTCTCAGATGTAATGGGTTTTACTGATATGATTAGAAGACAGCCTCAAGTTAAAGAAAGGCACAAGAATCGTATTGGAGTATAAGAATCGGAGAAATTTTACAAATATGTTTATTTGTTAGCGTGTAAGTCGTTGTTGATATTTGATCAATACGCATCGTGAATTTTATTTTTTCGATTTGTTTTCAGAAGATGACGCACATAACTGCTTGTGTAATAATTTATGTTCTGTAGTCTTGTATATCCTCAACAGTTTAACTTCGATATAATGAAATGTATGTTTTAGCCGTAAAAAATAAAAATATTATTTGAAAATTGATTTTGGCTGTGAATTGAAAATTTGAATCATTTTTCTCCTGGTCTTGTGAACTTTTGTCAATTCGACGAATATGTGATATGCTAGCATCACCAACATTTGGTGTCCAACTTTTTGTCTACCAAAACAATGTTCTATCTTCTTTACAGAAAGAATGTGTGAGTTGGAAGGTTAAACGATTTATCAAGGGTATTTCTTTATGTTAGTATATGGAGAATATATAAAATTCGAAAAATAGTCGGAACTTAGACTAGCTAAATTAATTATTTTAGACGCTGTCGTTTTGCTCTGAGGGTGATTTTGTGGCGACTAGGTTTTTGGGGTCATCGTCCTTTCCAAGTATGTCTACCGGGAGCCGCCCGGCGTCTCCGGCTAATACGTCTGCTCCGAGGGTGCAAGGGGGAGAGCCTTCTAATCAACATCCGTCTCAATCTTGGGTTTCAATCCTTCAATCGAAACAATCTCTAAAAACATATGATGTCGATATCTCTAAATCGAACGGTGAACTCTCGGTGGAAATTCCCGACGAGGTCCTACAGTGCCCTACCCCGCTCTGGGAGGATTTTTTTGTGGGGAAGTTTTTAGCAGAAGCACCGCACATCGCTAAGATCCATGTTATTGTTAACAAAATTTGGAACCAAGGACCTGACTCGCCAAAGATTGATGTCTATCAGATCAGTCCTACGGTGATTAAGTTCAAGATCAGTAATGTTCAGATCCGAGCCCGTGTCATCCGCCGAGGTATGTGGAATATTGCAGATGTTCCGATGGTTACATCTAAATGGGATCCGATATCCGAGGCTACACAACCGGAAGCAACCTCAATCCCATTGTGGACTCATTTGAAAAAAGTTCCGCTCACAATGTTCTCTTGGGAAGCATTAAGCTTTATCTCTAGTGCTGTTGGGCCTCCGATCCGTCTCCATCCGGAGACAGAAGCATGCCAAAACTTTGAAGTTGCTAAAGTGTTCGTTCATGCAGATATAACAAAGGAACTTCCAGACAAGATCAAATTCTCAAAAAACGGTTTCGACTTTGTAGTGGAGTTCTCTTACCCATGGCTTCCTCCAAGATGTTCACACTGTAACAAATGGGGTCATCTTGTGAAGGTCTGTAAGCATATTAAAGAACTATTGGTCCACCACGAAGAGGAAATGCCAAAGGTTTTTCCGGATGTGAATGCTGATGGAACAGTGGAACAGGCTCAACTGGGAAACAATTCGGAATCGACAGAAATACCAACTGAGACAGTGCTACAGGTCGACATAATCAACGACAAATCGTTTTCTGAAAAGGAATGGTCTGATATCTCTCCGGGAAAAAGTGGGAAAAAACTTGCGTCTCCTCCTGGGCATGTAAGCATTATCTCTCCCTCTAAATTTGCGGTTTTAAGTACTGAAGTGGAAGAAGGTGAAATACCTGATGATGATAAGGAAATAAGAGATGCTGAGGTTGATGAGCCTCGTCATGAGGAAAATGACGAAACCCATTTGGATGATGATCAGACTAAAACACGGGCAAACAATCAGAAAATAAAGAAGAAGAAGCAGAAGGAAGGTCAAAAAACATCTACCCAAGGTTCTCGGGACGCACAGAATGTGCCCCCGAAAAGCCGTACTTCCCGCAAACAATTTTAAATGTCCAGATTCTTCTGGAATGTACGAAGTTTCATCCAAGAATCAAAACATTCCGTAGTAAGAAATTAGGTAAACAGTGGGGACTGGCAATTCGGTTGTATTCTAGAGACTAGAGTCGATGAGAGAAATGCAACAAGGATTGTCAACTCTGTTTTCAAAGACTGGTCGTTTATGTCTAATTATGACTACCATACTGGAGGTCGCATATGGGTTCTCTGGAGATCAACCGTTCGGCTGACTCCAGTCTTCATTAGTGATCAGCTTATCACATGTTATATTTTAATGGATGGATCACAGAAGGAATTTTATTGCTCTTTCGTCTATGCTCTGAACTCGGTTCAAGAAAGAAAATCTCTTTGGGAAGACCTCAAAAGTCACCACGATGCTCCTTCATTTCACCAAAAACCTTGGATGATCAAAGGTGATTTCAATGAGATTCTAGATTTGGTGGAACATTCGAAGGAGGCCCCTGCATCTTCTATCTCTCCGGGTATGCATTCCTTTCAAGATGTAGTCCGCTATTGTCATTTGATGGATCTAGGTTATCAAGGACCTTTATACACTTGGACTGATAAACGCAGCAAGGGAACAATCTGTAAGAAATTGGATCGGGTATTGATCAACACTCACTGGCTTACTCATTTCGCCGACTCTTTCTGTGTCTTTGAGGCAGGGGGTTGTTCCGACCATTTACGGTGCAAAATAAGGATACTTGTGGAGAAGCCTAAGCCTCGTAAGCCATTTAAATATATCAATGCTATTGGTCTACTACCAGACTTTCTTCCGATGTTGGAGACTTACTGGGACTCGACGGAGAAGCTCTTCCACTCCACATCTGCCATGTTCCGTTTCTCCAAGAAGCTAAAGCACTTGAAACATCTAATACGTGAGATGGGTAAAGACAGACCGGGTAATTTACCGAAACGAGCCAAGGAGGCATATATTGACTTATGCAATAAACAACTAGCATCGCTGCAAGTTCCGTCGGAAGAGACAGTGAGAGAGGAGGCAGAGGCACACGCTCGTTGGCTTCATGTGTCTGCTTTGGAAGAAAATTTCAATAAACAACGATCTAAACTTCACTGGCTTCAGGTGGGGGACCAAAACAACACAACATTTCACAATGCTGTTAAAGTCCGGGAAGCTCTGAACACAATCCGTGAAATCAAGTGTCCGGACGGATCGATTGTTACCTCTCAGGAGGAAATAAAAAGGAAGCTGAGCGCTTCTTCTCAACCTTCCTTCAGCACTAACCAGATGATTTCCACGGATCGTCTGTGGAGGAAATAGGCGACTTACTGGACTCTAGATGTACGACTGAAGAGATTCGTCTACTACAACTTCCAGTTAAGGCAGAGGAAGTTCGAGAGACCCTTTTTGAACTAGCATGGCCTATCTTGGGTAATGATTTCATTGTTGCAGTCCAATCTTTTTTCATCAATGGTTTCTTACCTAAAGGAGTGAACTCCACAATCTTAGCCTTGCTTCCTAAGACAACGAATGCTGGAGAAATGAAGGACTATCGGCCTATTTCCTGCTGCAATGTACTCTATAAAGTGGTGTCAAAAATCCTTGCAAACCGTCTTCAACTACTCTTGCCTCGGATGATTCTCCCTAACCAGTCCGCATTCGTACAAGGGAGATTGCTCATGGAAAATGTATTATTGGCTACTGAGCTTGTAAAGGATTACCACTCCAGTTCGGTCACCCCCCGATGTGCTATGAAGATAGACATCTCCAAGGCGTTTGACTCCGTACAATGGTCTTTTGTATTGAACACCCTCAGCGCTATGGGATTTCCGGAAATGTTTATTCACTGGATTCGACTCTGCATTACCACAGCTTCTTTCTCTGTCCAGGTGAATGGCGAGTTGGCGGGATATTTCCAGAATGCACGAGGTCTGAGACAAGGGTGCTCATTATCTCCTTACCTGTTCGTGATTTGTATGAATGTCCTGTCTCATAAGATCAACAAAGCGGCAGTTGAAAAGAACATTGGCTATCACCCTCGATGTCATAAACTCAACCTCACTCACCTATGTTTCGCCGACGACCTCCTAGTATTCGTGGAAGGAACACAGGAATCTATTCTGGGTACTATTCAGGTGTTTGACGATTTCGCTTCTTGCTCTGGTTTGAAAATCAGTCTGGCAAAGTCAACATTATATATGGCGGGAATGTCTGTTTTAACCCGAGAGATGATCCTCTCAAATTTCCCATTCGAAAACGGGGAACTGCCTGTTCGATATCTTGGGCTGCCACTGATGACAAAAGGTATGACAAAAAACGACTATGCTCCTCTTATTGAAAAACTTCGAGGACGGATCAGTTCTTGGACTGCTCGCTTCCTCTCCTTCGCAGGTCGTCTTCAACTTATTAAATCGGTTTTGCTGAGCATCATTAACTTTTGGTCAGCGGCTTAGTGCCTTCCGAGCTCATGTTTAAAGGAAATAGAAAGTCTCTGCTCACTTTTCTTTGGTCAGGACCAGATTTAAACACAAAGAAATCAAAGCTTGTCTGGGAGGTGGTTCTGTTTGCCGTACAGAGCGGGGGGGCTGGGTCTGAGAAGGCTTAAAGGTATCAATAAAGTATCTGGGTTGAAGCTTATCTGGCGTCTGCTCACCACAAACTCTTTATGGAGTCAATGGATCAGGCATTATACTACGCGCAAAAACACCTTCTGGGATCTACCGCAAACAAGTACTCTGGGTTCATGGATGTGGAAGAAAGTTATAAAGCTCAGAGAAACAGCAAATGGTTTTTATAAGAAGCTGATCGGGAACGGTGATGGAACCTCATTTTGGCATGAGAACTGGTCTAACAAGGGCATTCTTTCGGAGGTTTTTGGCCATCGGGGATGTATTGACTTGGGTATCAGAACTACTTCTTCAGTTGGAGAGGTACTGCGCACTCATAGGAGAAGACGACATCGGAACGCTGAGCTTAATACCATTGAGGTGCTCATTGATTCATGTCGAGTTTCCATGAGACCAGAGATTGAGGATACTGCACTATGGAAGCGTGCTTCTGGATTCAAACCAACTTTCTCAACGCAGGAGACTTGGCGGACGCTTCAGGGGGAGACACCTGCTCCTCTATGGCCACAAGCGGTGTGGTTTTCCCACGCTACGCCAAAATTTGCATTCCTCACATGGCTAGCAATGCATAACAGACTTAGCACCGGTGACCGGATGAGTAAGTGGAATGCGTCCCTGGACTCAGATTGCTGTCTCTGCAAGAGGGAGATGGAATCAATAAACCACTTATTTTTCACCTGCTCATACACCTCTCAGATATGGTACTCACTCACAAAAGGACTCTTGCAGCAACAGTTCACCACAGATTGGACCGGGGTACTTCAAATCATCACAGGAAATAGCCTCAACTCATCCGTTATGTTTCTACTTCGATATGCTCTGTAGGCAGCGATCCACGTTATATGGAGTGAACGAAACAGGCGTCGCCATGGTGAAGCCCCAACGCCCCATCTTCACCTTTTGAGACGAGTCGACAAGACAATCCGAAATCGTCTCAGCCTTTTGAGAAACTCTGAAGAGGAAAAATTTAAAGACATACTTATGCTCTGGTTCGCCACGAGAACTTAGATCTACAACTCTGTTTTCGGTTTCCTATCTTTACTTAAACCAAATGTCTTTCTTTCAACTCCTGTAGCTCTGTAAATGAGCAACAACTGGCTTTTTGATGAATATAATTTAAAATTCTTTCAAAAAAAAAAAAAAGAATATATAAAATTCAAATTTGTTATGGATGACATGTACAGAACATTATCTTTTCCGAGAATCATCTCTTGGAGACATTTCCAATAAACACTAAGAATATTTTTTCTTTTTTTGGTGAATAACACTAAGAATATTTTAATGTGGGGAAAACAACTTCTTCAACTTCAGTGGTCACTCAGTACATTGTTACTCAATTATTGAAGTTCAAATATGCTTAACACCTTTTTTCTTATCATTAAACATTCATTATGTTCCTGTTTTTGCATCCAAATACAGCATTTCGATCCAAAATCAATCATATATATAACAGTATGCATACTTGAGATGTTAAAAGAAGTATAATTTAGATACAAAATTTTGCATCTGAGACTAAAATATCATTTAATATAATAAGAAAACTAATCAAATTTATTTTGTTCTTAAAAATAAATGTTGTAATCAACATTTAAAGCGATGGAGATAATTATTAAAGTTTTTTATATAATTTACTGATCTTCTTTTAAAGGATGTGTAAATGGTATGTATGTTAATAAAAATGCGAATTTTAGAAGGTAACAGAAAAAATAATAAAATGGAAAAAGGTAAAATCTTCCTTAAATTTTATATGTATAAATAATAATTAATTTAAAAATAAAAATGCTTTATCAATCGTTTTAGCCATAACTGGAATCACCTAGCTAATAGCATATTTATGTTTGTTTAATCAAAGATCGAGAACTATATTTTTAAGTACATGATTATTTTTTTGACATAGTGTTAGGGGGAATTTGGAAATATCTATAATAATAAAGTTAAGTTCTGTCTCTCATTTAGAGGAAAAATTGCCAGGTGTCCTCTTTATTTGGGCCATCTTTAAACAATGAAAGTATTTGAGCTTCAAATTCGTTGGGCCAGGATCATATTCTTCAAGACCACATGAACTCTGTGCCGTCGTTTCGCGTTGCGACTTCTGCACTTCAGATTTCTTCACTATCCGTTTTCACAGCTTCCTCCACTCTTTCGCATTGAATCTGGCTGCTTTAACTCTCCCTTTACTCTGCTTGCTCCGACTGATTGGATTCCTAGAGCTTTAGATATAAATAAACGCTGATAGAGTGATGAGGCGTTTGTGACAAAAAAAAAAGAGTGATGAGGCGCACGAGTTGGAAAAAAAAAAGTCGAGTGTTCAGGTCTCTGCTTTGTACGATGTCGAATTCTCAGATACTGCTTGCGGAATTGAAAGCCGGGCGTTGCTCCAACCCTTCTGAGGTATGGTTGTTGCGCTTTTGGGAGGCTAGTAATGTGAGGAAAGGCGGCCAGCTCATGAGTATTGACATGCTCTTTGTCGATAAGAATGTGAGCGTTTTCTTTCTACCTTAGATTATTTCTTATTCAGAGTGTTTTGCTTCCTTGAGTAGATATACATACTCGATTTTAAGAGTTCTTAACCATCCTATAATCGTTTTTTTTTCCACTCTTTCAATTTGGAAAAAGCAGCATGATTGGGTAGTACATGAGGAATCTCGCTTTGTCTATTGGAATCACATTTCCTTTGTACCTTAGATTCTTTCTCTTTCAAAGTGTTTTGTTTCATTGAGTAGATAAACATACTCTGATGTTTTTTTCCATAGCCGTCTTATAATCGTATTTCAGTCCTCTCTTTGAATTTGGAATAAGCGGCATCATTTGGTGGTGCATGAAGAGTCTAAGGTAGTTGCAAGTATAAGTTAAGTGTCTAAGGTTGTTTTCCGTATAAGTAAAAGCATTTTGTTCATTGCAAGAGACACCAACTCAGTTTACAAACCAAACGTCTTTGCCTAGATGCATAGAATGTTAGCATTTTCTTTGTTAAACATATTGAAGTGTCTATTAGAATCCACCGACTTACTTTGCTTACTCTGTGACATGTTCCTGAGTGTTCAATTCTAACAAGTCATAGTTTTGTTACGGCGAGAGAGAGAGAGAGAGAGACAGAGCTCGGAGACTCGGAGTTAACATAGTCAGAGCTGCACAAGGAGAAAGCGGAGAGAGGTGGCTGGCTTTAATTTGTTCAGTTCTTTCTTATTAATTGATTTTTCCTAATTGTTACTGGTTCTTCTTAATTAATCGCTGTTAGCTGACGTAACGTGTAAAATATAGCAAAGTAGTTTCTGACTAAGTCTTCTACCCTGAAACAGGATTATGCATGTTCCGTCTCTCCATGCTGTCAGAATTTTAAATCTCCTGGAAACTGCTTACTGAAGCGAGCGAACGACGACATTATAGACCAAGAAGCACATTCTGATACGTAACGTGTCTAGCTTTTGTTTTTACTTTTTCCTATCTTTCTCGTGCTCAAATGTTCATAGCAAAAAAGATGGTGTCCCCTTATGTACAATTCGTATATTGTCTGGTGAAAAATGATTGTCACTTTAAGAACACTTAAAAGCATTCTTTAAGCTTTATATAGTGTGCAAGAAGAGTGATGTGTTTATGGCATCTCATGGAGGGAACATGGGCCACACGATTCAGGTACACACTCTTAGGTTTCGATTGGTTTCAGTGTTTATGTTTGTTTACTTACACATTCTCAAGGTAAGGTGTTAATCTATCTTGCAGGGTCATAGAGCTTATGAAGGAGACAAGAAGCTCATACACCAAACAAAAGGCATATGCTCCCGTACTTTTTGAACCCATCAATGACTGAAACAGAGTTTGCGAAGATGATAAAGAAATTACACAGGGTTTAAGGATCATAATATAATTCTGGACACAGACTATGTGGAGAATTTGAAGTTTATGTAATTGTGTTCAAGGCTTTCATATATTAGTATTACTTGAGATTCATATTTTTAAACTTCAAATCTTATGATATTGTTCTTCTTCAGGTTGTTTGGATCTCAAGTTTATAATACTTGATATTATGTGTTTTTAACATATTTTGATTCGTTTTTAGTATTCGGTTTGAGTTTTGATTTGCATCTTTCGTTGGTTTTTCGAGTCTTTTCTATTGTTTTGAGTCTTTTACAGATTTTATGGAGTTCCGAAGAAGTTTGGCGTTTACGGACATGTTCGAGTCAAGTTAAGACGGAAAAACGAGAAAAGGACCAAACACAAGTGAACGACCGTTCTGAAGAAGAACGATCGTTCTGGTCAAGCAAAGGAACGACCGTTCCTTCCCAAGAACGATCGTTCCCATGTTCACCTACCCTTCCGACACACCAAAGAGATCGACCGTTCTCTCCCATGTGGTCGTTCCCGAACTCACCAACTCTGCCAACAAAAGCACCACGGAACGATCGTTCTCCCCATCAGAACGATCGTTCCCCGACTCCACATCTCACCTACTACGGATCGACCATGGGGAACGATCGTTCTCCACCTAGAACGACCGTTCCCCGTCTCACCTACTCCCCCTCACCTTGGTCTATATAGTGAACTCACTCTTGATGCTTCAAACCACACCATCTTCTTCCTCCTCTCTTCTCTAGCTTCTAAACATTGCTCTCTCTTCAGTTTTAAGTTTTATGTTTATGCTTTTATTAAGTTTTATTTAGTTTCTTTTAAGCTTTATACATTTATGCTTATGCTTTAAGTTTTACTTTTAGTTCTTACATTTATGCTTATGCTTTAAGTTTTACTTTCAGTTCTTATATTTATACTTATGCTTTAATTAAGTTCTTATAAGTTTATATCCAGCTTATGTTATATATTCAAGTTTTTATGATGAACTTTATAATCTCGTTGTTATCTTCTTCTTTAATTATGTCTGAGTAGATCTCTTAGTTAGGTTGAGGTTTGTCAAAGGAATTCATGAGCTTTAGGGTTAAACACAAATAGGCTATTCAAATCAATGTCTTCACCTTTGTTGTTCTTAATGCTTAGATCGAATTGATCACTTGATTTTATGATATTGGGTTTAACTTAGACAGCGAGAGTTGCTAGATTGCTAGAAAGAACATTGGTGAGCAATTTATTCATTACCTGCGAGAGTAGATGTATTGGAGAATTGTGAACATATTAAACCTATCCTTAATGCTTGTCTACGATTTCTAGTACCAACGAGAGTTAGGAATTCTAGTTCGATAGACAAAGATATTGATACCACGAGAGTGGATTGATATTATCTTAGTGTTTGAGTTCTAGACTTATGCTTAATCACTGCCTGAATAGTTGTTTGATCCGTTGCTCTGAATCTTCTGCGATATTCCTTGACCTAACGCTTGTTTAATATAATCTTTACAACCGATTTCGCTTTTATTATTGCTATCTACAAAAAACCAAAAACATATTTGAATTGTCTTAGCTCTTAATTTAGCTCATTAAGTCAAAGTGTGAAAACTGGTCTTCGTGGGATCGACCCCTAAATACTACTTCGTATGCTGTGCACCTGCAGTAGGAAATAAGGGTTTAAAACTCGTGTATCAATACGTTTAGTTTTTTGCTCTTAATTTTCTTCACAAGCATTGAACACATTGTTCTGTTTTTGTCTTCTTTGTCCTTCATCTTCTCTATATATCTCCTCAAATTTGTTACCATCTTTGGATTCAGTATTCTAAAGTAGTATCACATCTGAAAAATATAACGTAATCGGTATCTGCAGACAAACACATCTACAAATGAGCCTTTATTATTATTGTGCAAGTAAATACTACTTTTTTTTAAGTAAATACTACTTCACTACAGCTTGTCAGCTTAAAAGAGCACAAGCTCGTCATCAGTACCATGCGACCACAAGTTTGGTGTCTGCATATGCAAAATATCCTGTTCCTGAGTGTATGTGCAATAATCCATCCACTCCCACCATTTAAAGTTTCTTTGTTATTTTTTGCACATAAGATCGTAAGACAGATTAAAAGGGTATAATATGCTCTTTTTACTCCACTTTCTACGCCTGATTTTGAAGCTCAGATCTTTGAACATGATCTTTTCATAATCACCAAGACTATGTTAGGCAAAGAGAATAAGAAGCAAAAAAATCCAAGAGATGATGATTCACATAAAGGCAGAAACACATGTGACGATTCATCCAAAAATACAAAAAAACTATATAATGGATTACTTTCATTTTAAACAAACCTTCCGGTTTTCAGATAATTTGATATCAAAGATACCCCAAATTAAATAAATTAAAGAACGTAAATTCTGGTACTTTTTATACAATTAGATTGGGCCACTTATACCCCCGCGGAAGAAAAACACTCATGCGACCAAAATAGTGAACACAAAAATAATAAGCAAATGACTACAAAACAAACAGTTGGTAAAAAAAAACCAACTAATCGGTTCTAAATATTTGGACCAAAAAAAAGAAAAAAAATTCTAAAACGAAAAAAAAACAAATAACAACACTGTCTACGCAATTGAAAGTTACCATATTACACAAAAAAAACATTAGACAAAGAAAATCAAAGACTACCACATGAATTCAATATCTCGGAACTCCAAAACTCCTCCTTCTAAGCTCTCTCCGCTTAAAATCATGGGGACTAAAAATAAAAAAATGGTAATCCAAAAAAAGGTAAAATAATATAAAAAACTTGCGCTAAAATAATATAAAAAACCCGCGCGTAGCGCGGGCAGATCCCTAATAAGTAAAAAAATAGAACATTTGTCCATATACACATTTCTTGATTTTAAAATAAAAATTGACTATATTACTTTTTTAAAGTAATATAATAAATTCAAAATAAATAATTTTAAAATTTAAATATTAGAAAATGCACTTATGATATTACATTAACATCTTTTAAATAATTGATGTTTAGAAGATAATTATTTTTATTCTACCAAGGGTAGAATTCATATTCTACTGTTTACGGACTGGTAGAAGATATTTTCGACTACTTGCTCTATCTTCTACGCCGTAGAACATAGTTTTTACTGTTTTCTCTATTGTCTACCAATCATAGAATATGCATTCTACAGTTTACTCTACATCCTACAGTTCAGTTAGATTTAGTAGAATACGTTTTCTACCGTTTCTTTTGTATTATACGAAGTGTGAAATATATGTTCTACCGTTACCAATAATTGATTAGATCAATTTGTCATTACAAATCTAACTTTCGAGATTGCCCTCATGATTTCTTCAAAAAAAAGTTTGATGAATGATATGTTCACTGAAACCTGAAGAGCTCTAACACAACATCGTCTTGTTAATTTTTGTTCGGTTCTTTTTTAAGAGAGACAAAAAAAAAATTGAGACTAAAATAATAAATTTGGGAAAATGCAAATAAAAAAAAACCTGAAATTTTTTCAATTTGGCCAAAAAATACACAGACTTCATTGGTGTCAAAAAAATACCTAAATTTAATAAATTTTGGGAAAATGCAAAAAAACCTGAATTTTTTTCAATTTGGCAAAAAAATACACAGACTTCATTGGTGGTAAAAAAAATACCATAATTTTGTTTTGACCTGGCAAAAAAATACGCCGTTAATGACCCATTTAAAATGCTGTTTAAGTGTTACACGACATCGTTTTAAGAAATTGGAGAAAATACTAAAACCTGCTATATAGGGGGGTTCAAACTCGGGTTCATGTGAGATGTGTTAGATATATGTCACTACTTTGGCAGTGGCACTTAATCTGTGTATGCTTGTCTCAAATTTTAATTAAACCAATCCAATTCTAGTTTATTAAAATAAAAACATGTAACTCCTTGATTTCGAACTCGGGGAGAGATTTGTCGCCACTGAGGCATCATTATCTTATTGTTATATATTCAATAATAATTATTCTTGAACATATTCTTGCTTCGTAATTCCAATTTTGGTTTGTATTTTATAATTACTTTTAATTTTAGTACTATTTATAATTTTTACTGATTACAAAATATAGTAATATTAAAAGATCTCCTATATATTAATTGAAAAAAACGTTTTGCCACATGTCTCAAGGCAATCATAATGGGCTATATAGAAGGTAAAAACAACCCCCTATATTTATAAAACTCAATATAAAAAGCTCACCATTATTCACCAAAACCGGGAGATACACGGTTAAGTCAAGATATTTGATCGAGAGATTATATCCGGATGCAGGGGTTCTCGCGGTTTACTTCGGACCTGATATTCAGCCATTACTGGCTCAAGTTTGGCGAATAGAATGTCCCCCCAAGCTCAGACATTTCCTTTGGCAAGCACTTTCGGGTTGTGTTTCGGTTAATAAGAATTTACGCTATAGGGGGATTTTATGTGATACACAATGTATGAGGTGTGGAGCAGAGGAGGAGTCTATTCAGCATGTACTATTTGAATGTACGGCGGCGGTTCAGACATGGGCTCTTTCTGTGGTACCGACAAACCAGGTTGAGTTTCCTGGGCAATCGTTGTTCGCTAATATGGATTTTCTGTTCTGGAGAGGAGACTTCCAAAGGATGTGACAGAGACATATTTTCCTTGGATTCTTTGGTATATATGGAAGAGTAGGAATGAGTTTGTTTTTAGTAACAAGGATCGCACTCCACAGGAAATATTGGAGATGGCTACAACAGAAGGACGTATCTGGCAAGAAGCGCGGGCAGGGGAGGATGGGACAGTTCGGGTAGCTAGTACTGCATCGATACCTGTTGGTAGGACAGTAGAGTCGGATCAAACTGGGGTTTGGTGGTGTTTTGTCGATGGTGCATGGAAATCAACCGATATTTATTCAGGATAGGGATGGTTTTGTAACAAAGATGGTCACCGGGACTAAATGATGGGAATTCGTAATATCTGTCGTAGTCTCTCATCTTTACATGCAGAATTTGAAGCTTTGATTTGGGCAATAGAATGTATGCATTCACTTTAATGCAACCCGCTTATTTTTGCGACTGATTGTTCTGATCTGGTAAAGATAGTGTCTTCTCCAGCAGAATGGCCGGCATTCTCAATTCATTTCGAGGAATTTCAATTTTGGAAAGAGCGGCTGGTAGACTTCCAGATAAAGCTTATCTCCCGGACGAAAAATGGAAAAGCAGACAAGTTGGCGAGAAGTGCGCAGAGTTATTCTTCTGAGCTGGTTTACATCGACTCAGTTGCTCTACGATGGATAGATTTTGATACTTAGTTTGCTATGTTTTCTTTGTTGTTGACAAAAAAAAAAAACCTCACCATTAATGGGCATGCTTTAATGAGCCTCTCTTTATAAAATTCAATCTAATATAACCTAAATGAAGTTATGAACTTTTTTTTTTCTTATTTGGATTTATATATCAAATGTGTTTTAAAAATAAAGAGATATTAGATTAACTATCATTTGTAAAAAATATAAAAATCCTAGGAATTTTATCATTTTTAACTATTTTATGAAAATATTTTTAAAAAATTATAACCCAATTATATATATCAAGTTTTTTTTTTTCTAATTCTTTTTGGTTAAATTTAATGGATTTTATTTGTTTTAGGTATATATTTTGGTGAGAATTAAATATATGTTAATTTAATTTTAAAAATTAAAATATGATTTTAGTTATTTCATAATTAAAAATAGTTATTCAACTGTACATAATTTTCTTTGAATATATTTCAAAAAGTATCAACCAGAAAAAAATATAATCAACCAATATAAAAATATTTATAACTTTTAACCTACTAAACAAACACAAAATATAATACACACATAATAATATATTCAAACACCAATCAACACAATATATAATTTCAAATAATACAATTCTTCAAACATAAAAAAAATCATATAACAAATAACTACAAATAGTATATTAGCCATAAAAAGCTCGGCTACTATAATAACAGTTTATATAATAATCAACTATATACCAAATATTATACCCGCACAGAGTGCGGGCTTTCATTTAGTTTAGTAATACTAAAAGAGTTAGATGTTTTTATTTAAACAAATTTATATATGTTAACAAAATTATTAATTAAAAAAATATAAGAAAAACTGATAATCTAGATTATATATGTTCATTTGCATTTAATTTTTGACAATCTAAATTAAAAGTTTTAGAGCTAAATCCGAAGTAAAACCCTCAGATTTGTAAGTACTTATTAAAATTCACATATTAGATTTGGAAATTAGTATATTTTGCTTAGATTTGTAATTCTTATACAGATTTCTAAATCAGTCAAAATACATAATCGAATAACAGCCCCTAAGGTTTCTCAGGTTCTATTTGGAGTTAATAAAACGAAACACGAATATATTTAAGAATAATTATTGTTGAATACATAACAAGTAACGTTGCTTCAGTGGCGATATACCCCTCCCCATATCTTTCTCATCCCGTGTTCGAACCTAAAGTCTTGCATGTTTTAAGTAAAATTTGAGAAGAGAATATGTCGATTAAATGCCACTGCTAAAGTGGTGACTTACCTCTTCTACATCACATAGGGACCCGAGTTCACATATAGCAGGTGTTAGTATCAATTCTTTTTTATAATTAATATGAGCGAGAGAGCCAGAGCTCCCGGTAATGATGTCCATGTAATGATGTAATCTCCATTAGCCCTGAGCGTTTGGGTTCAAATCGGGTTTTTTGGGTTTTCAGTTTTAGTCTTATAAAATCCATTCGAGTTTTAGAAAATTTCGGGTTTGGTATGATTAGTAATTTTTCGGTTTCAGATATATTTGTAATACCATACAAGTCCCATTTTATATCCAAATTCAATTCAGATTCGGATAATACCACTTCGGATCCGGATACCTATTTTAAAATAACATAATTTAACTAAAACACACAATACAAAACAATATTTTTAAATATTATAAAAATATGTTCGAACTATTCATCTTAAACATAACAATAAAATTAAAATTTTAAAATATTTGAAACTAACCTACTTATATACAACTAAGTAAAAATAGTTAATTTCACGTTTTTTGGGATAATCATTCGGGTTTCGGTTCGGTTCGGATATTATCCAAAGCTCGAAATATCTAGCTCTAAGTCCCATTTAAGAATTTTTTAGATCTGATTCGGATCGGATTCGGATATTTTGAATCGGATTCGGTTTCGGTTATAAATGCGCATGCCTACTCTCCATTCCGAAACAGACCACGGAACAAGTATCGGGTTGGGCTAAACGGGTTTAAATAATTTTAATGGGCCTTTGTCGAGTCTAAAACTGGGCTTCTTTTAGTCAAAATCACTAAAGCGGGTCAATCCCGATAATAATTTACTCTCCGTCGCTATTTTCAAATCTCGCCGCCTCTACAGTTTTCCCCGCAAGTGAGGAGCGCTCGCGTGAAGTTTTTTTTTTTTTGTTCTTTTGCTCTTCAGATTCGTACGAAGATCTGATTCGAAAAATCTTCTCAAAAATTTTCGTCTGTTCCTCTGTTCCGAATTGAATTAGGTTTGAGCTGTAATCGGAAAGTGAAGAAGAGATGGAGGAGTATCTGCAGTATATGAAGACTCTCCGGTCTCAAATGAGTGGTATGAATCTTCTTCCTCTTCGCTTATGATCTTCCTGTTTCTAGTTGAAATTTCATGTGGCGATTGTGGATTTGCCTTATCTGTTTCCTTCATGGATTCATTCGGTTGATGATAGATGTTGAGGATCACGCGGCAAAGGTCTCCGTCGAGGAACAGATGCAGATTACCACAATCAATACCTTGGAGAAAGATCTCGCTCATGGTTAGCTCTCTCCCTCTCTCTTAAGGCTTTCGGAATCAGAAATTTCCGGTTAAGATTCATGCTAACTGAGAGTAATTTCGTCTGGGATTCCTCAGATTTTGTGCACTAAGCTTCTTCTGTTTGACATTTCTAATTTTGTTTCATGTGTAATTGATGCCTTTGCTCAAATTAGGTGTTTTTGTTTTTGGTTTTGTGATGATTTTTTATAATTTTGTACTCAGCTACATACTCATTATTTTTTATGAGATATTGTATGATTGTTCTTATTTTTGTATCACCATGTGAAGCATTGTCTGAGACGAAGAGACTTAAAGAAGATACGGATCAGAAGACGAGGAGAAAAGGCGAAATATGCTCACAGATACTTGCAAGGCAGAGAAAAATCTCGTCAATGGAATCTGATTCAGCAAATCTTGCACAGGTATGTAAGCCATGAATATGACTTTGTAAAAGCGGAAAGATGAAATCATGTGTTAGCTCGAAGTATGCTTTAGAAGTTACCACTGTAATTTGTCACACTGTTGTTCATTTGCCGTTGTAGAGTCTGGAGCTTATTCTACAAGAACGAGACAGTATATCTGCAAAACTTGTATCGAAACGGTAATTCAAAGAACTTATCGCCAGAACTGGATTGTGGTTCTGGACTCACCTTACGACTGTCAATTCTATTGTATGTAATTGCAGTTCTAACTATATAAAGACTGTAGAGGAAGCTAGAACCAAACTAGAGGAGCAAAAGGTTTTTTATTTGCATCCTCTTGGTGTGATATCACTCGCTGTTGTGTTTACCAACACATTTTACCTTTCTGTCATCCTATTGTGGCCAGGGATGGTTTGTTTCCCATATGAGCAATGAAATTGGTCAACAAGGACAGGTTTGTTTTCCTATGAATCATTATATGCTGATTCCATCACAACAGACTTCCAATATTTGTATAGTAACTGAGGTTAGGATGTCTTATCCGTTTCTTGTTGGTCCTTGATATTTAGAAAGAAGAATCAAGCAAAAACCTGATGGAACTATCAGATTCTGCTAGAGCAAAGCTTGACCAAGCAAAACAGATGAGATCCAAACTTATCCAGGATAATTCGAAGGTTATTTACTTTAGATCGCCTTGTTACTACTATTGGTGGTTTTGGTTCTGGCACTTTGTGTTTGTCGATATATGTTTCTCGAGATAAACTTAGTTACTTTTTCCTACTCCAGTAATTTGGAGTACTCGATTTATCTCTTTGAGCACATTTCTGAACAATAAGTATCATTTCAGATCAAGCTATCAATTGAGCATGTGAAGCACAAGATCAACGAGGTTAAGGTAATTAGTCTCTAGAACCTTTGCTAGCATTTAGATATTGCATGAGCGCATCAGCTAGATCTTATTCTTACATCAAGAGAAATCCACTCTGCCTTTCTATTTATTTATTTTCAACTCTGTATGTTTTTTCCTGCACCTAATACTGTACTATTTTCTGAATTCGTGAACAATGCAGCCAGAGCTAATGTCATTGGATATTAAGATTCTAGAAGAGGAATACACAGCTCTCTTGTCAGATGAATCTGGAGAGGCAGAGTATCTACATTCGCTGCAGAGTCAAGCTGAGAAACTGAAGGTGACATTGATTTTTACAGGCTTGATTTTGATTGTTAACTATATGCCGATCATGACCACCTCCACTTGCTGCAGGCAATTTCGTACATTGCTAAATGCGGCTGTGGAGAGGAATACAGTGTTGGTCTATGTTAGGCCAAAGTTATGCATGCATTATCTGTCACCTTTCAGGTATTTGAATATGTGAACGCATCGAGAACCAAAAAGAAGAAGCTTTCTTTATGTGTTTAGTTCTTTGAATCTGTGCTTTGACAGACTGGGCTACTTGTTTAGTTTGTAGAGATACAACTTCAATACTGTCTTGTTGAAGTTTAGTGTCTTACAGTTACCATGAAAAGAGCATTCTTTCTGTTCAATTCCATTTAGATATATGAAGTAAAGATAAGAAGCTTGAATGATTTACGTAAGGAGCCAATGTTTTTTGTGTTCTCATCACATTCTTGATTACCTGATCTTGAATAGTATGTTTAAATCTTAAACTATGGCTGATATACAAGACTTGAAGACGAACATACAGCTCGTACAATTGAAAAACATTGTCAAATAAGAGGGTCTATTAAGAAGAAAAAATGGAATAATTCTTTTGTTTCCTGAGCAGACAGTATAAGTCACTCCAGGTCCAGGCCATTATCAGTACAATTACTAAATAATGAAATTGAGAATGGATGGTGAGAGTAAAACTTATTCCTCAGCTAGCAAATTCTAACGTATCACCATGTTTGTTTATACAGATTAGCTCTAAAACTGCGCATTATCTTCTGAGTAAAATTTATAAATAAATCTTTTAACTAAGACCACACAGGTTACAGATGTAGTGGAATAAATGGTGCATTACCATGTCATGTGCTCTTACAAATGGTGCAGTGAGTACAATATAGAATCAGAACATACTGGAAGACAGACTCTGAGACTCCCGTTGTCTATTTTGTCTATAAACTCAACAAACGTATACTTCACCATTTCCTCGTAAATCTGCAAGCTGCACTTGATCTCACTCGCATTACGCATACAAGTTCACATGAATAGAATACCAATTAAACGGAATTCAAGCTTTGCAACTCAAATGAGGGAGATAACTAACTTATTCAAAACTGAATTTTTAAGAAACTTGTGCTGAAGCACATAGCATCAGAAAATATTTCAAGATTGTTCTGTTTAAAAGCTTGCAAATTACACATGTGAAACTATTGGTCTATCCAAAAAGCCTGCTCAACTGAAACTTGCAAGGAAGGAAATGAGGTAGCTGCAATACCTGAAAGTTAGCAGCTTAACTTCCAAGAGAGAGTTTCAGTATTCGATACCATCCATATCACCCATGTACTCAGCAACTTGTTCAAGTCTAACATCGAGCATCTTGTGGTTGTCTAAATCACGAACCACACCAGTTTCCTTATCCAAATCTTTCTCAACCAGGTTCCCATAGACGCCCTTATGTTTCCCCGACAGAACCAGAACCGGCCCTCCTCGCCTAGGCAGTGCCGTCTCGAGCAGCTCCTGATCTACCCCTTGAACCAACTCCTGCGTCTCATCCATCGTGATGTCACAGGTACTTGGTCCAACAACATCAACAACTTTACCTTTCTTAAGATACAATCTCCCACCTTTCAAATCCTTGCTTATTATCCTCACCTTTATATGACTCCTGAGCCATGAGGGCTTCTTCACTCTCCTCTCTCGTGCTTCTCACTGACTCTAACTTCGTCTCGACTTAATCTCTCTGTTCCTCTGCTGCGTTTACCCGCTTTCTTATTTTTGTCCTTGTCTTTAATTTGTAATTCTTTCAGCTTCTTTAAACACCTTTCCAAATAGCAGCGTTAACAAAATCAACGAAAGACAACCACAAATAATATATTAATATATAAAAATTGAAGCTATAGTGTTCAGTGTTCACATAAGATTTTAATTTTAAAACAACCTATCTTTCCACATCAACATTTAAATTGAAGAAATTTTCTAAATTTTATAATTGTATTGTTAATAGAAAAATCCATAAGATAAGGAAATTATCTCTTGACAAAAAAAGAAGAAATTATCTATAAATTTATATTAAACAAAAAATTAACTTCATATTAGATTAAAAAACTTTCTAATTTAAAATATAAGATAAGGAAATTATCTATTAATTTCTATTAAATAAAAAATCAACTTAATATTAGATTAGGAAACTTCTAATTTAAAATAATTATCTCATTTGTATAATTAACTATATATAATCTACAGTGATGACAAAAAAACTTAGAAGAAATTTAATAAAAACTACAAATAAGAATACTAAAAACAAATAGAAAAAGTAAGAAAACATATCTACAAATTTCTATTAATAAAAAGTTAACTTAATATTATATGACAAAAGTTTCATAATTTAAGATAATTATCTCAATTACGTAATTCACCATATATAATTTAGAATAATTAAACAAGAAATTAATTTCATATTAAATTAAGAAACTTTCTAATTTAAAATATAAGATAAGGAAATTATCTATAAATTTTTATTAAATAAAAAATCAACTTAATATTAGATTAGAAAAATTCTAATTTAAAATAATTATCTCATTTGTATAATTAACTATATAATCTACAATGGTGACAAAAAAACTTAGAATAAATTTAATAAAAAACTATATATAAGAATATTAAAAACAAATAAAGAAAGTAAGAAAACATATCTACAAATTTATATTAATAAAAAGTTAACTTCATCATTATATAATTTAGATAATTATCTCAATTACAAAATTCATCATATATAATTTAGAATAAGTATTGTTGACCAAAAATATAGATCAAATATAATAATAAGAAATTTTCTGTATAGGTCTATTTTTTAGTTAGATAATGATTTTAGTGAAATCTTATACTAATAAGATTTACATTATATACCTTATAAGCTTATAATTTAACCAATTAAATAAATATTATACTAATAAATTGTCATTATAAACTTTTAAAATTGTCTATATTAGATTTTAAATATTCCAAATTATAATCTTAAGATTGAACCTTATGCATAGAAGTTTTATATGCAAGATTATCATTCATCCACCATTCCAAAATCATACTCCACAATAGCACGAAATCAAATTGTCATATGTTCGTTTAATAATAAATTGTTTTTTTTTTAATTTTTTATAAACAGTTTATGGAGTTGGATTATATTATGAAACTTTAACATATCTTTCACTATATTGTTATCATTTTATGATCTTTAATAAAAAAATGCACAATTTTTGAACTCACTTTAGTTGCAACTGTGGGCAGGGGTAAATTTTATTTGTTGACTAGGAATGTTGTGGAACCCAATTTTCGTTTGCAAACAATGTTCAAGGTTTTTTTGTTTTTGATTTTTTTCTGTGACAGGTCTGTCGTTGGTATTATAGTTTTAAATATGATAACTCGATTTCTGATGTAGTTGAACAACCTGGTTAGGATGATGCAGCACTCAACCCCGAATCCATATATTAGTTAACACTCCACTTGATGGTTTGATCTTCCTGTGAGACATGATATTGTTAATTGAAATTTTTTAAAAAAACAGGGAGCTTCGAGTTTACATCACAAATCCGTAATACCACCAATAAAGGAATATGTGCATTCAACAATGAGATAAACTTTCGATGGAAGGATATTAACCAAATGTGAATAAAACGTCTAACTATTGAAGAATATTTTGATACCACTTACTTGTTAGTAGCTGGCTGCTCATTATGAAGACCTTCGTCGTCACTGGAGTTAATCACAACCAATGCTTCCACTGGAGGAAGGTCAACATCACCCAATGGCTTATCCTCCCTGCATTTGCATACCCAACACATTAAGAATTAGAGTATACAAATATTAACAAGAATCTCTAAATTTCTGGAACTTTTCTCACCTTTTAGAAGCTGTAGCAACAAAGTAGCAGAAATGTGAATGCTTAGACCTCCAATAACCGAGAAAACAACCTCATCTTCTTCTTCAAACTCCATATCCAATTCGCAAGATTCAACTTTCTCATGACTTAACACACATAAGTAGATAGGTCTCCTTAGACCAATGTTACACAGAAGGATATTTTTCCCTTTTCCACTACCAGTCCCTCCCAATGTCGCCTAACACAAGAAATTAACAACCAAACCCTAGAGAAGTTAACGCTAAACGTCCAAAAGAACTAATCAACAAACTTAAGGTAAAGATACAGATTAAATACCTGTCCAAGGCGAAACCTACGTGTCCTCGTAGCCGGAAGTGTTGAAACTCGTTTTTTGACAAAAAGGCTTTACACCATTTGCCGGTATGTTTCCGGGCGAAGACGTTCGTCTGAATGACCGGATGTTGAGCACTATAAAGTAGTGTAATCAAATGTCAAAATCAGAGTGGTTATGAATAAGAAATGTAGGTCCAAAGTGGATTGCTTGTAAAGCTTAAAATGTAACATTTGTAAAATGTCCCACATTGGAATATAAAGTGGAAAAAGAGATATGTGGACCGAACTCGAATTCCGAGCTTGGGACTTGACAAATGGGCTTGCGGTCTAAAAGATCAATCATTTACCCAAAGTCATTTGCAAATTTATTGTTGATTATGTCAACAAATATCTTTCTCTTTTAGGTAATTTTTGTGACTTAAAGTGCATATATTTTTTGTAACATAAACAATAAAAATGACTTTAAGTAGAGAATGAATTCTCATAAACACAAAAATTTCTTTCACTTTATGGAAAAATGAAGCTGTTGAGGTTTAGCTATAAAAGCAAATCATTCTCATATCATTTGAGACATAACATAATTTAAGTACAAAGCAAATCCCTCACATAGAATGTTTCTTTTTTAGTTTTGTGTCTGAGAGTATAACATATTGCTAGGTTCGTTAGCTTCTATTCTGAGTGATGCAGAATAGTCGATGTGTAGTTGTATCCTACGATTCTGATTGCATCAAAGTGTTAGTGCCCTAATTTATCGGGTCACAGGGGATAGTTATGACTGTCAGAAGTTGGAGAAAAATGAAGATGACGATGTTGACTGGTTAGGCGTGTGAAGGTTCACTTGGAAATCTCATTGATGGTTTTGTAAATTTCAAGTTTCTCCCCTTGTCTATACTCTTAAAATTATAAAATTCTAGGCTTTCATGACAGACTCTAAATATGTAGTCGTATATTTTCCTTGATTAATGATGTAACAGAAAATATTTTCTAGTATAGAGGAGCTTAGGTGTTTAACCAATTATTTAAAAGAAATTGTGATCGTGAACTGTGATTTGTTGTCTGATTATCGAGGAACCTACACAAGTTTTTGCAGTTTAGCTAGCGACGATAAAAGCGTGTTGTTCTGGGAAAAAGGAAGCCATAACAAATCACGAGAATTTCGAGTCAGAGAAACAGTCACCAAATCAAATAACCAAACACTAGTTCCCATTTAATTATACGTCAAGGGAGATTATACGTCAAGTCCCTAACGAGCCTACATACTGTTGGTTTAAACTGGAAGTCAGCTTGAGGAGATAAATACCAAGAGTATATTTATGAGATTCTAAATATACAAAATATATGTTAGGAGTTATCTAATATGTAATATTTCATTAATCGAGATTAGGGTACTTAGTCACATTATAAGGATGTATCAAGGTGTGATACAACTTAATGAGTTGAGAGAAATTTGAGAGCTTAAGTTTTTGAGTTAGTTTTCTTAAGCAATAAAAGAGGAGTTATTTCTTTGATTATTGAGTCTCATACGTTCGAGTTATCAAACAATATTTGGTATCAGAGCGGTAGGTTACGATTTCTAAGGAAGAAGGCGACGAAACCTCATCGAAGAAGGATGAATGAGCATCATTGAAACTAAATGAAGGAGGAGGATCTTCTTCCTCGATCAAGTACCCGATGTTGACCTCATACAACTACACGGTGTGGGCAATTAAGATGAAGATTCTCCTCAAGATCAACAAAGACTGGGGAGTAATCGATTCAGGAGATAGCGACGAGGAGAAGAATGATTTAGCCATGGGCTTTATTGTTCAGTCAATTCCCGAGGCTCTTGTTCTGCAAGTCGGTGAATTGGATGAAGCAAAAGATGTTTTGGAAGCCATCAAAACACGACATGTGGGAGCTGAGAGAGTAAAAGAAGCGAGATTACAGACTCTAATGGCTAAATTTGATGCACTTAAGATGAAAGATACAGATAAGATCGATGACTTTGCTGGAAGTTATTTGAGATTTCATCCAAATCAGCTGCGTTAGGAGAAGAAATCAACGAGTCAAAATTGGTGAAGAAGTTTCTCACAAGTATCCCACGGAAGAAGTACATACAGATTGTGGCTTCGCTCGAACAAGTCATGGATCTAAATAAAACAAGCTTTGAAGACATCATAGGTCGTCTCAAAGTTTATGAGGAACGTGTAGCTAAGAAAGAAGAGGAACAAGAGGATCAAAGCAAGTTTATGTATACGAACACAGAGTCACATACATCACAACGTAACTCTAGTGGAGAGTACATAAACAGAGGAGTGGTGGGCGTTCTCATGGCAATAGAGATCGTGGCAGAGGACGTTCGAACAGAACAAGAGACACATCTCACATCACCTGTTTTTGATGTGATAAGCAAGGTCATTACGCCTCGGATTGCCCTGATCGTCTACTCAAACTGCAGGAGGCACAAGAGTCCAACAAAGATGAAACAGAAGAGGCAGATGAACTCATGTTACATGAGGTCAGAGGCGGAGGCAATTAAGAGGGAGTGGGGTCACATGACCCCATCAAATTTTTAAAATTAGTACTTACAATGAAAGTTCATAGTACCATGAAATTTTTAAAATTAGTACTTACAATGAAAGTTCATAGTATATTAACCTAAATACTAACTTAGCCTTATAAAAAAATTTCTGGTATACAAATAAGCACATTATACATAAAATTATACTGACATTTTTCATGATTTTTAATGAAGATTTTGAATTTTTTTATGATAAAATTTTATGACCCCCATAAGCAATTTTTCTAGCTCCGCCACTGCATGAGGTGGTATATCTGAATGAAGAAAAGATTATACCAAGCAAGTACGAAACCAGCACATGTGACAGCGATCTGTGGTATCTCGATAGTGGAGCAAGTAACCACATGAGTGGAGACAGGAGATATTTTTCGGAGATTGATGCAACTGTCACAGCAAAGTGAGGTTTGGTGACATCAGAGGAAAGGGTTCCATTGAGTTCATTGACAGGAATGGTGACTCAAGGCGAATGTCTGATGTATACTACATCCCAGAGTTGAGAATCAACATAATCAGTCTTGAACAAGCAACTGAAGCAGGATGTGATGTGAGAATGAAGGGAGAAATCTAACAATGCATGATCGAGAAGGAAAATTGTTTGTCAAGACAACTAGGTCGAAGAACCGATTATATAAGGTTCGTATGGGGGTCAAGGATACATAGCAACTTAATATGTTGGAGTTAAGTAGCTCAAGCATGTGGCATGCCCGGTTAGGACACATAAACCTCGAGACAATTAAAACGATGCAGCAGAGAGAACTCGTCGATGGAGTACCGCACATGAATTACGAACCGAAGATCTGTGAGTCGTATTTGTTAGAGTAACAAACAAGACAAGTATTTCCCAAAGCCACTCTATTTCATGCCTCAAAACCACTCGAGCTTTTTCATGGAGACTTATGTTGACCTATCACACCAACAACACCAGCTGGAAATAGGTACATATTCGTTCTCATGGATGATCACTCGAGATACATGTGGACCATACTCTTGAAAGAAAAGGGAAATACGTTTGAAAATTTCAAGAAATTTAAATCTCTGGTGGAGCGAGACACATGGAAGAGACTACTGAATTTTCGAACTGACCGAGGAGGAGAATTTGTCTCGAACGAATTTAATATATTCTGTGATGTCTCAGGAATCAAACGACATCTCACGGCTCAGTACACTCCGCAACAGAATGGAGTTCTCGAGAAAAGAAATAGAACAATGATGGAGATGAGTAGAAGCATCCTGAAACATATGTCCTTACCTAACCATTTGTGGGGAGAGGCGGTACGACACTCCACGTACCTCCTAAATCGAATTACTACAAGAGCTGTAAAGGATAAGACCCCATACGAAGCCTATCATCTGAGGAAGCCTAACATTGGAAACGTACGAACGTTTGGTTGCATTGCGTATGCTAAGATCGAAGAACCACACATAAAGAAACTCGATGACAGGTCGCGCAAGCTGGTTCATTTGGGCACAAAACCTGGTTTAAAAGCTTACAGGTTACTTGACCCACAAACTCGGAGAACCGTAGTATGTCGGAATGTGATCTTTGATGAAACAAGAAAGTGGAACTGGGAGAATCAAAACCGGGAAGAAGATAGAAGTGAAGAATTCTCAATCGAGTTTGGAAAGTATAGGAATCATGGAATTGATCCGCGAACACAACTTCATATCAAAGTTGGGCCTGATAGGGATTACTCTGCTCAGGAAACAGATTGCAACAATGACGGGACTGATCTTGCTCCTATCAAGTGCGAGAATGATGAAAGAGATGAGATAAAATCTGGAGACGAAGGGAGTGAATCAGAGGATGATAGAGATAACAACGAAGCTAGCACACCTGTTCTGAGGAGATCGAACAGAGAATCACGTAAACCAACTTATCTCAATGACTACGTATTGCATCTAGCAGAAGAAGAAGGAGGGCGATTGTTGATGTGTCTAAACGACGAGCCTAGAAACTTTGAAGAGGCAAAGGAGTCGAGAAATTGGACACTAGCTTGTGAAGACGAGATTCATTCCATCAATAAGAACTACACATGGAATCTAGTCGATCCTCCACAAGGATCAAAACCGATAGGCTTAAAGTGGGTGTTTAAGCTGAAGAGAAATTCTGATGGGAGCATCAACAAGTATAAAACTAGACTGGTTGCCAAAGGTTACATGCAAAGACAAGGAATAGACTTTGATGAAGTGTTTGCTCCGGTGGCTCGGATTGAGACAATCCAACTTCTTGTCAATCTCTCCGCATCTAGCAGATGGGAGATACATCATCTAGATGTAAAAACAGATTTTCTGCACGGAGAGCTGAAAGAGAGTCTACGTCATGCAGCCAGAGGGGTTTGTTGTGAAAGGGAGTGAAGAGAAGGTTTACAAACTCAACAAAACCCTGTATGGTTTAAGGCAAGCCCCGAGAGTATGGAATGAAAAACTAAACGGGATCCTAAAGGGACTACAGTGCAAGAGGTGCTCCAAAGAACCATCTGTGTATCAGAAGAAGGTTAATCATGATACACTCCTTGTCGTCATATATATCGATGATTTGTTTGTTTCTGGAACAAGTGAGAATGTTATCAATGGTTTCAACGAGAAATGGCAACAAAGTTTGAGATGAGTGATCTTGGGAGATTGACCTATTATTTCGGAATTGAACTAAGCCAGCACAAGGAGAGAATAACCCTGAATCAAAGACGATATGCTCTGAAGATTTTGGAGGAGGCTGGAATGAGCAAATGCAAATCCATCACACACACCAATGGAGGCAGGTCTGAGATTGTCAAAATCGCTGGATGAAAAGGATATTGATGCTACAAACTACCGAAGGAACATCGGATGTTTACGCTATCTGCTGCATACAAGACCAGATCTGTCCTATTGTGTAGGTGTGTTGAGTTGGTACATGCAAAATCCAAAGGAGTCACATGGCGCAGCAATGAAACAATGCTTAAGGTACCTGCGGGGTACCACTACTCTTGGACTCGAATTCAGGCGACCAGCTACAAGGGTAACAAAGCTCATTGGCTACAGTGATAATAGTAACAATGTAGACTCTGATGATGGCAAGAGTACAACAGTTCATGTGTTCTATCTTGGCGAAAGTCCCATCTCATGGTGCTCTCAGAAGCAAGACACAGTAGCTCTGTCATCATGTGAAGCTGAGTTCATGGCTGGTACTGAAGCGGCTAGACAAGCAATCTGGCTACAGGAGCTGTTTAAGGAGATCACCGGATCCTCATGTGAAAGAGTTCTCATTCGAATAGACAACCAGTCAGCGATCGCCCTCAATAAGAACCCAGTATTCCATGGCAGAAGTAAGCATATTCATACAAGGTACCACTTCATTAGAGAATGTGTTGAACGCGGCTTGATAGAAGTTGAGCATGTCCCGGGAAGCGAGCAGAAGGCGGATATACTCACAAAAGTATTGGGAAGAATAAAATTCAAGGAGATGAGAGATCTCATTGGCGTTAAGGATTTGGGACAGAGTGACTTCAAGCTTAGGAGGGAGAATGTTGGTTTAAACTTGAAGTCAGCTTGAAGAGAAAAAGACCAAGAGTATATTTAGAAGAATCTAAATATACATAATATATGTTAGGAGTTATCTAATACGTAATATTTCCTTAATTGAGATTAGGGTACTTGGTCACATATATAAGGAGGTATCAAGGTGTGATACAACTTAATGAGTTGAGAGAGATTTAAAAGCTTAAGTTTTTGAGTTAGTTTTCTTAAGCAATAAAAGGAGAGGTATTTCTTTGATTCTTGAGTCTCATACGTTCGAGTTATCAAACAATACATACACATTTCTTTTTGTCGCATATTTGACTCTTTCTATATTTGGTAAACAAAGAGTTGTGTTTATATTTGGTGTTATTTTGCAACAACATATTTATGTTATGAAGCAGCTGACTCTAATTACCAAAGAATTTTCACAATTATGATAGATTTGTTCATCAGATTAAAGGTAGAAACTGTATTAAGGTTCCCGAACTCAAAACATACACAAGTTTAAGAGTTTTCCCCGAACCTCTACAAGTGATCTCAAGGCATGAGATCTTTTAAAGATGAAGCTTTACTCCTTGTGTTTCAAGAGACAGGTTGGTACTTAGTGACATAATTGCAATATATATTAGACCAAAGATAACAGGAAATCGAACTCGGGTTCTTAAAGGCCAGTACTTCCGTAGATCGAACCCGATGGAAACAGGAAAAGCAAATGCCCCATCTTTTGGATGGAAGAGTATGATGGCGGCAAAAGAGATGCTGGGTTTGGGCTTGAGGAGAACAATTGGTACGGGGGCGGAAACAAAAGTTTGGTCGGATAGTTGGATTCCCACTTCTCCGGCACGACCGGCGCTGGACAATGGCTTTTACAGAGACCCGGATCTTCTTTTACACCACCTGATTGACCCAGACACCAACCACTGCAATATGGAGCTTGTTCATGCGTTTATAGCGGTGGAAGACATCCCAAGAATTATGAGTATTAGGCCAAGTCGTTTCGGTCGTAGCAATAGTGTTTGTTGGGATCATACCCCCTCAGGGCAATACACGGTCAGATCAGGTTACATGATGGCTGCGAGTCTGAACCCACCACCGGAGATTCAAGTAATTTCAGAACCAAGCATAACGAGCCTTAAAAAGCATGTATGAAAAATCAAAACCACAAGAAAGATCAAGCACTTCCTATGGCAAGCCTTGTCGGGTTAAGTAGCAAAGATGAGCAAACTTACTGATCGGCATTGTGGTAATGATAGAGGATGTCCTCGATGTGGAGCTGTGGAGGAATCGATTAATCACATGTTATTTGAATGTCCTCTGGCTCTGCAGTGTTGGGCTTTATCCCTTGTTCGAAAACTCGCCCGCCTAGCCGAGTATACGTCCGAGAATACTCTAGACGGTGGTAAAGCGTGGCGAATTGAGTTATACGACTATATTATACAGTGACTAGTGTTTTTTCTGTCTAAACCATATAATTGGAAAAAATGACGTATAAAAATGACAATTAAATCAATTTAGATCACTTAAATCAATAATAATTTAACAAATTTGTTATATTTTATTCTAAATAACAAAATAAAAAAGGAAAATTGACTAAAAATATGTAAAAGATGAAGATGAAGTAGTTATAGTGGTAAAAAATGAAACAAAATCACTCTGAACACTGATTTCATGATTTTATATAGTTTTCTAATCATTAAATCATGTTATTCTATTAATATTATTAACATTCTATTAATATTATTAACAATAACAAATTTATAAACGAAATTATAATAAAATGTTTTAAAATTACTCCCCGAGTAATCCCCGAGTTATCTCCGAATAATCCCCGAGTAATTGGTAACTCGCTAATCTCCTATCAACCGTACGTATAGCGCGTAGCGAGTTCCCGAACAAGGGCTTTATCTAATATTCCTTCTCCTCCGGGGCTTTTCCCGTGTAGCTCCCTGTTTACCAATTTCGACTTCTTATTTTGGAGAGCAAAAGAGCGGGGAATTCAACATGAGGCTCTGTTCTTCTTCCCTTGTATGCTTTGGTATATTTGGAAAGCAAGGAATGAGAAAGTTTTCAATGGAAAAGAGGTCTCTCCTCTTGATACACTGCAGTTTGCGACTCAAGAAGCGGAAAGCTGGAGGGTTGCTCAAGTGCTAGAAGACACCAAGGAAGACCTGGACGGCATACCAGAGCCGACGAACAGAATTTTCCCGCGTCTCGCGCTGCAGTGACAACCGAGATAACCCTCTGTCAAGTAGATGCCTCGTGGGGACGAGATGTAGTGCTTGCGGGTTTCGGTTTTGTCATCTTGGAGGGCTATGACCCAATTATAAGCAACTCTTTCTTGGGTTACAAAATCCACATTTTAAGGGTTTCTTGTTCGTCTCTTTAAAGTGAAGTCGCCACTTATCTAGGGTTTCTTTACTCTTTTCTTTCCAATATGAATTCGCCACATTTCTAATATTTATGTAAAAATAGCGATCCATTTGACGAGGGGATCTGTAGAGAAACTTGTCAATAGAGAAGTGACGAGTGAGAGACAGTTGAAGCCGGTTCTCCATGTGTTAACATCGCCACTTATTCACATCAGGGCCGTGAAATCGTGGTTATGTCGGTAACAGATGGGGAACACAAGATACGTGAGCTTCCTGGATTTTTAATAAATCTGGTGAAAAACAGGACGATTATTGTTGGTAACATAATCCAACTCCTCCGATTCTCCATTGCAACCGGCCGCGGGGGGGGGGGGGGGGGGGGGGGTTAAATTTTATTTGTTAACTAGGAATGTTGTGGAACTCAATTTTCGTTTGCAACAATGTTCAACGTTTTTTGGTTTTTTGTTTCTTTTCTGTGACAGGCATGTTGTTGGTATTACAGAGTTAAAGGTGATAAACGCGATATCTAATATAGTTGAACAACCTTGGTTAGATGATGCAGCACCCGACCCCGAATCCAGATATTGGTTGGGAAGTTTTCAAAATGAATTAACAGAAAATATGAAATAACATCAAATATGTAGTCGTATATTGTCATTAATTAATGAAGTAACAGAAGATATTTTCTAGTATCGGGGAGCTTAGGTGTTTAACCAAATATTTAAAAGAAATTGTGACCGTGAATGGAGGCTAGGTGTTTACACACAAGTTGTTGAAGTTTAGCTAACGACGTTAAAAGCTTGTTGTTCTGGCCTCCGAAACAAATCACGAGAATTTCGAGTCGGAGCAAACAGTCACCAAATAAAATAACCAATATTTGATAACACTAGTTCCCATTTCAATTATACGTCAAGTCCCTAACGAGCCTACATACATGTTTCCTCGCATATTTGACTCTTTCTAGATTTGGTAAACAAAGAATTGCGTTTATATTTGGTGTTATTTTGCAACAACATTTTCATGTTATGAAGCAGCTGACTCTGTACTCTGAGAAATACCATCCACTTATGTCCTTTTCACAATTATGATAGATTTGTTCATTAGATTAAAGGTAGAAATTATTGGGACTATGAAGCGGGTAGATTCAGGTTTCCGTGATCTGAAAGTTGATGAGATATTGTATTATTGTTCTTATTTTTGTATCACCATGTGAAGCATTGTCTGAGACGAAGAGACTTAAAGAAGATACGGATCAGAGGACGAGCACTAAAGGCGAAATATGCTCACAGATACTTGAAAAGCAGAGAAAAATTTCGTCAATGGATTCTGATTCAGCAAATCTTGCACAGGTATGTAAGCCATTGTCAGTAAAATTACCACTATGATAATAATTAATAAAGTTGAGAATGTATGGTGAGAGTGGGTGAAACTTATTCCCCAGCTAGCAAATTGTAACGTAAATGTATCGCCACGTTTGTTTATACAGATTCGATATAAAAATTGCAATTATCTTCTGAGTGAACTTCATAGATAAATCTTTTAACTTAAGACCACACAGGTTACAGGTGTAGTGCATTAAATGGTGCAGTACCATGTAATGTGCTCTTACAAATGGTAGAGTGAGAGTACAATATAGAATCAGACATTACTGGGAGACAGACTCTGAGACTCCCGTTGTCTATTTTGTCTGTAAACTCAACAAACGTATACGTCACCAATTCCTCGTAAATCTGCAAGCTGCACCGGATCTGCCATTACAACAGAACCTCAAGATCAATAAATAGTTTCGTATCTTCACCAGTTATCAAATATTGGTAGAGTTATTGGCATTACGCATACAAATTCACATGCATTGTATACCAATTAAACGGAATTCAAGTTTTGCAACTCAAATGTGGGAGATAACTAACTTATTCAAAACTGAATTTTAAGAAACTTATGCAGAAGCACATAGCATCAGAAAACATTTCAAGATTGTTATGTTTAAAAGCTTGCAAAACTATTGGTCTATCCAAAAAGCCTGCTCAGCTGAAACTTGCAAGGAAGGAAATGAGGAAGTCGCAATACCTGAAAGTTAGCAGCTTTAACTTCCAACAGAGAGTTTTCAGTATTCGATATCATCCATATCACCCATGTACTCAGCAACTTGTTCAAGTCTAACATCAAGCATCTTGTGGTTATCTAAATCACGAACCACACCAGTTTCTTTATCCAAATCTTTCTCAACCAGATTCCCATAGATGCCCTTATGTTTCCCCGACAGAACCAGAACCGGCCCTCCTCGCCTAGGCAGTGCCGTCTCGAGCAGCTCCTGATCAACACCTTGAACCAACTCCTGCGTCTCATCCATCGTGATATCACATGTACTTGGTCCAACAACATCAACAACTTTTCCTTTCTTAAGATACAATCTCCCACCTTTCAAATCCTTGCTTACTATCCTCACCTTTATATGACTCCTGAGCCATGAGGGCTTCTTCACTCTCCTCTCACCTCTCTCGTGCTTCTCACTGACCCTAACTTCCTCTCGACTCACTCTCTCTGTTCCTCTGCTGCGTTTACTCGCTTTCTTATCTTTAATTTGTAAATCTTTCAGCTTCTTTAAACACCTTTCCTCTTCCTGCGAACCCAAATCCGCTACTTCATCCACACCGACTTTCACTTCATCTTCGCTTCCAGAGAGCTTCAAAACAAACAAATCGCTCCCAAGCTTCTCCACAATCTTACCCTTTAATCCTATATCTCTCCCAGCAACGATCCTCACTTCTTTCCCAACGAAAAAAACATCTCCACCATTAACATCTCTTGGCTTACTATCAAGTTTCACACTTTCATTCACTTTAGCCTTCGTATCCACAACCTTAGATTTATCAAGATCGAAACCTAACCCTTCCTTAGCAGTCCATTTCTTGTATTCCTTAACCTGAACATCCTCTTTAGCATTCTTACCTATCCCTTTCCCTGGCTTCCATCCATATCCAGCCATCAACGCAGCTCCAAAACCTTCAACAGGAACGCTCTCGAAATCCTCCAATGTCGGGTCATCAGCGAGCGACTCCAGATCTTTCCTCAAACTTTGTAGCATAAGCTGCTCCACTGGAGCTAGTTTCCGATCTTCCGTCGCATCAACCTCACCTTCGTCCTTGACTCTCTGACGCAGCTTCAAACCGTAGGTGATGTTATCGGATCCCTCAGAATCGTTTGGAGGAACCTCCGGTTCGAATTCCAGACCGGAACCGGTATTGCCGGATTGAAGCGGGAGATCGAGATTCTTCATCCTCTTGTGAGGCCTCCATGTGTTCTCGATCGGAGCAATAACGTGTTTAGGAGCGGAATCAGCTAGGGTTTTCGAAGGATCGAATTCCGTGACGAACTCTTTACTGTTGCCGCCATCGACGGCGTTGTTCCCGTCGGCGGTGGCTGTGACTTTGGGCTTTGGTTTGGAAGGGAGAGAGAAAGAGAGCTTCATGATGATTGTTCTCTTCTCTCTCTCACACGAACAAAACCGGAAGGTCAACGAAGGCGGTGAGAATCGCGAAGGTTAAAACTCGTCGGCGATGGTGCCCGTGGATACGTATAAAGCATATGGGCCTATTAAATATTTAGTGGGCCAATGGGCTGAACCTAAAGGAAAGTCCATTGTGAAGGAACACACAAAAATTCAAAATTCAAACTTCTAATATTTCCAATTTTTATAATTTTCCAATTTTTCCAATTTTTATAATTTTCTTATTTTTTAATTAATTTTTAAGATAATTTATTTTATATTTTGAAAAAAAACAAATTATGGAATCACCCGCAACCGCCCGCAACCGCAAACGTTTGCTGAAAGCAGCTTTTGAATTTTAGCGATATAAAGCAGTTTAAAACGGTACAAAACGGTTTTTATGATTGTTACTAACCGCTGCCAACCGCAATCACCCGCTACGTTTGCGTTTGCGGGTAATAGTGGGTGAACCAATCAACACCTAAACCACTCGTTCAATTTGGGTAGAGGTGCGAAGGTTTTGATTCAGTTTTACTGAGTAGGTGATGTCGTGATGTAAGTCTTTTTTTTTCTGTTTGGTCATAATTATCTTTTTGATTAAATTTTTTATTGAAAACTGAACCGGCATCAGTGTTGAACCAAACCGTCTTAATTTAAATTCTTAACCAACATAACCGAGATTGATTGATTTCAGGTTCGACGACACATTGTGGTGTCGGGTTTTCAAATGGAAAAGGAGGGAACTGTTGTAATTCTCACTTTCTCTCAGGTTTGATTTCTCTTTTGGTCTCTCTTTGTTCTTTCTTGCACAGATATTTCCTTAACAAACTTTTTCATCCATTTTTCTGATGATATTACAAATACACTCTTACACATACTTATAATAGAGTTTCTACTCATTGCTCTTACACCTAGACTTCTTGCTTTAACAACTTCTCCTAGACCATACTTCTAGCCTAGTTTAGACTAATTCTACAAGCAAACTTCCTTACACATCTAACAACTCTCTTGACCATACTACCAACTCTAACTTATAAACTTAGTTTAGTTCGTATACAACTAAAACACTTTCACTTCGTATGGGCTTCTTTGGCCCATTAATATCTTGTTAATTGTCCAACAAAGACCCAATATCTTCTTTGACTTCTTCTGACTTTGTTGACTTTGCTTCTTCTTCCTCGTTCCTTTTCTGGTTCTTCTTCTTCTTTCGTTTCTGATTCTTCTTCTTCTTACTGACTTGTCTTCCTCCTTGTTGCAGGATTAATCGAAGACTCACCCTTCAACACTCCCTCTTGAGTCTTGCGGTTAATCCTGTGATTCCAAATTAGGGTTTTGAAGTTTGATATCTTTGTTGCACGACGGCTGGATCCTTTGCTCACTGGAGGAGCACTCTTCAGGACGTCTGCATAGCTCCTTGGTAAGGTCGACTTCTCATCCTCCCTCTTGCTTTGAATCACAGTGGATTCAACTTCTTTTCCGATTTCGATTTTCTTCGCTCCCTCTTGAGCAAATTTCTTCTCAATCTCTATTGACTTCACCTTTTCCTTTTGTTGTAGAAGCTTTGAGGAGTCTCTGTCTCCTTCCTCTTCCCTGGCGTTTTTTAACCTGTCCTTCACAGGTAACTCCTTTACCCCTCCTTTTCTCTTGTCTTGTAGCTTCTGATTTTCTGTGAAGCTTGACTCTTTCTTGCTTGTTGTTTCTGGGATCCTAAAATTGAATCCTCTGAATTTCGACCCTTGTGCCACTTTCACTTTCTCTTGAGATTTCTCTTTCACTCCTTCTCCAATCCTCACTTGGACTTTTGAATCTTTGACCCTGAATTCACCAGTCTGCAACAGCTCCCTCTTCTTCTCAGGTGAGCTCTCTTTGATTCGGTTTGTGTCCTCCTTGAACACCTTTGTTTCTTCATTGTTTAGTGTTTGACTCTTCTGCATTTGCTTGCAGTTTGCATCGTTCCTCTCTGGATTTCCGAATCCATTGTATTTTGCTTCTTGGTTCAGCTTCTCTTTTCCACGGGACTTCTCTATATCCCTTTCTTTCACAGGTTCGTTTTCTTTCCTTTGATTGGTGTCTTCTTTGATCACCAATTGCCTCTGTTTGATTACTTGAACAGCTTCTTTCTTGCGGAGCTTTGTATGCACTTGACTTTCTTCAAGTTGGTTCTCCATGTTGGACCATCTCCCTCTGGCTGTTTCAGCGTAGCCAGCTCTTTCTTGAACTGACTCTGAGTTATCCCTTGAATCCAACACAGTTGTGGTTCTTTTGCTTAGATGCATATGAAGGTAAAAACTCTTATCAACCATTCCAACTTCAGCAATCTCTCTTCCTGCCTTGTCATGAATGGTGCACCTTTTTTCTTTGAAAGTAACCGCATAACCATTTGCAATCATCTGAGGGACACTTAGAAGATTCTTAGCTATGTTAGGAACTAGAAGAACGTTTTTGATAAGCCGCTTACCTTTCTTGGTCTCAATTTCGATGTCACCTTTTCCTTGAGTTACCAACACGGTTCCATCTCCCACCGTTATTGGAACATTGAACCTTGGATTGAATCTGGTGAATAGCCTTTTGTTGTAGGTCATGTGGTTGGTGCATCCACTGTCAATAAGCCAAACGTGTTCTTCGAGTGGTTTTTGATCTTCTTGTCTTGCAGAAAACATATGAAACTCCTCTTCTTCATCGTCTTCTTCTTCTTCCATGTTTACTTGAGCTTGTTCCTGTCTTTTGATTCTACAGTCTCTTGAGAAATGACCAAGTTTTCCACAGTTAAAGCATCCTCTTGGATCTTTGTTTCTGTTGAAGTCTGGTCTAGTTCTTCCATGCTTGATAAAGCAGACATCTTCATTGTGATTGTCTCTTTTACAGTAACCACACCACCTCTTTTCTCTGTAGTTTTCTTGACTTGAGTTTCCTCTAGTATTGTCCTCCACTTTCAGGTTTTTGAAGCGTGCATGGAAGGCTCCCTCACCACCTTCTTCTTCTTCTTCATCAGGGAAGAACTTCTTCTCATGCGCCTCCAAGGATCCAATCAGTTCGGCATAGGTAACTGTTCTTAGATCCTTTGTTTCTTCCATTAATGATGCTAGAGATGCGTAGCTCTTTGGCATTGAGGCTAGCATCTTCACTACCATATCAAAGTTTGATCTACCTTCTCCTAGAGCTCTCATTTGGTTGGCTACAGCTTGAATTCGATCAGAATAAGTCTTAATCTTCTCTCCTTCCTTCATCTTTAGATTTTCGAAGTCTCTTCTCAAAGATTGTAGCTTCACCATCTTGACTTTTTCATTTCCTTGATACGAGTTCTCCAGGAGATCCCAAGCTTGTTTGGCTGTTGTTGCTGAAAGGATCTTATCAAAGATAACATCGGCTACTGCATGCTGAATGATCTGGAGTGCTGCTGTATCTTTGGCCTTGAGTTTAGCTTTCTCCTTTGCTTGGTCTCCACCAGGAGTTTCTGTTGATTTTGTTGGATCTGGAACCCCATCTTTGACAATATCCCATAGCTCTCGGTTCATCAGAGTGGTTCTCATTCTTGCTGCCCAGAACTCATAGTTCTGTCCATCAAACACAGCAACCAGCTGAGATAACTGAAGGTTTAGTGTCATTATTTTCTTCTTTTTCTTCTTCTTTCTCTTTTCTTCTTACGGCCTCTTCTTAGTCGCTTCTTTCTTCTTTTCCTTCTTCTTGCTTGAACAGGCTCAAGATCAAGCAAGCTCTGATACCATGTTGTAATTCTCACTTTCTCTCAGGTTTGATTTCTCTTTTGGTCTCTCTTTGTTCTTTCTTGCACAGATATTTCCTTAACAAACTTTTTCATCCATTTTTCTGATGATATTACAAATACACTCTTACACATACTTATAATAGAGTTTCTACTCATTGCTCTTACACCTAGACTTCTTGCTTTAACAACTTCTCCTAGACCATACTTCTAGCCTAGTTTAGACTAATTCTACAAGCAAACTTCCTTACACATCTAACAACTCTCTTGACCATACTACCAACTCTAACTTATAAACTTAGTTTAGTTCGTATACAACTAAAACACTTTCACTTCGTATGGGCTTCTTTGGCCCATTAATATCTTGTTAATTGTCCAACAAAGACCCAATATCTTCTTTGACTTCTTCTGACTTTGTTGACTTTGCTTCTTCTTCCTCGTTCCTTTTCTGGTTCTTCTTCTTCTTTCGTTTCTGACTCTTCTTCTTCTTACTGACTTGTCTTCCTCCTTGTTGCAGGATTAATCGAAGACTCACCCTTCAACAGGAACACACTACAAAATCACCATTCATATAACTGCATTCGTTCACGCTCATGAACTTACAAGACCTTTGAAACAAAAACTCTTTCTCCCTCTCTCGTTTGCACGAAGAATAACATCATTGAGATGAGTTTTTTTTTTGGTTTCGTGGTCATCCTCCTCGTTTCACGATTTGAATTCTCTATAAGTTTGCATTTGAAGTCGAAATCTATTTCTGCTACTTTTGTATATTATGAATTTAGACTATCAGATCATCTGTTAAGCTTATGATTCTCAGTTCTATATATTACAATAATATCATCAGACAGTCTTCTGAATCTCAGTTCTACAAATTTGAACTTGGATAGTATCGTGAATCTAGCTTTCGTAAATTTGAATTCGGAGTCTTGTTTACACTAAGATGATTATCTTGTTTTATATGTCTCTATTTTGTAGAAACTCACATATAAGATGTTTACCATCAAAGGTAGGTTTCTTTATTTTCTCTCTCTAGTGTGTTCATCATCTCTTTTTTTAAAGAAAGTGTTAGTTTAGAGCAAATGCAGTAGTAAACTCCTTGGTTGGGGTTCATAAGATGAAAATAATAATATATATAGTGAACCGAAAAAACAAAAACAAAAAAAGCCAACATCGTTCTGACACGTGGCTTGAACCTGTCTTCTACAGGTTTGAAAATTAGACCCGGTTACAAACAAAACACTGAGTTTTATTATTTTTTTATTCCATTCTGCCTATGAATCTGTGCATGAACCCTGCAAAATACACTGATGTACCTGCTCTTATGTTCTCCATTCAAAAGTGTTAGGTTGATTCAAATCTTTTGCAAAATACTTTGTTTTGATTATTAGCAGCATGTGCTTTGAAAAATACAAAATGTTGGATTTTAGAATTTCCAATGTTTTAGATAAAACAAAGATAAAACTTTTTATTACAAATGATGATTATATTTTTTCTTATCGTATTTTTCTAAAAACATCTGAAATAAAACTATAGAGAATGAGAAAGAATTATGCGATAAGCCAGAAAATAAGTTTAAAGAAAAATGTCTATAGTAGTCCGATTTTTCCCCCACGACGAGAAGGGGCCAAAAGATCCACGACTTTAATTCCTGTCTAAAAAAATCACGACGATACGCAAGTTTTAAGTATATTGTTAATGTTTATGTACAATGTTATTTTTATCTTCTAATACTTTTATAAAATCTATATTTATAAAATTATAATTTTATTTATTTAAATACAAAATCAAATATAATCCTGCGCGGATCCGGTTCTAGTGTTTTTTTAAATTTGTATTTTTAGTCAAAACAATTTCATATGGAATACAGCGGTAGGTTGAATATCGGGATTACAGCGAATGTTAGGTTCAATATCAGATATTCGAATACCATATAGTAGAAAAGGATAGACTCCTAATTTTGGGATCCTAATGTGTCGAAATTTAACATATCAATCAAAACCCACAAAAGCTATGAGAAAAGCACCTCATATTTAATAATACACAGCAAATACCATTGAAATCCACAGAGGACACACCGAACTTATAAAGAATGAAACGTAGGAAAAAAAAAGAAAAAGATGAGATACCCGTAACTATTTATACAAAATCAAGATCTGTTGTATCAGTCTGGTCCAGCTTTCGCTTTTGGTCTCCGTCGGTTTCAAGGATCCCACCAGCTCGGTTACCGTACGCGACCATTTCAAGAGCTTCTACGTACAACACTTTGACCAAGTTCATGAATCTGCGCCGAAACGTCGGCATTCTTGACACTGATGCTACCATTCCCTGCAGCCTAACACAATGCAAGAAGTCATCGGCAACGTTGCATGCGAGCAATGCTTATGATTCACACTTACCTTCTGATTATGGCTTGCAATTGTGCTTTTCTCACAGTATCAGCAGACGGAAACCCGGTGCTATCCCAGTCCTCGGTTCTTTCGTTTTTGCATACCATTACCAATTTCCTAAGACAATACTCTTCATCCTCACTCAGCTTCAGATTCTTTATCTGCTCCTTCATGATCAGTAAAGGCCCAAGGAGCCACACAATCACTTTATCTCTTGGGCTGTTTAGTTCCGTAAGCTCCACACCATCACCTGCCATAAGATTCATCATCATTACTCCGCGTGGTGAGCCAAAGATTGTTACAAGAGTATATACTTACTGATCACCAACCCCGATGAGTTGGATTTGGCCGATGCAAGGAGACACTGTAACACGGTCCAAGCGGGTAGTTGGGTAAAGAGCTTCTTACAATTACCCTTGACGAGACATTCCTCTACGTCTTTCACATCTACCAAGCCATCTCGAAGAAGGATCCTTCCATTCACCTCGCAAGACTTAAACAACCATTCCCACACCTCCAAGGCCAAACACAAGATGTTCCATTATGTTGTAATGTCAGGACATATGAATATAGCAAAGGGCTAATATACCTGAACTGGTTTATATAGTGTGATCGCTTTTTTCAGTGTCCTCGACTGTTCTAAAACAAGCCGTGAACCAAGGGAACTGCCTCTTCTGCTCTTGAGATCAACGTTCTTCCTCTCTCCTAATACTCTCTTCCCGTGACCGGTGTCTGTTTTTATCCTATACCAAGGCCTGGCTGTCCCAAGCATATACATTATGTAACCAAGCAACATTGAAAATGAGACGCTAATGGAACAGAGCGCTTACGGTGTACCTTGGCAGGCAGGTTCCTTCCCTTATATAGAGTAAATCATTTACGTATTCGTCAAACAGTGAGACCACAGCAATTATATAGTTGAGCCCCATTCTGAAAGAGTCCTCCTGAAAAGATTATTTAAAGATAGAGAACATTGTTGGTGACTATTTATGTCTGTCAAGGTCTCACAACATTTCAAGTCAGATAATCTAATAATGTATGGCTAAGCCGCAACTACAGCAACATAAAGAAGCAAGAACTATTTGTCCAAGAATCAGCAACTATGCCACTTGAGAACTGCAAAATCACAAGATGAAGTGATCAACTCTGTAAGATATATAGGGTTTAGTAGTCGCTGCCAACCTGATGAACGATGACGCCACTGTACATTCCTAGAAAGAAACTAGAGACAACCGAAGCTATTATGGCTCCCGCGACGGCCAGTGGCCATAGCAATATGGCAAGACCGGCAAATGGAACACAGACCGTCTCCAGGAACGGGCCTTCTCTACCGACAAGGTCTTCTAAAAGCCTCTTCCATCCTTTGAGCAACATATACGGACTTTTGTAAAGAGCAACAGCTGTTATTAGAACAGCATCTACCACCATACCTATGACACTAGCAAGCAGACAACTCGGTAGCCGAGACAACCTGGAACAAGAAAAGAGATTACCATTTGTGAAAGTTTTTTAAAACCAATGAACGAGGTTCGATCTTACCTAATCTCTAAGGGTTTAGCATCGGCGGAAACCATTTCTCTTAACTCATCCATGTAGGAGAAATAAGAATGGAAACAGAAGTCAGTAAAGTCCGTAACCACAGTACAGCTCCCTTTTATAGTCGAGAAGGAACCATCAACAAAGCATTGGTAGCATTTGCTTGTAGACTCTCCTATAGCCTCGAATGTAGCCATGAGGGGGGTGAAGAAACCGTAAGCGATTCCACCCAAGAGACTTCCTGCTATACCAGCAACTGGCCAGAGGACCAAAGGCACTGGAAACAATATCAACGCCACGGTCTTCATAACCAGCCCGATTCTCTTGGTTCTACATATTACACAAGCAATTTAGTGGAAAGACAGAGAGGGTACGAGAAAATTTTTGACTGATTTTCAAACCTTGCTAAACAGTAGTAGGTCCAGACGAAATGTGCCGGCCAAAGGCCAATGATCACAGATGAATTGCCAATCAAAATTATAGCAGATGAAACTGGACCAACGATCAGGGCTGTGAACACAAATCAAAACAAGAGTGAGAACTTTACACCTCACATAACTTTTTATTGCTAGATAACCAAATCATTCACCAAAACTCGGTTCCTAGACCAGAATGATGATAAGTGCCTCATTACTTGGTATGAGCAATCATGCGCTTAAATTCAAATAGCAACTGTTTCATTCTCGAGCTTCCAGAGAACCTAATCTGGTGAAAAGCTTGAGTTGCAAGTACTGTGGCTGTGGCCTAACTCGAGAGACTTAATACATCAGTGAACTTGCTTCAAGCTTCGATCTTATGGATACTAGTAAGGACAAAGCTAATAACAAGAGGCTAAACCAATGGTCATTACATACCCTTGGAGAGGCCGAGGAGCAGCAAGAGGAAGAAGAAGGGAAGGAAAGAGACGAAACTCCACAGTTTCTCCGGAAACCCTATTGGAACCTCCATTTGCTTTCTTTTTATGGTAATTCCAGTGAGCAGACAAAAAAAATGCGACAGAAATAAGCCGAAAAGTGGATGTGGGTGGGTGTACGTGGCACTCCCCTGCGACACGTGCATTTCTCTGGGACATGTGGCGACTAAAATGTTATAATGGGATCCATCCGTTTTCACATTTTATAACCAAAACGCTTTTTTTACGGAAATTCGACCGCTTTTTGGATCGAAAGCCAAGTTGGACACCCGGATTGTTTTCGGAAACCGATGAATTATTATTATTATTTATTTTTTTTCGGCAAATGACCACATGGGCCAGATTTCATTAAACCCAACAGGGCGAACGTGAATACAGAGTGAGAAGATTAATATTTTACAAACCCAAACCCAAGAAAAATAAACAACTAAACCCAAAAGTTGATTTGGGAAAGTGACGTTGACCTAGCTAAACCGCCTCCGATCTTCAATGACGCGATGATCTAGCTCCACCGCCACCGATCTTCAACGACACTCTGCATCAAATCTTTCTTCAGGGAACGCCGGATCTTGAAACTTTCTCTTAAACAAACAACCTACACGACCCATCTTTCTCAGCTACGCTTCCGAAAAGGAAGAACCGTCGAGATTAAATCCGTGGCAATCAAGGCCACCAAAGACGGTGGAGTAATCTCCAACTAAGCAAGAACAAGAAGAGGTTAATAGATCGATGTTAAGGAGAAACTTCAAACATCACGGGATTGAATTGAAACAACTGAAGAAAGAAGATTTGAAAGCCAAAAGAGGCAAACTACACAAATCGGACAAGCCGAACTAAAATCCTAGAAAACGGAAACCAAAGAACCAGACAAGCCGGAGGGAGAACACAGATTTACACCAAAAAACAAAAAACCGGACCGTCGGGGTTACCGACAGCCGGAGAACTCAAGAAGAACGGTGAAAGAAAGCGAAGATTCTAGTTCTAGTGAGAGAGTAAACAGTGATAAGAGAGAGAAAAGCCTTTTCCGATGAATTATTTAAAATCTTGGATATTTTGATATTAAAGATGTATTCCCATATTCCTTTTAAATAAAATTCAATTCAGTTTCATCTTAATTTGATTTAGGTTCGGTCCAATAACCAGAATCCATTTTATAAATAAACCTTAACTTCGTATCTTATTTACATGTGTGCCATGATGATGTTCATCATAATATGCATTCTCATCTTCATTTTATAAATAGACTTAAATTACTAGGTTAATTACAATGCATGCCACTTAATAGTTCACTAGGTGATTCTCCTATGAATCTTTACAGAGTAACTCACTTAAAATTATTGGTTAATATTATCTTTTATTTATTTATAAGTTTCTATTTGCTTTGTCCACTATAGAAGATTATTGGTTAATATTATCTTTTATTTTATTCATGTAAATAGAGGATTGTTTTAAATAATTTTAAGATGTTATATATCTTACTAAACATTTTTTGGTATAAAAATTTAGATAGGTACCATTATTCATTTTTAAATTTATTATGTGACATATACTCCTCTGAATTGAAATACAATTAATTTTTTTGTTCAGTTTAAGCTAAAGTTGGCTCAGCTTTTTATCTTAGATTTGTAAAGCTATTATTGTAAAATTTTGATTTTTTTGTTTATTTATTTCTATTTTTCAAAATAACTTTAATAAAGGGAAATAATTTTAAAACATAAAATATTTTTTTTCATATATATAAAAACGAAAAAATACAAAAGGAAAGTCTTTACTAAAGGGAAATATTTTTTTCATATATAAAAAAGGAAAATTACAAAAAGGAAAGTCTTTTTAAAATAATATTAAAAATGAAATACCTTTGAAATATAAAAATATTTTTATTAGATATAGAAACTTTGATTCAAAAAAGGAAAGTCTTTTTGAAATCATACTAAAAAGAAAAAACTTTACAATAATTTTAAAAATTAAGAAAGTAAAACTTCCCTTTATTTATATATATATGAATACGTTTTTAAAAATTTAATAAAAATAAAAATTAAAACTTTCTTTTATTTTATGTCATTAAGGGTATCCTTGTAATCAACCACCATAAGAATCAACGTGAGTGCGACACATATGCAAGTGACTTCTCAAATAATATTATTAAGATACAATACTTATTGTATATAATCTTCATAATTAAATAACTTTACATCCATTATATATTTCCTATTTTATTAAATATATTTTATATCAAATACATATTTTATATTTGAGCATATGATTATTTTTCAATTTCATATTTTTTTAGTTACAATAAAAATTAAATAATTTTGTAAAAAAATTATCTATGTAAATTTATATATTATATATTTATAATATATTTTGTTATTCACATTTGAAATGTAATATGCTTTATAAATATTTTATTAAGAAAACATATTATATTGTTACAAATTAATTTTAAAATCCAATTTAAGGTAATTATGGTATATAATCATTAATAATGATTATTAATATTAATTTACATCAAATTTCATTTGGCATTGCCATATTTTTCAAATTTTCCATATATAACTAAATCTGTAAATTATAATCAAATCATCATTGAATTATATTAAAATTAGATAAAATCATATATTCTGAAAATAGTAATAGAAAAATATCAATTATTTTTTATTAACTTTTTATTGATTGAACTATTTTATATGTTACTATGCTAAATATTTTATTAAATTTGACTAAAAAACATATCAAATTTAAAACAATGTTTACTATATATTTTATTTTAAATATTTTCATAACCTCTAAAAATACAATAAATTTTAGTGATTTATATTATAATTTTAAAATAAATTAATAAAATAATTAGAATATATATTTCATCCTGGACATGGTGCATGTTATTACCTAGTATCTAAATATTTGTCAAATATGATATGTTATTTTTATCTATAAATAATTACAAACATAATTTATTTCCTTAATTTATCAAAAATATTTTAAAATATCAAAAATTATTTTAATTATCTAAAAGTAACCAACATATTTAAATTTATATCAATTTCTTTCTAAACATTTTCTGAAATACCAACAACAAATATGACATAAACAATCCAAATTTTGTTTTTTAGTAATGATTTTTTTAAGGGTTTCTTAAGTACCATTGATACTGTACCAACAATTTATTTCTAAATTTTCACTGATATGCCAGTTAATATGACATTAACAATAAAAAAAAAAGAATTTAGAAATGATTTTCGATAAAATCTAAGATAAAATTTTGTTTAAAAACATGTTTATAACCATTTCAAAAGTACAATATCCATAAATAGCTCAAATTCAAAATAACAGAATAAGTGATCAACAAACAATAAATCAAAGTTTTGAAAAAACAATTCTTTTAACAATGTTTAAACATTCTTTTAAGTCTTAACAAAGGAGACATGTATTGAAAACAAAATCCAAATAAGTAAAAAAAATCAATTTCAAACAATATTCTTAAATTGTAGTTTCAAAATCAGTTGAAAATAAGTAGGTGGGAGATGTCGATTTTCAGCAACAAATTGAGTCGCGAATGTTTTTGTATTCTGAAAGTCGAATGACGCGTATGTTAATTGTAGTGAAAGGAAAGGTAAAATTGTTCCATGCAACATAGAAGTGTAGTGTGCAGGGGTGTCAAAATGGGTCAACCCAATCCATAACCCAAATGGATTGAAAGTAAATGGGTCATAGATCAACATAATCCATTTAATAAATGAGTTGGGTTGATCCATGATCCATTAATTAGATGGATTAATGGTTGACCCATGAATCCATCAATTTTCTAAAAATAATTTAGAATTGTAATTTAAAAGTTGTAGTATGAGTTTTAATGAAAAAAGAGAATATGTTTCGTATATTGCAGAATAATGATTTGTACATAGCTTTATACAATATTCAGAAATGTAAATATAGAAATGCCCAATCACAGCTAATGACATCTAATTATATCAGTCACCATAACTCCTAATTATACATTTTCTATCACTGTTCAAAATATAGCATATATGTAAGATTTCAGTATTTCTTAATCAGTTGTCAATTATTCATCATTGCAAACCAAATGGTAAATCAAACTATTTTTCACTCATGCTTACTGTTTTAATTTTTCATTTGTTTTCGATTCTGAACTTTATTTGGAGTTTTTGTTTTGAGTATGGTATCATTTTTGCGGAGAGAAAAGGTCATTTTGATAACTTTGTTTTAGGAGAACATTATTTTACACATTTGAGTTTTGATTGTACAAATTATGCACATTTGACTCTTTCTTTATTTTATCACTCCCAAATAACTAGATTAACGTCTTTCTTCTTCCTAAAGATTCTTTTATATGTTTTCTCACCTAGCATTACTTTTTTCACACGATTTTGGATGTATTTTGTTTTAGGAATGGGAAAGATTATTTTGGTAGAAAAAAGTAGGGGAAAATGTTACCAAATTTTGTTCAGCAAAAGCAGAGATGGTGTGCTCAAGATCCACCAAATCTAGAAGAAGACATTGAAGAACCAGAAAGGGTTAACACACTTAGTTTTTATTAATATATAAGTTGTCAAAGCTTGTAACAACAAAATGTTTTTGATTAGGTTATCTAATACAAGTTCAAATACTCTTTTTCACAAGAATTTGGGGATAAAAATAACTTGATATTTGATTTGACTAGAGCACATATAGATTTGCTTGGGAGAAACGAAGGTTAAATATATGTATTAGGTAAAGTTAGTATTTAACAAAATTATGCTACGTGGCATTAATTTTCTTTTGGATTTTGACATGTGTCGAATAATATAAGATATAATAAAATTAAGAAACTTTTTAAAAATTATTATATAGTTAAAAAATAAATCAGATATATTTGGTTCCTTACATAAAAGAGGAATAGAATTAATAATATTCCATTAAATAAAGAAATTTTATATATTTAAAATATTAATAATACGAGATTACTTATTAAAAAAAAAGATTATAGCCTTTTAACCAAAAAATCATATAGAATCAATATAAAGGATAAACTAATCCTAAAAAAAAGATTGTTACTCTTTTATTTGATATATTCATGACTATATAATAACTAAATTCTTTTATAATTTTAATATTCTAATAAAATCAAAAGGAATACATCTGCTTCTTTAATATAGATTTACATTATATATATCATCGAAAAGATGAATTTCAAAAATTATTTAACACTAGATCAGGCCTAGGTAAACAAAAAACGGGCTAGCGATCTATTTTCCCACAGTAACTTTGGTGTCGCACCATATGCTTCCCAAACTATTGCCTCTTCTTATTTCCCCTTCATATCAATGTTAAATAGCTATATACCCACTGATATCAAGTTTAATATCTTTATCCCCATCATATCAAAGTTTAACACTCCAGTCCACACAGACCGATGGTTAGTTGGTTAATTATTTTGGGAATTACGGTTTACTATTTCCCAATGTCATCTTAACCGAGCAAAACAATATTAACCCCGATTGAGACCCGATTTGAGACCCGATTAAACGAATAAACCACCTATCTCTATCTAACCCAGAAAATCCCCAAATCAAAAACCCAAAAAGCCCTACAAAAAAAATCGACAAAATCGACAAAGTCGATAGTGAAATCAACTCGAAACTGATACAAAATTGATTGAATTCGCGTTTACCATGGCAATAGTCGCCGGAGGAGTGTTCGAGTTTGATGAAGAAGCAGGTGAACGAGAAGAATTTCACCTCGAGCAACTGTTGCGGGAGTTAGAAGACAAGGCGTCGATTCACCACGACCAGTTGCCTGAGACCGATGGAGAAGACGACGAAGAAGATCCAGAAGCTCCACAGAGAATGCGGACGAATATACGGCGTGGTGATGGTCATCTGTATCGAGACCAGACATTCTTCAATGGTGTGGATTTCAAAGAAAGAGTCCTCGATTATGCTCTTAGGACTCACCGCAACATCAGACAGTACAAGTATGATAGGGAAAAGATTGGGTTTGAATGTGCTGGTCGGGGTAAGAATGATGAACCTTGTGGTTGGAAATTTTTTGCTTCGATCCTTCCCAAGGATAAAATTTGGAGAGTTAGGTTGTATCTAGATACTCATATATGTGAGGTTACTGGAGAGTGTGAGATGGTGAAGGTCCCTGTGATGGCTAGATTGTTTGTGAACAAGATCCGTGAAGAGCCGGCATACTATTTACCTATGAAAATCGAGGAATTGGTGATGGAAAACTGGTCAATTAGTGTGTCTAGGCCTCAGTGTCAAGCGGCTAGGAATAAGGCTTTGAATTGGATCAAGAGTGAATATGAGCAACAGTTTGCACGCCTTAGAGATTATGCTGCCGAGATAGAACAATCAAACCCTGGTTCTTCTGTTGAAGTGGACACAATCCAGAATGGTCAAGGTCAAGATGTCTTCAATAGATTTTATGTTTGCTTTGGTGTCCTCAAGCAAACTTGGAAAGATAGTTGTAGACCATTGATATGGCTTGATGGTTGCTTCCTCAAAGAAAGAATCAAGGGGTAGTTATTGGTGGCTTTAGGTAGAGATGCAAACAATGCTATTTATCCAATAGCTTGGGGTGTTGTAGAGGTGGAAAATAACGATAATTGGCAATGGTTTGTGAAAAAACTGAAGATTGATTTGGATTTAAAGGATGGTGACAATTTCATTGCTGTTTCAGACCGTAGCCCAGTAAGTTTTTGTTTTTTAATTTGGTTGAGTTATATGTTTTTTTTATGTTGTTGTTTAATTGAAATTGTATGCTTTTTCTGGTGTTTGATTCTTGTGTTGTATTATATGTATCAGGGATTGGTCAGAGCTATTAAAATTGAGCTTCCTAAGATGGAGCATCGAAAGTGTGTAAGGCACATCTACGGGAATCTGAAGAAGAAACATGGCAACAAAAAACAGATGAAGCCCTACATATGGAGTCTAGCATGGAGCTACAATGAAGCAAAGTTTACACAAAACTTGGACAGGTTAAGATGCTACGATACAGGTGTGTATGCTGATGTTGTGGCTAAAAATCCGAGGAGCTGGTGCAGAGCTTTCTTCAAGCTGGGAAATTACTGCAAAGATGTGGAGAACAACTCGACAGAGTCCTTTAACAGCTCCATAAACAAGGCAAGAGAGAAACCGTTTATCCCTATGCTCGAAACAATAGCAAGACTTGCTATGGCACGTATTGCTATAAGATCCAGATTATCTCATGACCACCAAGGTACTTTTTCTTCAATAACACACTTATACTATCTCTAATAAGTAATTGTTAGAATTCAGGATCACATGAACCCACACACCTTTAATCCACCATTAACAAAGCTTAAGGAAACCAAAAAGAACCAGCTTTGGTAAGGGGAAAGAGATAATGAGAAGAACCACCAACTTCTGGTGTTCTCTCTTAAAACACCATTAACACACCAACAAGACCATTAAAAGGATTGGATGTGTTAAGGGATGAAGAAATAATTAACTACAAAGAGAAGAAGACTTTGGTGGTGAATAAAGAAGAGATTAAGGGAGGAGGTCTGTCATTGGACAGCCTCTCCACACACGTTTTCCTCCACTGATCTACATTGCAAACGAAATACAAAAACTTAAGTGGGAAAAAGAATCTCTTAATTAATTCACAATGGTTCACGCTTTACAATTGTTATACAGGCACAGCCCTTTACTAGATATATGTTAAAGAATATGCTTATGAAATCAATTCAAACAAAAGGTAAAGGTGGTCAAAGGTGAAAGCTCATGATAGCACCCACGCCTTTCTTTATCCTTCACAAACGGCTCTTTCCTTTTTATCTATTCCAATATCCCCCTGCAAGCTTGGGCGTCAGGACGCCTGAAAGGACCAAAGGCCAAGCTTAGAACCGAGTAGGCTACCTCATTAAAAACCTTATAGAGAAAATCACTTGGGACAAAACTCTATAAGGGAAAAATAGTATAGCCTATCCCCGGACCATTTGGGATAGCATTGACCTTGGCATGATAGAACTGGCTCCACTCCAAGTCTTGAATCCGCAACTTCATTCCTTTAGCCCTTCATGGCTTGATTTCTCCTTCTTTTGAATCCGTCTAATGCAATCTCCTTTGAGGCTCTCATGGTCTCCTTTACCCTTAAATCAAGAGATAAAGAAGAAGAGATTAAGTATGAACCACAAGGAATATCAAAGGTATAATTGCTAATAAGGATTCATATGAAAGGATAAGCAAGCAATTTGAACTATGTAATGAAAGTAGCATAAATAAATGAGAATTGAGTTTAAAAAACAGCCTTTGGAGAGTAAATGGACTGAATGGAACGGTTTGAACTCCTTTCAAGGAACCACCAATGGTGAGAGCATTGGACACAAACATCAAACTTAGGCTGAAAGAGGTTTGAAGTCTGGCCAATCTCTCTTGTTTGAACCGCCCATTTCTCATTTTGTCTCCTTTGTCATCTTCCTTAGTCTCCATCCAAGCTTCTCATGACTTGTGCTTCAAATGAATCCTTTCCTCCTTAACTTGTACTTCTTTGAGACTCTCATGCTAGCTAGACTTTGAGGCTCTCATTGGTCCCTTTGAGGCTCTTATGGTCTCCTTTATCCTTAAACAAGAGATAAAGAAGAAAAGTGTAAGTGTTCCATAAGGAATATCAAAGAGAAAACAAATAACCAAAATGAGTCATATCAAAGCTCATGAAGAGGTATCAAGGATCTAAATAACACAATGTGGATTTCATAGATTGAACAACTTAAGCAAAGGAAACCATTGGTTAATTCAAATCAAGTACACAAATAATTGCCACAAGTTCAAATGAGCATTCTAACCAATTTCCACAAACATCTTAAACATTAATTCAAAAATGATGCAGATCAGAATTATGCATCAACTCAAACAAGTTCAAAAGACATCCAATTAAGATACTCATACTAACTTATGCAATTAAACTAACCAACTCAGAGAATAATGCATGAGTTAAGCAAGAATAATTTGAATGCTGAATGAATGAAGCAGGCAATGAGATTAATCACTAATTAAGATGAGAGATAAGGTTTAGGGAACATCCTTTCAATTGAAGAAGAATGCTCTGTGAATGGTCCTTTGAATGGACTGAGTAAATGCGGTTTGAACACCATTGGATAAGAGAATCATGGCTTGGACCATGATTTGTACTAAACATTGTGTGCCTCTTGATCTTTTAAACCCAAGTGCACACCATCTTCTTAAAGCGCCAAGGAAGGACACTAGACTCAACGCTTGTGAGCTGCGCCTTCTTCATGCTTCATCATGAAGCTTAGAGATCATGGGGCAAACTTCTTGCTGGCGAATTGATTCATCACCTTCCACCAGTCCAGCAGACATTTTAGGTGGCCATTGGTTCTAACTCTCCAGTCCAAAGATGCGCCCCAACAACAAACTTTACTTGTCTCAATGAAAAAATCAAGTCAAAAGCACCAAACATCACCTTTGAATCTGTTGAGCTTGCAATCATAAGAAAGTGAGTGCACACTCACTCTTGTGGAAGTTCCAAATGTGCCAATAATAAAGCAAGTAACTAGAGAGAATGTATAAGTGAAGTATAAAGAGTTTTAAGAGTAACCAAAGTGTGATGAGAGTGTAATGTGAGAGTGTGCGGAAGTGTAGTGTGCTGAAGAGTATAACGGAAGCAATCATCAAGACATAAGGGTTGGCAACAAAGCATCAAACCATCGTGCACAAGCATCCATCATGGTTGAGCATCAAACCATCGTGCACAGGCATCCATCAATGCTGAGCATCAATACTTGTGAGACATTCATCTCTTGCCACAAAAGAGAGTGCTGCAAGGACAACACTTATAAAGAAGTTTCCTGCAATATTGTAACAAACACATCAAAGAGAACCACACCAAAGTGTGTTCTGAAGATTCAAACTCAAGTAAGGAACTCAGAGAGTGTATTAGATGTAACCAAGAGTGTATTGAATGGTGAGAATGGCGGAAGTGTGGTGAGATTGAGTATGAGCGGAAGCAATGAGACAACCATTGTAATACCCCAGTCTAGAGAGGAAATTACCCTCGAGCAGAAATAATTTTTGAAGACCGATGCAGACAATTTTAAAAATTCCGAGCTTTGGATCGAAGAACCCCAAGACATCAAAGAAGCCAATTCAGGAAGATTAAACTCAAGACAAATTCTGACGCGACGCAGAAAAATCGGAGATGCTGAGTTAACCAAGAATGGACAGTTCGAGCAAATGAGGGCCAAAGGGGTAGCGGCACCCGTCCAAAAGTGATGAAACTTTGTGGAGACCTTACTGACACTTAGAGGAAGATTTTTAGCTAAGAAAATCCAGTTTTGGACGGTTGACGCGGAAGTTATGAAGAAAACACCAAGAAGGTCCGAGATGAGATAAGGCCAGAAGATTTTGTCAAAGGAGGTGCGGCACCCATCAAAATGAGGTGAAATTTTGGGGACATACTAAGGACACCAGGAGTAGTATTTTAAAAGAAACAGATCTCTTTTTGGATGGCAGCCGCAGAAGTTATGATGCAAATACTAAGGAGCTCTGAGATAAGATAAGCCGAAACGATTTGGCTATAGAAGATGCGTCACCCAGCCAAATGAAGTGAAACTTTGTGGAGATTCTAAGGACATCTGAAAGAGCATTTATAAAAAATCAGATCGCATTTTTGACGGCAGCCGCAGACGTTATGATAAAAATACTAAGGAACTCCGAGATGAGATACGCCGAGAAGATTTGGTAATAGGAGATGCGTCACCCAATCAATTGCGCTGAAATTTTGTGGAGATGCTAAGGACACCTGGAAGAGTATTCTGGAAGAAACAGAACCCTTTTCTGACGGTCGACGCAGAAGTTATGAGCAAAACGACAAGAGATAGAAATGCTGAATAAAGTCTCTTTACATGTGTCAACCTATGGGTGAGCCTACAGCAAGGCTAGGTCGAACAGGTGTTGAAAAGCAATGATGGCTGCTCTATTCACCAACACGTTTTCATCCCTCTATATAAGGCATTCATCAGCCCTCCTCATTCTTCATTCACAACTTCTTCTTCATCACTTAAGAGAAACCAGAAAAGTTAGATAGTGTTCGAGTGTGTGTGAAGAGTAGGAAGCTCAGTCCGTGGAGAGTTTGGCTGGAGTAGTGTTGCCTTGCTCGGTGAGTTCAGTAGCTAGTAGCCCATCGTTGTCCGTGTTCTATACCATGGTGCGAAAGCATTGTGCTATAAATATGGCTGCGATGAAATTTCTTCCCTTCTTCCGTTGATCGTGAGTTCAGTGCCTTAGTAGCCTGTCGTTTCATGGCGTGTAAACGTCATGCTACCGACATGTCTGCGACAGAATCTTCTTCCTCTCTCTTTCTGCTTTGGTTGGTTGATATTGCTCGAGTACTATTTATCCGTTCGTTTGCTTGCTTGCTGGTCTATAAATTGGTGATGTATTTTTATTGCTTGGTGTGAACGATGAGATTTGGGTTTGAGATGGCTATGGTATTTACGGGATAAGATCTCCGGGAGGTGGAGTTAATTCTGTGAATATCCGTGGTTGACTTAGCCTTGAGTCTAGTCGGTGGTGTGAGCTAACGTGTTATGCAGGTTGCCGCGGTTTGAGTTTCACTCCCGTGTGCTGGAACTAACGTTTGTGCAGGGCATATGCATGGTGTGGTGTGTGGTGTTGTGATGGTTTGATGAGATGGTTGTAAAGTGGTGTCGGTCCGACGGCTGTGTGATCTGTCGGGACCGGGCGGAACCATTGGAGTGGTTTAGTGGCGGTATGTGCAAGAGTTCCCCATAGACCTCTTCCACGGTATCGAATGTACTGAGAGGTGGAAGGGAAGACTCGGAGAGACGGGATTGCAGCCTAGGGCCGAGTATACCCGACGGGGTATTATGAGACGGTTACCGGAAGAGGAAGGGCGGAGCCGGGCCGAAATACACTGAGTCATTTGCCGGTGTTCGGTTTTGGTGTGGTGAAGTTCCGACTTGTTTGTCTTTGTGATAACAGGTGCTGGAGTGGTTCACGGGGAATGAGCCATACTATGAGATATCTCGGTGCCCACGCGTGTGTGCATGATGAGTTGGTCATATAGTTAGTAGGATGCATGCTTCGGCTATTCTGTGTTTATTTTGCTTCGGCTATCTGTTTGCTTGATTGTTTGCTGCGTGTTTCAGGGTTTGGGTTTGGGTTCGTTGCTAATGCTCTCGGTGAGTGCTGAGCTCACTGAGTAATCATCCCGATTACTCACCCTTTTCTTTCCCCTTTCCCTGCAGGAACCCTTAGAGATGGTTGGTTGCCGTAGAAGGGCGGATCCTTTAGGCTCGGACGTACTCGTGGTCTTTTAAATAAGTATTGTAAGTAACGAATAAAAGTTGTGTTGTTTTCCGAAGTTTGTTTTATAATCGGTCCATGGACAAGGTTTGTAAGAAAAGAAGTTTTAGACTTGGTTTTGTAAAATAGTTAAGTATGGAATAAATAAAAGTATGCTTTTGTGAAATCCCTCTTGCACTTATATTTATGTCTTCCGCTGGTATGAATTACTTGGTCCGAGTATGTTCACAACTCACTGTCGAATGAGACGGGTTGAAAAGCCTTGACCTTCGGTGGTGGGGGTCGAAGTTGGTTCGATGGACTGGCCTTAAGCTCAGTGACCTCTGAGACGGGCCGGACTATCTGGCTAACCTCGGCTTTTGTGGCGTCCGCCGGATCGGTTTGGATATGCCTTGGTCTCTCGTGTTCTTGTTTGATTGTCGTTTGGTCGGGCGTGTCTATCCCGGTTCGGGGGCGTTACAAATGGTGGTATCAGAGCGTGGTTTACGTACCATGCTTCCGGAACGCAAGAGGTGTCTTTTTGAAAAAGTTTTCAATCGGTTTTCAAGGGATTTTTGTTTAAAGATACAACGAGTTATAAGTTCCGAATAGGTCCGTCTAGAGTTAGGATGAGTCTTAGGGATTTATATTACTAGGAAACCTAACTGTGCAGATTTTCTGTTGAAGATAATGCCGCGCGATATGTGGTCGGGGATGAATGGGTATGATGTGTGGTGGGACCAGGACCGTGAACTAAGTGTGATGAGCGAGAATAGCATTGAGACTGATCCAGAGGAGGATCAGAGTCACGATGATCCTTCTGAGCAATACGTGGCGATTACCGATCTCGAGAACTATGCCCATTTCCTTCAAGACGAAGGAGATCAACTAGCCATTCAAATGGCCACAATGTACGGAGTGCTCATTGACGAGGGTATGGAACCGACAAATCTAAATGGCAATAAAGAACTGGACACTGGAGAAGGAGCCGCAAACCCTCTAGTCCCGACAGGAGAAATTATCGAAGTGTCGTCCTCAAGTGAAAATGACTCTCAAGATCTGGAAGAACAGATAAACATGCCGCAAGTCTATGTTCGCGAGTATGGGTTTTACCCAGGCTTGGCCCCAGATGATGCTGTGGATCCTAGTAATCAGAATATGGAGACAGTGGGACAAGAAGGAAATGATGATGTTGCAGTCCCTGGTTACCAGTATTTTGGAACGCTGGAGCATGGAGGAAGCTCCCAACTTTATGTACTAGACGGAGGAATTATCGGAGATCATTACCAGTTGGAGAATGCCGAGACCGAAGATCCAACTCGTGAGCAGACCGTGTTTGTTGATCCAATGTACTTTCCCACTAATCGGACTTGCATCCTCAACCAGACACCAACCCCTAATGGAGAGACAATCGTCATCAGTTCGGATGAAGAATCGGAAGGAAATTTCAACGTTCCCTTAGATGACTATGAGGACTCAGACGGAGGACCAACATTATCAGAAATAAAAGGATGTTACGCAAGCCATCCACCATCCTACTGGGAGGAGAAGCTTAAGGAGTACGAAGATTCGTTGGGAGACTTGACGAATCTGGATCTAACCGATGTTAAGACAGACCTGAGCCTGAACATCGTTACAGAAGGAGAAGACCCTTTTGGGAGACCAAAACAAGACCCAGTTGTGCACAAAGAGTACAATTACTTTGAAGAAATCCGTACGAGGCCTGAGAAGACTTCCTATGACCCAGGAGAGTCCAGCCGTGGTGGAAGACCACCAAGAAGAAACTTAACCCCGCGCATGAGGGTGTTACCCCCGGAGCATGTAAGGTCAATAATCCATTGTAGCCGTTGCGGACAGTACATACATTTTAGCCATGTTTGTCCAATCGCGCCTGTCCTAAAACGAGAGAGCCATCGTCGATGTCCCGAGTGCCGACGACTAGGAGCGCATCGCTCAGACTGCCCCTTTCACATCATATCAGCCGGTCATCGCCCCACGACCCGATCAGTAACACGCAGGCATGAAGAGACCAAGGCTGCAGAGCGTAGCCAGTTCGGTCAGCGTAAGCCAAGGTATGAGTTCTGGGTGCTAACTTGATCTCGTAGTTGGTTGTCTTAAGTTGAGTGGTTAGACTTAAGTGTGGAATCCGGATGAGCTTAGGATTGAAAAAAAAGGACTTTTCTTTCCTCGGTAGTTCAGATTTGAAGTTAGGAAAGAACCCGATTTCTAGACCAAATCCATTAGGAAAACCCGTGATAAGAATGGAAGTGTGAATGGATGTGTGAATGAATGGAGGTGAGGCGAAAAGGAATCAGAAACTGTGGAATAGAAAGGAGTCAGAAGTCGATTAAGACCAGAATGAAAGAAGTCCTGGTGTGATTTTTGCAATGACCAAGGGTGGAGTTTATAAAGCCAAAGAGAGTTAGCTTAAAGACGAAGTCACTAGACAAAGAGAATTCGAGGACGAATTCATTTTAAGGGGGGGAGAATGTAATACCCCAGTCTAGAGAGGAAATTACCCTCAAGCAGAAATAATTTTTGAAGACCGATGCAGACAATTTTAAAAATTCCGAGCTTTGGATCGAAGAACCCCAAGACATCAAATAAGCCAATTCAGGAAGATTAAACTCAAGAAAAATTCTGACGCGACGCAGAAAAATCGGAGATGCTGAGTTAACCAAGAATGGACAGTTCGAGCAAATGAGGGCCAAAGGGGTAGCGGCACCCGTCCAAAAGTGATGAAGCTTTGTGGAGACCTTACTGACACTTAGAGGAAGATTTTTAGCTAAGAAAATCCAGTTTTGGACGGTTGACGCGGAAGTTATGAAGAAAACGCCAAGAAGGTCCGAGATGAGATAAGGCCAGAAGATTTTGTCAAAGGAGGTGTGGCACCCATCAAAATGAGGTGAAATTTTGGGGACATACTAAGGACACCAGGAGTAGTATTTTAAAAGAAACAGATCTCTTTTTGGACGGCAGCCGCAGAAGTTATGATGCAAATACTAAGGAGCTCTGAGATAAGATAAGCCGAAACGATTTGGCTATAGAAGATGCGTCACCCAGCCAAATGAAGTGAAACTTTGTGGAGATTCTAAGGACATCTGAAAGAGCATTTAGAAAAAATCAGATCGCATTTTGGACGGCAGCCGCAGACGTTATGATAAAAATACTAAGGAACTCCGAGATGAGATACGCCGAGAAGATTTGGTAATAGGAGATGCGTCACCCAATCAATTGCGCTGAAATTTTGTGGAGATGCTAAGGACACCTGGAAGAGTATTCTGGAAGAAACAGAACCCTTTTCTGACGGTCGACGCAGAAGTTATGAGCAAAACGACAAGAGATAGAAATGCTGAATAAAGTCTCTTACATGTGTCAACCTATGGGTGAGCCTACAGCAAGGCTAGGTCGAACAGGTGTTGAAAAGCAATGATGGCTGCTCTATTCACCAACACGTTTTCATCCCTCTATATAAGGCATTCATCAGCCCTCCTCATTCTTCATTCACAACTTCTTCTTCATCACTTAAGAGAAACCAGAAAAGTTAGATAGTGTTCGAGTGTGTGTGAAGAGTAGGAAGCTCAGTCCGTGGAGAGTTTGGCTGGAGTAGTGTTGCCTTGCTCGGTGAGTTCAGTAGCTAGTAGCCCATCGTTGTCCGTGTTCTATACCATGGTGCGAAAGCATTGTGCTATAAATATGGCTGCGATGAAATTTCTTCCCTTCTTCTTCCGTTGATCGTGAGTTCAGTGCCTTAGTAGCCTGTCGTTTCATGGCGTGTAAACGTCATGCTACCGACATGTCTGCCACAGAATCTTCTTCCTCTCTCTTTCTGCTTTGGTTGGTTGATATTGCTCGAGTACTATTTATCCGTTCGTTTGCTTGCTTGCTGGTCTATAAATTGGTGATGTATTTTTATTGCTTGGTGTGAACGATGAGATTTGGGTTTGAGATGGCTATGGTATTTACGGGATAAGATCTCCGGGAGGTGGAGTTAATTCTGTGAATATCCGTGGTTGACTTAGCCTTGAGTCTAGTCGGTGGTGTGAGCTAACGTGTTATGCAGGTTGCCGCGGTTTGAGTTTCACTCCCGTGTGCTGGAACTAACGTTTGTGCAGGGCATATGCATGGTGTGGTGTGTGGTGTTGTGATGGTTTGATGAGATGGTTGTAAAGTGGTGTCGGTCCGACGGCTGTGTGATCTGTCGGGACCGGGCGGAACCATTGGAGTGGTTTAGTGGCGGTATGTGCAAGAGTTCCCCATAGACCTCTTCCACGGTATCGAATGTACTGAGAGGTGGAAGGGAAGACTCGAGAGACGGGATTGCAGCCTAGGGCCGAGTATACCCGACGGGGTATTATGAGACGGTTACCGGAAGAGGAAGGGCGGAGCCGGGCCGAAATACACTGAGTCATTTGCCGGTGTTCGGTTTTGGTGTGGTGAAGTTCCGACTTGTTTGTCTTTGTGATAACAGGTGCTGGAGTTGTTCACGGGGAATGAGCCATACTATGAGATATCTCGGTGCCCACGCGTGTGTGCATGATGAGTTGGTCATATAGTTAGTAGGATGCATGCTTCGGCTATTCTGTGTTTATTTTGCTTCGGCTATCTGTTTGCTTGATTGTTTGCTGCGTGTTTCAGGGTTTGGGTTTGGGTTCGTTGCTAATGCTCTCGGTGAGTGCTGAGCTCACTGAGTAATCATCCCGATTACTCACCCTTTTCTTTCCCCTTTCCGTGCAGGAACCCTTAGAGATGGTTGGTTGCCGTAGAAGGGCGGATCCTTTAGGCTCGGACGTACTCGTGGTCTTTTAAATAAGTATTGTAAGTAACGAATAAAAGTTGTGTTGTTTTCCGAAGTTTGTTTTATAATCGGTCCATGGACAAGGTTGTAAGAAAAGAAGTTTTAGACTTGGTTTTGTAAAATAGTTAAGTATGGAATAAATAAAAGTATGCTTTTGTGAAATCCCTCTTGCACTTATATTTATGTCTTCCGCTGGTATGAATTACTTGGTCCGAGTATGTTCACAACTCACTGTCGAATGAGACGGGTTGAAAAGCCTTGACCTTCGGTGGTGGGGGTCGAAGTTGGTTCGATGGACTGGCCTTAAGCTCAGTGACCTCTGAGACGGGCCGGACTATCTGGCTAACCTCGGCTTTTGTGGCGTCCGCCGGATCGGTTTGGATATGCCTTGGTCTCTCGTGTTCTTGTTTGATTGTCGTTTGGTCGGGCGTGTCTATCCTGGTTCGGGGGCGTTACAACCATGAACACCACAAATCTCACAACCATGGGTTGATGGACTGAATGATATGGACCAAGCAAAACATAGATTGTTTGCTGGCCTTAACAAGAGATTAACAATGAATTAATGGAAAATAGCTTAAGGTTAAGAGACAGCCGGACTGAGTTGGGAAGCGAATTGCTCTCCCTTGTGAGGTTGATTTTGCGGCTTGAACTCCACTCCTTGGAGCCGCATGAAGCTCATGGTTTGGTGCCCTTGGACCATGGCCATAAGACACAACCGGTTTTGAATCCATCATGGAACCGGTATGTGTTTTGGCTTGGACATCACCATCTTGAGTTGATTCAACATGTCTAGCTCCAACATGGTTCTAACAACAAGTATGCTGTGTCTTCATTAAGCCATCATTCTTCACACCTTTGAACTTCTACCTTGAAACACAGTTCTTCTTAAAGATGGTGTGAGCAAAAGGGAAAATAAAGTATAGAGAATAGAGATTATAATAGAGTATAGATAGAGTATATAATATAATAGGAGAATAAGAGAATGAAAAGTATAGCAGACAGAAGACTTTGAAATTGGATCAGCCAAGCTCATCACAAACCTCACAATCATGATGAACAATGACTGATTTGAATGGACCAAACAACACTTGATTTTGTTGGCCTTAACCAAGTGTTCAATGATACAAAACAATTTGCTCATCAACACAAGACAATTAAATCCTTTCCCTTCCTTACTTTGATCCACTTTCACTACAAAGTGTGAGTACCAAATTAAGAGAAGAAGATAGAACCCATAGATCTTTCTTCTCCTTTGAATGCTAGTTCTTGGAATATCTTTTCAAGATCTGAACTTAAGCTACTCACAATGAAGAATAAAGAGCAAAAACCAGTGGAAAAAAACGATTTCAAAAGCTTGTTCAAATCAATTTTAAAGGGGTTTTCAAGTTAAAGATCAAACCTTTTCAACGAAAAACACAGCCTTTAAAGATAATAACTTGAAACAAAGCTTTGAAGATCAAAACAAATGCTTCATCCTAGCTTCCTTCTTCCTTTGCGCCAAGGTTACAGCTTTTCAAGCATGTCCATAAGCGATTTCTTACAAGAAAAAGAAGAAAGGAAGATCCTTCTATTCATGAGCAAAAACAAACAAGCTTCATCCTCACTTTAATCAATCCTCACGCCATGGATCCTATGCTTTCAAGCTCACCATGAACAATTTAACAAGAGGAAGAGATAAAGATCTTGGGATTAAAAGCAAGAGAACCCTTTCATCCTTACTCTCAACACCTTCATGTTTTGAGTCCTAGCCTTTAAAGCTCTTCAAAACGATTTCACCAAAGGAAATGAGAGAGAGAGTTTATGAGATGAAAATGAAGAAAGGGAAGAGGTGAGTTCATGAGCCTAAGCTCTGATACCATGTTAGAATTCAGGATCACATGAACCCACACACCTTGAATCCACCATTAACAAAGCTTAAGGAAACCAAAAAGAACCAGCTTTGGTAAGGGGAAAGAGATAATGAGAAGAACCACCAACTTCTGGTGTTCTCTCTTAAAACACCATTAACACACCAACAAGACCATTAAAAGGATCGGATGTGTTAAGGGATGAAGAAATAATTAACTACAAAGAGAAGAAGACTTTGGTGGTGAATAAAGAAGAGATTAACGGAGGAGGTCTGTCATTGGACAGCCTCTCCACACACGTTTTCCTCCACTGATCTACATTGCAAACGAAATACAAAACTTAAGTGGGAAAAAGAATCTCTTAATTAATTCACAATGGTTCACGCTTTACAATTGTTATATAGGCACAGCCCTTTACTAGATATATGTTAAAGAATATGCTTATGGAATCAATTCAAACAAAAGGTAAAGGTGGTCAAAGGTGAAAGCTCATGATAGCACCCACGCCTTTCTTTATCCTTCACAAACGGCTATTTCCTTTTTATCTATTCCAATATCCCCCTGCAAGCTTGGGCGTCAGGACGCCTGAAAGGACCAAAGGCCAAGCTTAGAACCGAGTAGGCTACCTCATTAAAAACCTTATAGAGAAAACCACTTGGGACAAAACTCTATAAGGGAAAAATAGTATAGCCTATCCCCGGACCATTTGGGATAGCATTGACCTTGGCATGATAGAACTGGCTCCACTCCAAGTCTTGAATCCGCAACTTCATTCCTTTAGCCCTTCATGGCTTGATTTCTCCTTCTTTTGAATCCGTCTAATGCAATCTCCTTCATGGCTCTTTCCTTTTTGTCTATTCTAATAGTAATCTTAATAACTTAATTGGCTTTTTTTCAGCAAAATGTACACCATATGTGCAGAAAATTCTTGCAAAGGCGCTTGTTGATAAGCCTTTTAAAGATGGAGCCAAAAAATGTGTTGTTACCAGAAGCGTTAGAGGTGACTTTGACTCAAGACTGAATAACCAAACTCATCGTGTCAACTTGGAGAAAAGAACTTGTTCTTGCAATAAGTTCGACATCACTCGAATACCATGTAAGCATGTGGATGGTGTGATCTTGAAGTTGAAGCTGGATCCTTCAGACTATGTTTATGAGTGGTTCCGCACAGCTATGTGGAGAAGAAACTACACAGATGGACTTGTTCCACTCAGGGGTTCTAAGTTTTGGCCAACAACAAATACTCCTGATGTACATGATCCAACTATAGAGGAAGAACAAGGGGAAAAAACAGAGGGAGAGGGAGAGAAAGAAACAGGGAAGAAGAAGCTCACCAAGTCGGATAAGACAAGGAAAAAGGGTGTGAATGAGTCACCAACCCAGAATCACCCAAAGGCCAAGAAAAGGACAATGCACTGCGGCATTTGTGGTAAGGCTAATCACAACTCAAGGTGGCATGCAAAGCATGATGATGCGGTTCAATCTAATGATGTTGCAATGACTCAACCTGAAGGTGAATCTTTGCAGGGAACTCTCACACAAGCTAATGACATCTAGTGGTTCTTCTCGATTACTATGTAATCACGTCTATCTATCTTTGGTGTTGGACTTAATTGTATCGGTTTTTTGGGTTATGTCAAGTAACTATCCACCGTTTTTTTTTTTGTGGTGGTTTGAAGTTGCTTGCCTTATCTCTATTAACGACATTCAGTATTTGCTTTATATTGATCACATTTTATCTCACTTTTGGTGGTGGTTTGAAAACGTTATATAGGTTTTGTGAGACTTTGCTCTGCACCAAGAGACTCATTTGATCATTTGCTCTGCTGTTCTTAAGGGATCTAAACAAGAGAAAAAGGCCATATCAAATTGTGATCACGAAGAGGCGACACAATAATCAGTATTGTTCCAAACGAAAAGCCAAACCAAATTGTGATCACGAAGAAGCAACAGAGATAAACCCAACCCATAACAAAGAACACTTATTTTTCTAGTCGAAAACAACATATCATTCTTGTAAACTTGTTCAACCTAATAGCTTACTAAACCCAACCATGATGATACACAAAACAAGTACAACAATCATCATTTTCTTCATGGTAGATGAAGATTCAACCAATGCCCCTTCCACTCTCTCAAATATCTCCTTCTCAAGCTTCATTTGCACATTCTCAAACACAATTCTCTCAAACTCCTTCCTCTCTCTTGTAATTGTTTCTAGCTTTTTCTCAAGTGTAGCACTTTTATGTTCTAATGCCTCTATCTCATCTAAGTGAGCCTCATCAACCCACTTGAAAGTGTGGTTGTCATTGGCAAGCTACACTTTATTTGGACAAAAATTGTTTAAAAACAACATTCACTTGACAAAAAAACAATGTACAAGAAACAAAGATTATAGTCGAATTACCTTCTTAGCTACAGCATATCCGCAACGATAGTATCGCCTGTACGGATTTTTGTTGGATTTGGAAATCAATTTCATTATCTGTACCCCACACGGACAAGATTTCGGCACACCAGACACTCTCCCTCCAGAGCGACCACTTGACGACCCAGTTGAAGCTCCAGAAACGTTACTCATGCCTTTGGATCGGATAAATCAACACGAGAGCAAAAGAAAAAATCAACACGAGATCAGAATCATTCTCAAACACAATGCAAAGCGAACTCGACCTCGAAAATAAGAAAGGAGACTACGAAATTGTATAATAATCACATACTTACCTTCAATTTCACAAATCAGACTGAGGAGGAAGGATCGAAGATTTTTCTTCCCATTTTTTTTTTTAGGGTTCTTCTTGATTTGGGATGGGGATCTTTTGACTGTTGAGTCGGGTTAAATCTTGGAGAGACATGTCAGGTTTAGAGAGATTTGGGTTGTCGTTCGGTTTACTAACGTCGGTTTATTGGTTTGAAGTCGGGTTCCGACATTTAGCCAGCGCAATTGGTATGATGGGGATAAAGATATTAAACTTGATATATGTGAGTATATAGCTATTTAACTTTGATATGAAGGGGAAATAAGAAGAGGCAATAGTTTGGGAAGCATATGGTGCGACACCAAAGTTACGGTGGGGAAATAAATCGCCAGCCCACAAAAAACATCTTTATCGTTGGACGGTAGTTTGTATTACTAGAAAGTGGGATGCAATAATTCTTTTAAGAAAATAATGAGTTTATATGAATAAACTTTCTCTTCTTCGATGAGATGGTAAGTATATTTTATTTTATTTTTCTCAACCAAATATTTTATTTTTACTCTAAAAACAATAGTACATCCATCTCTTCGAAAAAAGTTTGGAGGTGGATTTTGTGAACGAAATCTTACTGAAATTTGTAATTTTAATATGAAAAATTGCAATAAGAATTACAAAATTTCAGATCATAAATTCCAAATTAGACTTACTTAAAGAACAGCAATTGTCTCCATAGGACAACAATTTTGTCAAATATCATTTGAAAAAAAAGTTAACATAAGTGCACATATTAAATGAGTGAGTTAAATTTTAACATTTTTAAATTTCTAATCCTAATTAAAAATAATAATAATAAGTTTTCTTTGATAAAAATGTAAAAATATAATTTAGTTTTCGTAACTTATAAAAGAAAAGTAAAATTCAAATATCTTATCTTATTATATAAAACTCAATTATTTAAATTTATTAATTAATACAAACGCCGACATATGTCAAATCTATCTATCAGATTTTGACATATGTAAAAAAGTTTACAAAGCTAAATTTCTATATTTAATTCGTGAAATTATTTATTGTTAAGTAATATAATATTTAAAGTAACAGAGGACAAACACTTCTTAATTTTTTAACATTTTTGTTAATCTAGAAGGATTGTTTCTCTTGATTTCTCGAGTTTTTGACGATTTATAAAACATAACTTTTGGATAATTTAATGCAAATTTTAATCTAAAATCTAAATATATAAAATATATTATATTGGTTAGTAATTTTAGATTTCGAATATTTTATTTTCACCAGTGTATTATGCAATCCTAATCTAGTATTAAATATATTAAACTATGCAAGCAAAGACTTTAACTACTATAACTTTTAATATAAAATCTCAAAGTGAAAAACCACATAGCAAATAATCAATAGACCTCTATATACATATATATATATATACACACACAGACATAACCGATTCTTTTTTATCTTTTTGATAATTCCACATATAATATAAAATGTTAGTTTTATGTAACATAATTATTAAAAAGTTAGACATATACTATTTATCTAAATTCTTCTAACTAATCAATATTTTGTTATTAATGTAAGTAGAAAATGTAATATAAATTTTTAGTATATATTTTTTTGAACAAATATAAATTTTTAGTGTATTAAATATATTAAACTAATTTTTTATCAAAGGTAGCAAGAAATTTAACCACTCTAACATTTAATGCAAAACCTGTGAGCAAAAATAATTACTTCACAAGTAGTAGTATAGATCTAAACAGAAAACAAAAATAATTTTTAAATAAGCTAAATTATATTGCATTAGTTTAAAAGATTTTAACGCGTTTTAATTAAAATCATAATAAATTCCATAATTCAACCAAAAGTCATCTAAAACTCATTAAAATAAAATTATTTTAAATCTTCTCAGATACAATATTGTATACCGCAGATATTAATCCATCCATATTCGATGAACCAACCACATAATAAATCAACCTAGAAATAGTTTTGCTTAAGGGAAAACTCAACTAACTATTTTGGGATTTACAGAAGAATTCATCTACATCTAATGCTAAGTTAGTGCCTGCTACAAGAACATAAATCTGGAACTCATCTGAAGACGTACTCGGTAAACTATTCTAGTAGATCTAAACAGTTAATTAATATCAGCTGCCAGAAAATATATTAAATTCACATGATAGAAGAAAAATGATGATTGCTTCATCTAAAATAAGATAAAATGATAGGAAAATTTGTTTAAGTAATGACAATCAACAGAATTAAAATCTGATGAGGATTTTTGTTTAAATATTGACAATCAAGAGAATTAAAATCTGATTAAAAGAGTCTTTTTCAATCCTGATGGGAATGATAGACTCGACCACGATGACGGATACCATTAATATGTCTCACATGCAAATGGATCGGTCAATATCGTCAACTTTGACTTCGAACCTCACGAGTCGACCCACTCTCTTTCTATAAATATCTTCTCATCGCTACTCTCAATCAACACAACACAAAACACCGTCATGATCAACTCTTCTTCCTTCTCACTCTTCATCTTCGCCGCCGTTATCTTAACCCGGTTTCCAAGCCCCACCGGAGCCGCCACGTGTCATCCAGATGACGAGGCGGGTCTTCTAGCTTTCAAATCGGGTATCACCCGAGACCCTTCGGGTATTCTCAGCTCATGGAAGAAAGGTACTGCTTGCTGCTCTTGGAACGGTATCACTTGCCTAACCGGCGACCGCGTCACCGCTCTCACTGTCGGCGGACAGTCAGATGTCGCCGGAAGCTTCCTCTCCGGCACAATCTCGCCGTCGCTGGCCAAACTCCAACACCTCGACGGGATTTACTTCACCAATCTCAAAAACATCACTGGGCCATTTCCACAATTTCTTTTCCGGTTACCACAGTTGAAATACGTTTACATCGAGCATAACCGTCTCTCCGGTCCACTTCCGGTTAACATCGGCGCGATAAGCCAATTAGAAGCGTTTAGTCTCGAAGGAAACCGGTTCACCGGTCCGATCCCGAGTTCGATATCTAATCTGACACGGTTATCCCAGCTCAATCTGGGCAATAATCTCTTAACCGGAACTATCCCGTTAGGGATTGGTAATCTCAAGCTCATGTCGTTTCTCAACCTCGCCGGCAACCGTCTCTCCGGAACTATCCCAGACGTTTTCAAATCCATGACAGAGCTCCGATCTCTCGTCCTCTCCCGCAACGGATTCTCCGGGAATCTTCCTCCGTCGATCGCATCTCTCGCACCGATTCTCAGGTTCCTCCAAGTAGGCCAGAACAAACTATCTGGTAACATTCCAGAGTATTTATCGAGATTCAAAGCTCTCGACACATTGGATCTCTCGAGGAATCGATTCTCCGGAGTCGTCCCCAAGAGTTTCGCGAATCTCACAAAGATCTTCAATCTTGATCTCTCGCACAATCTTCTAACGGATCCTTTCCCTGTTTTGTACGTTAAAGGAATCGAATCTCTTGACTTATCGTACAATCAGTTTCACCTGAAAACGATTCCGAAATGGGTGACTTCGTCGCCGATCATCTTCTCGTTGAAGCTGGCGAAATGCGGGATCAAGATGAGCTTAGACGATTGGAAGCCAGCGACATACTACTTCTACGATTTTATTGATCTCTCGGAAAACGAGATCTCAGGGAGTCCGGCGAGGTTCTTGAACCAGACGGCGGATCTGGTTGAGTTCCGAGCGGCGGGGAACAAGCTCCGGTTTGATATGGGGAAGCTGACGTTCGCGAAGACGTTGAAAACTCTTGATCTGTCGAGGAACTTGGCGTTCGGGAAGGTGCCGGCGACGGTGGCTGGGCTGCAGACACTGAACGTGAGTCAGAACCACCTTTGCGGAAAGCTCCCGGCGACAAAGTTTCCGGCCAGTGCGTTCGCCGGTAACGACTGTCTTTGCGGTTCTCCACTCCCTCCATGTAAAGTTTAGTCGCAAGAAAATTACAGTATTTGGATTTACCGTGCCACGGTAAATTTCATATTAATAACGAATAAAGTAGTTTTTAACTTTGAGGTTTTTAATATGCTTCATTACAACGATATTACTGAAAGTAGTAATAAAAGGTTTTCAACACTTATTATTTTATTTAGCGACTTTTATCGTGTGTGTGCTCAACGACAAGGAAAAATATTTTATTGAGTTAACGAATTTTGGCTCGTAACCATCGTAAAAATAAAGCAATATCAAAAACCGTTATGCAATCATCTTTTTAGTGGCTGATAACCTCTTCTCAAAATATTAATAGTTCGGGTAACTGACATGTTTCAAATCGTTCCATAACACTTTAAAATGTGATCATTTGTTTCTGCAAATTTTGTATTTAAATTAACCAAAGTACCAAACCATATATCTAAATGGTCAGATCTTTGACTTTCAATTCGTGGTCAATGTAGTGCATAATGTTAGCAAAAAAGTTAACGTGTTGATATGTTAGAGAAAAAAATGAAACAAAATTTTAGAACAAAAATTATATATTGTTACAACATGCTAGCAAACGATTGTATTACAAGACGAAAATACTCTGAAAAAATATTTTGAGTTATATACATTTGATACTTTTTCTTTTTCTTTGGACAACATATACATTTGATACTATTCAGCGACGAAACTCTAAATATATATATATGTTAAACTTTGAAGGGTCTGCCAGTCACTTTTATATTCCAAGAAAGTACTTAATTAGCTTTACCAAGATTCGTACGGAAGCATTTACTTAGATACGGCCTAAACTTTACAATGAAACTGAGATCATTGCAACATATAATATAATCAAATCATATATATAGATGAGAACATATTGATGATTGAATGAACACGTAATCGAGGAGAGCTCGAGATAGCTTAGAGAACCAACACTTTGTTGCTTGTTTCAATCCATACAAAGATTTCTTGAGGGTGCATACTTTCTTAGATCATTTGATTAAAAACCCGGTGTACGTACCTTCATATACACTTCATCTTCTAAGTCGCCATGGAGGAAAGCTTCGTGGACTTCCCACCCTTTTACGGCAGCAAGTTTAAACAGAGTTCTAAGCGTGATGAACTAAGCTACATGTGTGAAACTCTCATCATAATCTTCACCTCTGACTTGATGGTTTCAACATACAACTAATATGACCTTATACCTCTCAATGGTGTCATCGCCATTGTCTTTCAGTTTATAAACCTACTTTCTTTCAAGTGCATCTCTCCACTTCTTATCTTTAATGGCTTCTTTGAATGATCTATGTTCAACTCCAGCTTTAACGACGGCTAAGAAATCTCGATTATTTGGAGAAAACCCGTTCTAATAAATACAGTTTCCTATGGATATCACGAATTACTTTGAACCGTGATAGAGGCCAATGATTGAGCACCATGAGGAATGGCAGGGACGTTAGTTTTATCAGGCTGTGTATTCGCATTATAGACGACATACCTTGAGTTTGACTGATGGAAAACACTCCCAGTGTCCTCTGCGTAAGTTGAGCTATGGCGTCAACATTCTGTTCCATTACTGCAGATTTTTCTGGTTCTGCAGTCCTGCAACTTTCTCTGTTTCAACAGATTCTGGATTTAACAATTCTGCTTCTACATTTTCTGTTTCAACTCTTCATGTCGTGTTTTCTTCTACGGGATCAACATGATGCTCAGAATTCCTCCTATTGTATGGGAACATACCATTTGTAGCAATAGATATTGGCGGAGGTGATAAAACATGATGCAAGAGAGAACCAAAACATTCATCGATTTTGTTGACATTGGGAATGTAGTTTCTCTAGAGATTGATGAGAGTTTAGGATTCGAACCCCACTCAATCCATCGGCTGGATGATTACACTTAGACCATTATAAATCTAAACATACCAAAAAATTTACTATTACTTTTGGGTCAGTATGATTTGCAGAAAAGGGACATAAAATAACATACACTTGAATCGTTAGTATCATCTAAATCTCCGTTCAGAACCTGCATGAGAAAAAAAATGTTCCCTTATTTCCATTGTTTTCTTTATTAGTTTTTTTTTATTACTCCATAATCTCTAAAATGAGTATAGCAATATCCATTCACCAGAAATTTAGTAGGTATCATACATGACATTATTTTGATTGGAAAAATGAGATTTGCAGATTGTTACACACTTAGGAAAATGGATCCTTGGTCTAAACTTGTAGACTCTCCAACAAGTAAGAACCATTAGCTCACTAAGTCACTATCACCTGGTTAAAAAATATTTTATTTCATGAGTCATTAGCTATTTACATTAGTTTTCTTCAATAACATTCCTTATTGTTTTCCTTCGCTATTTTTCTCGGTATTATGGTTCCCACAACTTTTCTTACTACTTATACAACCAAAATTACCCGTCTAATTTACTTCCTCATAAAGGATCTGTAGATGAATGCAATGAATCTTGTCTCTAAGAGCAAGGTAACTCTTTTGCTCATCCGCTCTCCTCATATTTGCAGCCATTTTCTTTCTCCAGTGTTTAAGTCCCACTCCCACCCCAGCCGCCACGTGCCATCCTGATGATGAGGCGGGTCTTTTAGCTTTCAAATCAGGCCGGAGATCCTTTGGGCATGCTCTTGGAAGAAAGGTACTGCTTGCTGCTCGTGGAACGTACGGTATCGCTTGCCTCAACGGCGACCGTGTCACCATACTGTCACTAGTCGGATTCTCCAAGAAACCTGAGCGTTCCCTCCCTCTCCGGCACTCTCTCGCCATCGGTGGCCAAACTCCAACACCTCTAAGTGATTAGCTTAGGAGATCAAGGGAACATCACTGGATCTTTTCCCCTATTCCTTCTCCTTTTACCATTAACTATATATCTGACATGCAAATGGATTGGTCAAAATCGTCAACTTTGACTTCGAGCCTCACGTGTCGACCCACTATCTTTCTATAAATTCTTCCCATCGCTTTTCTCAACCAACACAACACAAACACCATCATGATCAACTCTTCTTCTTTCTCACTCTTCATCTTCGCCGCCGTTATCTTCGTCCGGTTTCCAAACCGCACTGGTGCCGCCACGTGTCATCCAGATGACGAGGCGGGTCTTCTAGCTTTCAAATCGAGTATAACCCGAGATCCTTCGGGTATTCTCAGCTCATGGAAGAAAGGTACTGCTTGCTGCTCTTGGAACGGTATCACTTGCCTAAACGGGGACCGGGTCACCGCACTCTCTGTCGGCGGACAGTCAGATGTTGCCAGAAGCTTCCTCTCCGGCACTATCTCGCCGTCGCTAGCCAAACTCCAACACCTCGGCGGGATTTACTTCACCAATCTCAAAAACGTCACTGGACCATTTCCACAATTCCTTTTCCGGTTACCACTGCTGAAATACGTTTACATCGAGCATAACCATCTCTCCGGTCCACTTCCGGTTAACATCGGCGCCCTAAGCCAGTTAGAAACGTTTAGTCTCAAAGGAAACCGGTTCACCGGTCCGATCCCGAGTTCGATATGTAATCTGACTCGGTTATCACAGCTCAATCTTGGCGGCAATCTCTTAACCGGAACTATCCCTTTAGGGATAGCTAATCTCAAGCTCATGTCGTCTCTGAACCTCGGCGGGAACCGTCTCTCCGGAACCATCCCAGGACGTTTTCAAATCCATGACGGAGCTCCGAGCTCTCGGTCTCTCCCGCAACGGATTCACCGGGAATCTTCCTCCGTCGTTCGCATCGCTCGCACCGATTCTCAGGTTCCTTCTGTTGAACTATAATCACATTTGTTTAAGATAGAATCTTATTACATAAGTTAGTTATTACTCAAGAGGCACGAATGTAAAGTTGTGTTCTTACACAATGGTTGTGTCTTTTGTATATGTTAGTTGTCTATATAAACAACTTTATCCTATGTAAATTACAACAAGTTTCAGTTCAATAAAATCAGTTTCAAATTCAATCTTTGTTTCTTCTCTTCTTCAAAACATCAATATGGTATCAGAGCTTATGTTTGGTCTTGGAACATGTTCAAGCAAAATAAGAAAAGAAGAAATCCGCTGCAAGAAGAAGAGAAAGATGAAGACAGAGAAACCGAAAAAAATAAGAAGAGATCGATGGTGACTAGAGAGAGGACCATCAATCAACACAAACACAGCCACATACTGTAACTTCAAGAGGAAGGCTCCAAAGGGTTGAAGGAGATAAGAAATCTTCTCAACAGGAAATGGAGACAATGGATGTGGAGTGGTAGTTGTGCAAAGAGAGATCTGAAACTTTGTTCAAAGCATAAAAAAAATGGAGCAGAAGACGTGAAGGGTATTCACGCGAAACGTCACAGACGTGATGGTGATCAGAGGAAGACACCAAGCAAAAGAGGATGCTTACCTCATAAAAAAAAAATGGAGCATACTTCAAGGAGAAGTGATGGTGATCAGAGGAAGACACCAAGCAAAAGAGGATGCTTACCTCATAAAAAAATGGAGCATACTTCAAGGAGAAGTGATGGTGATCAAAGGAAGACACCAAGCAAAAGAGGATGCTTACCTCATAAAAAAATGGAGCAAACATCAAAGAGATGTGATGGTGATCAAGGGAAAGACACAAGAAAAAGAGGATGCTTACCTCGGATAAAAATGGAGCACAAAGACAATGCTTACCTCTGTCAAAAATGGAGCAGAATTGGTTACAGAGATAATCGAAGGAGTCGTGGACAAAATACACGACTGAGACGTCAAGGAGGCGTGAGGAAACAGTACGAGAGATTTGAATGAGATGTGGAAAAGGCTCGCAGGTAAAAGAAAATCGAAGAGTTCCAACATCTGAAAAAGAAACAATTGATAAGAAGGTTTCAATTGCAAAGCAAAAAAAAAAAGGAAAAAGGGGTAAGAAAGTTACCTGTGTATGGTCAATAGAAAGTCACCTTCGGATATGCAGATTCCAAGATGGAGAAATAAAACAGAGATTTGAAACTATGTGGAATCGAGAGCGAAGTGATGGTGCTGTATTATTGGCCTCAGCAATCGAGATGGCGAGATCCATGATCATCGATCACGGTATAACCACCAAGCATAACTGGAGAAAGACGTGACGTAATTTCATGTGGAGAAGACGTGAAGGAAGACCACGGAAAAAATTTGATCTTGACGAGGAGTAATCAGGGCAGGGAAAGGAAATATCAAAGTGATGACAAGCCAAGGAGAGAAGATCATCAAAGAGGTGTTTCTAGTGCCAGACTGACTGTAAACAAGGTCAAGGTTGATACAACCAAGGAGGAAGCTTCGAGTCAAAACAAAATGTGATTAAGGGGGAGTGTTGAACTATAATCACATTTGTTTAAGATAGAATCTTATAACATAAGTTAGTTATTACTCAAGAGGCACGAATGTAAAGTTGTGTTCTTACACAATGGTTGTGTCTTTTGTATATGTTAGTTGTCTATATAAACAACTTTATCCTATGTAAATTACAACAAGTTTCAGTTCAATAAAATCAGTTTCAAATTCAATCTTTGTTTCTTCTCTTCTTCAAAACATCAACACCTTCAAGTAGGCAGGAACAAACTTTCTGGGCAGATTCCAGAGTATTTATCGAGATTCAAGGCCCTCGACACATTGGATCTCTCGAGGAATAGATTCTCCGGAGTCGTGCCCAAGAGTTTCGCGAATCTCACCAAGATCTTCAATCTTGATCTCTCGCACAATCTTCTAACAGATCCTTTCCCTACTCTGTACGTTAAAGGAATCGAATCTCTTGACCTATCGTACAATCAGTTTCACCTGAAAACGATCCCGAAGTGGGTGACTTCGTCACCGGTCATCTTCTCGTTGAAGCTGGCGAAATGTGGGATCAAGATGAACTTAGATGATTGGAAGCCAGCGTTTTACTACTTCTACGATCTAGTTGATCTCTCGGAAAACGAGATCTCAGGGAGTCCGGCGAGGTTCCTGAACCATACGGAGGATCTGGTTGAGTTCCGAGCGGCGGGGAACAAACTCCGGTTTGATATGGGGAAGCTGACGTTCGCGAAGACGTTGAAAACTCTTGATCTGTCGAGGAACTTGGCGTTCGGGAAGGTGCCGGCGACGGTGGCTGGACTGCAGACACTGAACGTGAGTCAGAACCACCTTTGCGGAAAGCTCCCGGCGACAAAGTTTCCGGCCAGTGCGTTCGCCGGTAACGACTGTCTTTGCGGTTCTCCACTGTCTCCTTGTAAAGTTTAGTGGCAAGAAAATTACAATTGGTATTTGACCGTGCCACAGTAAATTTGTATTAATAACAAATAAAGTAGTTTTTAACTTTGAAGATATGCTTCATTACAACGATATGTATTAGACGATTAGTGAAAGTAGTAATGAGAGGTTTTCAACACTTTTGGATTATTTTATTAAGCCACTTTTATTGTGGATACAATAATGAGGAACTAAAAAAACAAAAGCAATCACTACGAAAAAAGTTGATGTGTACACAATGACAAGGAAAAAAATATTTTTGTTGAGTTAACGAATTTGGCTCGTAATAAGTAACATAAGAAACCGTTATGTAATCATCTTGTTAGTGGTGAACAAGATATGAAAGAGACAGAGATTCTTGAAAATATTTACTCTCATTCAGATAAATTACAAGGGAAGCTTTACATCGTTTTTATAGACACAAAGGAAAGTTCTAGGTGCTTATACAATCTTATCCAAATGTTACAGCTGGAGACAGTGACTCGTTCTTCAAGTTTTGCAGTGCACGGAATTGGTTATGGCACAGAGTGGTGTGCTTTACCGTACTAACAGCTCTGTCTATAGACGTTGGAGTGTCTTCTGCCTTTGTCTTCTTCTTCGGTGAAGATGTGGGCTTGATACTTCTCGTTTGGGTCACAATAGTCTGTTGGGCTTGAGTGTTATCACTTACACTCCCCCTCAAACTTGGGGTGGAAGATACTGCAACACCAAGTTTGTCTCTGAGTGTGAGGAACGAGCGACGAGGCAATGGCTTCGTAAAAACGTCTGCAATTTGAAGCTGTGCCGAGATGTGTTGTGTTTCAATCAAACCAAGGGCGACTTGCTCTCTGATGTAATGATAATCCGTATCAAAATGCTTAGAGCGACTGTGTAAAACTGGATTGGCAGAGAGATAAACTGCAGATAAGTTATCACACATAACCCGCGTAGGTTGAAACTGAGACACTCCCACATCGCGAAGTAGAGCAGAAATCCAAGTGATCTCTCGGGCCACATAAGTTAAAGCTCTGTACTCTGCTTCTGTGGAGGAGCTGGACACTGTTGGCTGTCGTTTGGCGCACCAGGAGATTAGATTGGAGCCAAGCAGAACACAAAAGCCAGTAGTGGACCGACGAGTCTCTTTGCATCCTGCCCAATCACTGTCACAGAAGGCAGAGACAACCAGTTCCGACTGTTTCTTGATGGGCAAACCCATGTTGAGTGTCCCTTTAACATAGCGCAGAATCCTTTTGAGTAGACCGAAATCAGATACCGTCGGTATGTGCATTCTCTGACAAATGAAGTTGACAGCGAATTGAATGTCTGGTCTCGTGATTGTAAGGTATTGGAGTTTCCCAGCAAGACTGCGGAAGTAAGTGGGCTCCGAGAATGGCTCTGAGTTGAGATTATCCATATGTGTTGGCAGTGGGGTTGGCATTGGGTTACAAGTTTCCATGCCGGCTTGATGAAGAATATCCGAAGCATATGCGTTCTGATGTAAGAACAAACCACTTTCTGTCTTCTCTATCTCAATGCCTAGAAAGTACTTAGGGTGACCTAAGTCTTTCATGGAAAACCGTTTGTTGAGAGCAGAGAGAATGTTGTCCAGAAGTCGTTGATCACTGCCAGTAAGCAACATATCATCAACGTATACAAGGAGTAAGAGAGTCTGACCTTCTTGATGATAGACGAACAACGATGGATCCGACAGACTACAGCGAAACCCAAACTCGAGCAAAAAATTGCTGAAGGTGTCGAACCAAGCTCGTGGAGCCTGTTTCAGGCCGTAGAGAGCTTTAGTAAGACGGCAGACATGAGTTGGCTTCTCTGGATCCACGAACCCAGTAGGTTGATACATGTATACTGGTTCTTGAAGCTCACCGTGCAGAAAGGCATTAGAGACGTCAAGCTGTTTCAGAGGCCACTCTTTTGCTGTTGCAACATCCAAGACCAGACGAATGGTAGCAGTACGTACGACAGGACTGAAAGTTTCCAGATAGTCGACACCTTCTTCCTGATCAAACCCCTTTGCCACTAACCGAGTTTTCAGCTTGTCAATGGAGCCATCAGGTAAGAGCTTGGTTTTGAATACCCACTTAGAGTGGAGGATGTTCATGTCCTCTGTAGGAGGGACAAGTGTCCATGTGTGAAGCATGTGAATCCTTCCAATCTCTTCCATGACTGATCCATTCCAACCAGGATGTTTCATTGCAGACACAATACTCTTGGGCTCTTCGGTTGAGAATCGTGAAGCGATAAGAGCATACCTGGCATTAGGCTTATGAATCCCTGCTTTAGCTCAAGTTGTCATGGCGTGTGTGTTCACAGCTTCTGCCTGTGGTACCCCTTCTTCTGTAACACCAGTCTGATCTTCCTGATCAGAGTGAACATCATGACCGAGACCATTGTACACTCCCCCTGCGTCCAAAGCCATTGGTTGTATCGGAACCGTAGTTTGTGGAGGGAAATTTGGGCGAGGAAACAGCTGAGGAGTGTTGACAGACTGTGGTGGAGCTGGAGAAGGATCTGCAGCTTGCCATGCTCGGAGAAGAGGAGACGAGTATGCAGGGACCAGAGACTTGTATTTGTCTTTGAATGGCAGCACCGTTTCATCAAACAGAACATTCCGGGAGATGTACACCTTTCCCGTTGGAGGGTAGAGACACCTATAACCCTTGTATTGGCTGTTGTAGCCGAGGAACACGCATTGCAGAGACTTAGGATCGAACTTGTGTTGTATTTGAGGTCTGAGACACGGATAGCACGCTGAACCAAATACACGCAGAGCTGAGTATTCTGGTTTCTGACCAAGAAGAGTCTCAAGAGGACTGACATCTTGTAACACCGAAGAGGGAAGCCGATTCACTATGTATGCCGAGGTAAAAAACGCTTCTACCCAATATTTCAGAGGAGCTTGACAATGATATAGCATGGACATTCCAAGCTCTACGAGATGACGATGTTTCCTCTCAGCAATGCCGTTTTGCTGAGGGGTATAGGGACAAGAGACTCTATGATGAATTCCATGATCACTTAGATGCTTCTGAAATGCACTATTACAGAACTCCCCTCCACCATCACTCTGGAATACTTTAATCTTCGTATTTAGTTGGTTTTCTACCAGTTTTTGAAATTGGACAAAGACTGAGACAAACTCGGATTTGGCACGAAGAGGATAAAGCCAAGAATAGCGAGAGAACTCATCAACGAAAACCACATAATATTTGAAACCTTGAGAGGATACAACTGGTGAGGGTCCCCATAGATCACAATGGATTCGATCTAGGGGATGTAAAGTGCGAGAATCAGAAGAAAAAAATTGCAAACTAGTAGACTTCCCCATCTGGCAAGGCTCACAAATGGAGGATATTCTGCTCTTATTTAATTGAATCTCCTTGCTTGAATGTAACAGCTGAATAATCTTGGTGTTGGAATGACCGAGTCTGTGATGCCATGTTGATTCATCCGCTGCACACTGACGGTTGGAGTAGAAAGCCACACACGCTTGATTATCCAGCACATAGAGTCCTTTAGTTCGTGGTCCCTTGGCCACCACCCTCTGAGTGGGTAAGTCAATCACACAGACCTTATCAGCATCAAAATAAACTCCACAAGGGTGATCCTCACACAGTTTTGAAACAGACAGTAAAGACTTTTGTATATCTGGACAGACAAGAACTTCATTAAGAGGTAAGGTACCTTTCGGAGAGGTGATTGTGGTAGAGCCGACATGAGTTATTGGCAGATACGTACCATCCCCGACCTGAACAGTATCATTTCCCTCATAAGGTGCAGCAGTTTGCAGGCCAGTGGTGGAGGACGTGATGTGGGCTGATGCTGCAGAGTCAGGGTACCACTCTTTTCCCGAGTCTCCTGAAACATGAAGACTGGAAAAGGCTTGAACCTCCGCTTGATAGTTGTTATCAAAGCGATTGTAACATTTGATAGCAGTATGCCCCGTACGGCCACAGATTTGACACACAGGTCGTTGTCCAGAGGGCTGAGAACCAGACTGGTGTTGAGAGAATCCACGACCTCGAGTGGTATACCCTCCTCTGCCTCGAGACTGATTGAAACCACGACCCCTACCACGGTTGTTGCCGTTGTACTGAGGAATGGAATCAGATCTCTCTGTGTTAAAGGCGAGATGAGGAGTGACAGACACCGCTGCTTCTTCGTAGGACTGAAGCTTGACATCAAAGCCTTGAACTTCCGACACCACGTCGTTAAACGTTGGAGGAGAGAGTTTGCTCAGAGAGCTCTGAATCACAGTGGCTATGGGATCGTATTCCCGACCAAGACCATTGAGAAACCCAAAGATTTTCAGAGATTCGTCGATGGGTTTCCCAATAGAGCTCAGAGAATCGCATATGGCTTTGAAGTCGCGGAGATACACCGAGAGGGTTTTGTCCTTTTTGGAAAGGAGTTGAAGACTACGCCGGAGAGAGAACTCACGAGCAACACTATTCTTGTTGAAGTTTTCAGCAAGAGACATCCAGACTTCGTGAGACGTTTTCAGACTGTGAACGTGACCAAGGACCTCCTCGGACAGAGTCCCGAACAGCCACGAGCGAACTAACTGGTCAGTGCAAAACCAGTCATCGTATTGAGGATTCGGGACTTCAGTGGTAACGCCATCGACAACAACAGACGACGTTTTTGGTGGAGCAGCAACAGCTCTGTTAACGAAACCGACGAGTTTTTGACTGGAGAGGAGAGACTCGAACTGTGTCTTCCATAGGAGATAGTTGCTGTCATTTAACTTCAAGGTGACAGTGCTTGAGACATGAACTTTAGAAGGAAAAGGGTATGAGGTCGCCATTGAAATACCTGTTAAGGCTACAAGGGCTCTGATACCATGAACAAGATATGAAAGAGACAGAGATTCTTGAAAATATTTACTCTCATTCAGATAAATTACAAGGGAAGCTTTACATCGTTTTTATAGACACAAAGGAAAGTTCTATGTGCTTATACAATCTTATCCAAATGTTACAGCTGGAGACAGTGACTCGTTCTTCAAGTTTTGCAGTGCACGGAATTGGTTATGGCACAGAGTGGTGTGCTTTACCGTACTAACAGCTCTGTCTATAGACGTTGGAGTGTCTTCTGCCTTTGTCTTCTTCTTCGGTGAAGATGTGGGCTTGATACTTCTCGTTTGGGTCACAATAGTCTGTTGGGCTTGAGTGTTATCACTTACAAGTGGCTGATATAGACATATATAGTGTGGTTGAAGCATTAGGTATTAGTATAGTGGCTATAATCTCTTCTCAAAATATTAATAGTTCTGGTAACTGAAATGTTTCAAATCGTTCAATAACACTTTAAATCGTCCAAAATATTTATTTCTTCAAATTCTGTATTTAAACAATATAGTGCATATTGTTAGAAAAAGAATAACGTGTTGATTTTCTTATAAATAACGTACATGTTGTTAGAAAAAAATGAATCTAAATTTCAGAATAAAGATTAAACATTTTTACAACATGCTAGCAAACGTTTGTAATACAAGAAGAAAATACTGTGAAAATATATTTTGAGTTATATACATTTTGATACTATTTAGCAACAAATTAACTCTAGAAAAATTAGATATGTTAAACCTTTATTGTATGTAAAATAATCAAAATATTATAAAAATCTGATGAAAGAAACCGTCTCTTTCAAGTTATAAGTGATGTAGAGAACTGAAAAATTTGAATACTATTACGGATATACCACCATGCACTTATTGCCACCACATGCATATGATTTAGTCAACCATCAAGAGTTTTTTGCCACCACATGCATGCGATTTGGAGCATTCTTCTGCTATGTGAGAAAGATGCCTAAGGTCTGCGAGTCACTTCTATTCCAAGATAGTATTTAGCTTTACCATACCCTTCCTGGGAAAGCATTTACTTAGATACGACTTAAAGTTTCCAATGAAACTGAGATCATTACAAGTTACAACATATAACCAAATCATCAATATACATGCATGAGAACTCGCAAGCTCAATTCTCCCTTGATGTATGTGGATAAAGAGTAATCTGCACAGGACTGAACAAACCTAAAAAGCCGTTATGTAATCATCTTGTTAGAGGCTGATATAGACATATATAGTGTGGTTGAAGCATTAGGTACTAATATAGTGACTATAATCTCTTCTCAAAATATTAATAGTTCTGGTAACTGAAATGTTTCAAATCGTTCAATAACACTTTAAATCGTCCAAAATATTTATTTCTTCAAATTCTGTATTTAAACAATATAGTGCATATTGTTAGAAAAAGAATAACATGTTGATTTTCTTATAAATAACGTACATGTTGTTAGAAAAAAATGAATCTAAATTTCAGAATAAAGATTAAATATTTTTACAACATGCTAGCAAACGTTTGTAATACAAGAAGAAAATACTGTGAAAATATATTTTGAGTTATATACATTTTGATACTATTTAGCAACAAATTAACTCTAGAAAAATTAGATATGTTAAACCTTTATTGTATGTAAAATAATCAAAATATTATAAAAATCTGATGAAAGAAACCGTCTCTTTCAAGTTTTAAGTGATGTAGAGAACTGAAAAATTCGAATACGATTACGGATATACCACCATGCACTTATTGCCACCACATGCATATGATTTAGTCAACCATCAAGAGTTTTTTGCCACCACATGCATGCGATTTGGAGCATTCTTCTGCTATGTGAGAAAGATGCCTAAGGGTCTGCGAGTCACTTCTATTCCAAGATAGTATTTAGCTTTACCAAGACCCTTCGTGGGGAAGCATTTACTTAGATACGACTTAAAGTTTCCAATGAAACTGAGATCATTACAAGTTACAACATATAACCAAATCATCAATATACATGCATGAGAACTCGCAAGCTCAATTCTCCCTTGATGTATGTGGATAAAGAGTAATCTGCACAGGACTGAACGAACCCGAAATCGAGGAGAGTTCATAGGTAGCTTAGAGAAACCAACACAGTACATGCTTGCTTTAATCTATACAAAGATTTCTTGAGCCTGCATACTTTCTTTGGATCATTTGATTAAATACCGGGGTAGTTTCATATACACTTCTTTTTCTAAATCGCCATAGAGAAAAGCATTGTAGACACATAAACTTTCCACCCTTTTGGGGCAGCGAGTTTAAACTCTAGAATTCTAACTGTGATGAACTTAGCTATATGTGGGAAACTCTCATAATAATCTTCACCTCCAACTTGATGGTTTCAACATACAACTAATATGACCTTATACCTCTCAATGGTGTCATCAGCATAGTATTTCCGTTTATAGACCCACTTGCTTTCAAGTGCAATTTTCCATTCTCGTAGATCTTCCAAATCCCCGGTTTTACTAACTCCAAAAGAATCAACTTCACATCCCATAGCATTTCTTCACTTCTTATCTTTAATGGCTTCTTTGAGTGATCTTGAACGGAAAATGAAAAAGAGAGAGATTTGAAAAACCTTCACTATATTTTCCGATAACTTTACAAAGAGAACTTTACAATGTTTATATAGAGACTTGAGGAAATTTACAGATCAATATACAAAAGCTTATCCATTCGATACAGCTGGATTCAATGACTCATCTTGTAAGGACTCCAAAACGCAGCATTGATTTTGGCACATAGCAGAGTGCTTTGCCGTACTAACGGCTCCTTTGACAGAGGTTGTTGCAGGCGCCTCTTTTCTTGTCTTCTTCTCTTGATAGGAAGATGTGGGCTTGTCGACTTTGGTTTGGCCCACAAAAGTGTCTTGGGTTTGAGTCTCTCTTACCCTCCCCCTCAAACTTGGGGTAGAAGGAACTGAGACACCGAGTTTGTCTCTGAGAGAGACAAAAGAGCGACGAGGCAATGTCTTGGTGAAGACGTCTGAAACTTGCATTTGAGCAGAGATGTGTTGAGTCTCGATCAGTCCAAGCGCCACTTGTTCTCGGATGTAATGGTAATCGGTGTCAAAGTGTTTGGACCTGCTGTGTAGAGCCGGATTCGCAGACAGATACACGGCTGACAGATTGTCACACATGACTTTCGTTGGTTGAAACTGATAGATTCCGACATCACGCAACAGATCTGCAATCCATGTTATCTCTCTAGCAACATAGGTGAGAGCTCTGTACTCTGCTTCAGTGGAAGAGCTCGACACCGTAGGTTGTCTTTTGGCTGACCAAGATATCAGATTGTTGCCAAGTAACACAAAGAACCCAGTTGTGGATCTCCGAGTCTCCTTGCAGCCAGCCCAATCACTGTCACAGAAGGCTGAGACTACAAGATCGGTTTGCTTCTTTATAGGTAATCCGATGTTAAGTGTGCCTTTAACATATCGCAGAATCCGTTTGAGCAGACCAAAGTCAGAGACCGTAGGAATATGCATCCTTTGACAGATGAAGTTGACAGCAAATTGAAGATCCGGTCTCGTGATGGTTAAGTACTGCAGTTTTCCTGCAAGACTGCGGAAGTATGTTAGTTCTGAAAACGGTGCTGAGTTGAGGTTGTCCAGATGCTGAGGAAGAGGAGTTGGCATCGGATTACACGTGCTCATGCCAGCTTGATGAAGGATATCAGTGGCATAAGCAGTCTGATGTAAGAACAGACCCGTATGCGTTTTCTCAATCTCAATACCAAGAAAATACTTCGGATGGCCTAGATCCTTCATTTGAAAACCGATTATTCAGAGCAGAGAGAAGACTGTCCAGTAATGCCTAATCACTACCAGTAAGTAGAATGTCGTCTACATACACGAGAAGAACAAGAGTTTTTCCCTCAGAGTGATAGATGAAGAGTGAGGGATCAGACAAGCTGCATCTGAATCCAAACTCGAGCAAAAAGTTGCTGAAAGTGTCAAACCAGGCTTGTGGGGCTTGTTTCAACCCGTACAATGCCTTGGTTAGACGACAGACGTGCATTGGTTTCTCTGGATCCACAAAACCCGTAGGCTGATACATATACACTGGCTCTTGAAGCTCACCATGTAGGAAAGCATTAGAGACATCTAGTTGTTTCAGAGGCCAGTCTTTAGCAGTAGCAACATCCAGAACAAGTCGTATAGTGGCAGTTCTCACAACTGCACTGAAGGTTTCTAGATAATCCACTCCTTCTTCTTGATCAAATGCTTTTGCCACTAAACGTGTCTTCAGTTTGTCGATTGATCCGTCTGGTCTTAGTTTTGTTTTGAACACCCACTTCGAATGGAGTATGTTCATATCATCTGTTGGTGGAACAAGACTCCAGGTGAAGCATATGTACCCCCCAATCTCTTCCATAATAGATTCTGTCCAGCCAGGATGTTTCATTGCAGAGACTATACTCTTAGGTTCTTCAGTAGAGAAACGAGAGGCAATGAGAGCATACCTAGTATTTGGCTTGTGTATCCCTGCTTTGGCTCTAGTTGTCACAGCATGCATGTTAGCAACTTCTTGAATCTGCTCCACATTCGCATTACTTTGATCCTCCATATCAGATAAATTATCATGTTCATGATTTGACACGACATCATGATTATCTCCCTCTGTGTCCACAGCAGGAGACGCCGGTGTTATGATAGGTTGTTACACGTTTGGACACGGAAAGAGCTGAGGAGTGTGAGCAGACTTGTCAGGAACTGGAGGTGGATCTGCAGACTGCCACGCTTTCAGGAGAGGAGACTGATACGCAGGAACTAGAGATTTGTATTTCTCTTTGAACGGCAGAACTTTCTCATCGAACAACACATTCCGTGAGATGTAAACTTTACCGGTTGGAGGATATAAACATATATAGCCTTTGTATTGGCTGTTATAGCCTAGAAACACACATTGGGAGATCTCAGTTCAAAATTGTGCTGTATCTGAGGTCGAAGACAGGGATAACAAGCGGAGCCGAACACACGCAAAGATGAGTAGTCGGGTTTCTGTCTGAAAAGAACTTCAATGGACTTGTATTGTTCAACACTGACGAGGGAAGCATATTGACAATATAGGACGAAGTAAAGAATGCTTCTACCCAATATTGCAGTGGAGCTTGACTGTGATATAACATAGACAGTCCAAGTTCAACCAGATGTCTATGTTTCCTTTCTGCAACGCCGTTTTGAAATGTGACAAACACAGACAAGAACTCAGACTTTGTACGAAGGGGATAGAGCCATGAGTAACGAGAGTTATCATCAACGAAAACCACATAATATTTAAACCCTTGAGGAGATACAATAGGAGAGGGTCCCCAGAGATCACAATGGATTCGATCTAAGGGATGTAAAGTTCTTGAATCAGAAGAAAAAAATTGCAAACTAGTTGATTTCCCCATCTGGCAAGGCTCACAAATAAGGGATGTTCTGCTCTTATTAATTTGAATCTCCTTGCTTGACTAAAGTAGCTGCATAGTCTTGGTGTTAGAATGACCTAGTCGGTGATGCCATATTGATTCATCCACTGTGCACTGTCTGTTGGAGTAGAAGGCCACACACTCTTGGCTATCCAGCACATAGGGACCTTTAGTTCGAGTTCCCTTGGACACCACCCTCTGAGTGGGTAAGTCAATCACACAGACCTTATTAGCATCAAAATAAACTCCACAAGGATGATCATCACACAGTTTGGAAACAGAAAGCAAGGACTTTTGTATTGCAGGACAGACTAAAACCTCATTCAGCGGTAAGTTACCTTTCGTAGAAGAGATTGTGGTTGATCCAACGTGTGTGATAGGCAGATACGCACCATCACCAACCAAGACTGTGTCATTGCCCTCATAGGAAGTGGTGTTCTGGAGACCATCCGCCGAGGGAGTTATGTGAGCAGAAGCAGCAGAGTCAGGGTACCACTCTTTTCCCGTTTCCTCAGAGACACGAAGACTGGAAAAGGCTTGAACTTCGGCCTGGTAGTTGAGGTCAAAACGATTGTACCATTTGATGGCAGTGTGACCTCTTCTGCCACAAATGACGTGGTCCTGAGGACTGAGTACCAGATTGGTGTTGAGAGAACCCACGACCTCGGGTGTTGTATCCTCCTCTGCCACGTTGGCCAGTGTTGTACTAAGGAACAGTGGAATCAGAGCGCTCAGTGTTGAAAGCCAGATGTGGAGTCACTGAAACCGTGGAGTCTTCATACGACTGAAGCTTCATGTCAAAGCCCTTCACCTCTGAGACAACATCTTGAAATGTGGGAGGGGAGAGTTTGCTGAGTGAGCTCTGAATCGCAGTGGAGATTGGATTATATTCTCGACCAAGTCCATTGAGGAAGCCAAAGATTTTCAGAGATTCATCAATGGGTTTCCCAATGGAGCTTAGTGAGTCTCATATGGCCTTGAAATCTCTGTAGTAAGCAGAGAGTGTCTTGTCTTTCTTTGACAGAAGTTGTAGACTACGTCTGAGAGAGAACTATCTGGCCACGCTGTTCTTGTTGAAATTTTCAGCAAGACCCATCCAGATCTATTGCGAGGTGGTCAGGTTATGGACTTGACCGAGGACTTCTTCCGACAGAGGACCAAACAGCCATGAACGAACAAGCTGATCAGTGCAGTACCACTCTTCGTACTGCGGGTTCGGGACTTCAACCGTGACTTCTCCATTGAAGACGAGAGAGGTCTGAGGTGGAGCAACGACAGCTCCATTGACAAAGCCGACGAGCTTTTGACTGCACAAAAGTGAATCGAACTGAGTCTTCCAAAGAAGATAGTTGGTGTCGTTCAGCTTCAAAGTGACACTGCTTAAGACATGAACTTTGGACGGAAAAGGGTATGTTGTCGCCATTGAAATACCTGTTAAGGCTACAGTGACTCTGATACCCTGAACGGGAAATGAAAAAGAGAGATTTGAAAAACTTTCACTATATTTTCCGATAACTTTACAAAGAGAACTTTACAATGTTTATATAGAGACTGAGGAACTTTCTAGATCAATATACAAAAGCTTATCCATTCGATACAGCTGGGTTCAATGACTCATCTTGTAAGGACTCCAAAACGCGGTATTGATTTTAGCACATAGCAGAGTGCTTTGCCGTACTAACGGCTCCTTTGAAAGAGGTTGTTGCAGGCGCCTCTTTTCTTGTCTTCTTCTCTTGAGAGGAAGATGTGGGCTTGTCGACTTTGGTTTGGCCCACAAAAGTGTCTTGGGCTTGAGTCTCTTTTACAGATCTATGTTCAACTCCAGCTGTAACGGCCGCCAAGAAATCTTGATTATTTAGAGAAAAACCATTCTAATAAATACAGTATTTTATGGATATAATAAATTACCTTGAACCGTGGTAGAGGCCAATGATTGACCACCATGAGGAACGGCAGGGATGTGAATTTTATCGGGCTGTGAATGCGCATTATAGACGTACGACATACCTTGAGTTCAACATTTTGTTCCACTACTGTAGATTTTTCTGGTTCTGAAGTTCCTGCAACGTGCTATGTTTCAAAAGATTATGGATTTAACAATTCTGCTTCTACATTTTTGTTTCAACTCTTCATGTCGTGTTTTCTTCTACGGGATCAACATGATGTTCATTACTCCTCCTATTGTATGGGAACATACCATTTGTGGCAATACATATTGGCGGAGGTGATAAAACATGATGCAAGAGAGAAGCAAAACATTCATCGATTTTGTTGACATATGGGAATGTAAGTAGTTTCTGTAGAGATTGATGAGAGTTTAGGATTCGAAACCCGCTCAATCCATCGGCTGGATGATTGGACTTAGACCATTATAAACCTAAACATACAAATTTTTCACTATTACTTTTAATTTACAGAAAAGGTTTTTACTATTACTATTTGGTAAATATAATCTACAGAAAAATTACATAAAAATAAGATAAACAGAAGTGTTATCTTCGTAAGTAAATTTAGGAATAATATATTATTTCAACATGATAGAAAGATGATGAAAAATATCAGCTTATTTTACTCAAAAAGAAAAAAAAACTCTATTTCTTTAGGGTGAATTTGTAGAAGGGAAATTCGAAGCAATAACCAAAAAAAACATATTTAACAAACAAACTATATTTCCCCCTCCTTTTTTATCTCTCTCTAGGGATTTTAGTGAGTTTATTAATTATACATTTCTTATGGTTATATGGCAAATTGACCCTTTGTAGAATAGCCATAAGAAAAAAATTAAGAAACTAACCAAATTAGTTAGAGAGAGATAAGAAGAACACTACAAGAAAAAGACTATATAGCCACGAAATCGGTTGTAACTATAGCTTAATATCCGTGGCTATTTCAATAAAAGCTACTGATAGCCACGAATATATTCTGTAGCTATGAGCTCGTGGCTATTGTCCAAGCGTGGCTATTCGTGGTTATCGGTGGTTAAATAGCCACGATTCGGCGATGAACCATTTCGTGGTGGCTATCCACGAATGGACGTGATTGTATTTGTGGAGAGTAGTTCCACCAGTAGCCACGACTTGTTCTGTGGACGTGGCTACGGATAGCCGGGAGCTATTTCATAGCTAGATTGCAAGGAATTGCCATGGCAGATTTTTGTGGCTATATAGGCTACGGCAATAGTTGACGTCTGGTTTGTGGCTATTTTGCCACAACTGAATCCATAGCTCCGGTCACGAATAGCCATGTTCTCTAAAATAGCTTTTTGGACACGAGTTGCTACAACTAGACCTTATGGCTATTATTTCCACAAAAATTAGTACGCTGCAATCCGTGCCTATATAAGATCACATAGCCACGGAATAGGCTGTAGCCTGACTATTTAAATAGATTTGACAAACAAATAAAACCAAAATTGCAATTAAAAAATATATGAAACTACTAATGAAAATTACACCTTTATAAAAAAAATTATAAAGAAAAGTACTCATTTAAAAGATCAAACATTGTTGACAAAAAAAACGAATATCACACATTTAATTGAAAACATCTAAATGTTCTCAATTTCAAAACACAGTACTACAATTACAAAAAAAGGAACATCTTCTGATGTTAAAACTTAAAAGGCCTAATATCTTAGGCTACAATAACCGAAACCCGCAATTACACCTTAACTTAAAACCCTTAATGTTCTTTCACGAAGCTTACTCTTCAAAGTACTGAGGCAGATTTTGGGGAGTCAAAGTAGCAAGGTTAATCGGACTGACGTTACACTGGCTGGGGGCGAGGGCAGGTTAGGCTGATGACTTGCTTCAGAACTTGGAGCAGATGCACCACTCTCACGCCTAATAGGTTCTTTTGTAACCGGATCAATCCCATTCATCCTTAGCAAAGCATCTACTTTGTCCTCTATCTTGTTCATCTTCAAATTTACTTGTTCCTCTAGCTGGGTCATTCTCACATTAACTTGAGCCTCTAGGTTGCTGATTCTTACATCTGCTTGTGCATTCTGAAGGATTGAAGCAGCTGCTGACTTTTTGGGATCAGCAGCAATGTCCTGGATCGAACCAACCCCATAGACACGCCCTTTGGAGTTTGTTGCGATCTGCAAAACAAAATAAAGATTGATATAGCTTTATTAATATCTCCAAAGATTGAAAAAGCTCACAAGTGTAGAAGAACCATATACCAATTTTCCTTATTAACAATAAGACAAACTGAAAAGCCAAACAAGTTTTCTTATTCAAAATTAGACTTCTTATGCATAAAAGATTTATTAAGTTTCTTACCTCAATATAAGCGGCATCGAGCTGCTCAACGGAGGGTTCAGAGATTCCATCAGTCTGAGTAGATTGTTGTGAGCGCTCAGCAGCCAAAGCCTCAGCAGTGGTCAAATAAGATTCTGTTCTAGCGTCAATGAAACTCCCATCTTTCCGAGTGTGAGTTTAACGAACTACTTTGGTTATTGGTTGTACTACTCCACCAGCCTCAAGTGCCTAAAAAAATCAAAATGTGTAAGTAAACAAGAAATGTACATAAGTATTCAAATAAATACTTATGAGAGAATTAGACGAACCATATTATGAGCAACTTTACAGTGATTTGTTGCTCCAGATGTATGACGATGAGAGCCTAAGCCATCAGGATTTGAGGCGGCGTTCTCTGAATTTATTTTGCACTTCTTAGCGTGTGCCTCGTCATCCCACAACTCAAATATTTTGATCCAGTCTGTCTCGCCAATGAAATCAGGCTTCTTATTTTTTCTCTTTCTCTTGCTTACAATGTCTCCGATTGAATCTTGGAGTATCTTCTCCCACCCGGAACAAACCATATCATGATGCTGAGTATCCCAATAGTACTTTTGCTACAAGAAAACCATAGCTAATAATTAGCACAAAACATAAACAAAAGAGTAATATGATTATATTATATATGAACAGAGATAAATATGAAAATACCACAAATGAAGTCCACCAAGCATCCTTCTTCTCCTGAGGCACCATTTTGTAATTCCACCATGGTCCCCAAAAATTTGATTGATAAGTTTTCACTGTGTCCTTCCTTATGCAATTGTCAATCTTAAACCTATGAGAAAGAAAAAAACAATGCTAAGCAGAACCCAATTACAAGTAACAGTCTCTAGACTCTCAACACACCAAGCACCTAGTACAGGTAACTGTCTCTACACATGAGACAATCAAGCTACGACTAACAAACGAAGCTACTCGAAACCAACCAAACACAAGTTAAATGCGACTCAAAACGGTCAACAAACAAAGCAAACACAAGCAAACTCATTAATCCAACAAAGCTACAAGTAAACCAACAAAGCTAATACCACAACTTAAATACACGGATCTTGAACATTTTGAACACACTAACTAGTGTAATAAAGAATAACAAACAGACAGGAAGTATACTACAACAAGTTATAAGACCACAATCTGAAACACAAGCTAACCAATGTAATAAGAATAATCACAAGAGATTGTTCAAACTAAAATAAAAATAAAAACCCAAACGATTCCAACCAACCCAAAAGTCATCAGAAGATAAAATCAAACACAAGTCGACTCATCGTAGAACAAGTAGAAAATGATCTCACCATAAAGCCCCATTACCTTTCTGGATGAAGATATTCGTCTTCTGGATCATCCATTGTTATGCTTTCGTAATCTAAAGCATCTTCAACAACATGTGCTTCGACTCGCATAATATCCGTAGATGGTATCATGTGGTCAATAATGTCGTTTTGCACTGCAGTCTGAGAAACTTCCTTAGTTTGACAAAATCCTCTCGGTATTACCTTTATTGTAGTCCACCAGTCATCTCTTACTAGTCGGAGCCGAGGATAAGGAATATAACATACTTGATCACATTGCTCCGGTAATATGAAAGGATCATACTTGTCGTAATGCATTTGTGGGCAAACATCAACAATGCCAGATAGATGTCTTCATATTCCTTGGTCGGTGTTAAACCAATGACATTTGAAAATCATAGCTTTTAGCCCAACAGCACCGGTATACTCTATCATGAATATTTCTTCGATTAGTCCAAAATAATCACTCTCACCGGTTCCAGGAACACAAACACCATAGTTCATCGTCTTCTTATTACTTCCATGGCTTTGTATATGGTAATGGTATCCCCTCTAATAATACATCGGCCATGACGTGATTTGATGTTTTGGACCTTGTACAAACTCTAGCATCCATAATGAAAATTTATAGGAGTTGCTAGCATCGTTAATCTGCGCATGCATATATTTAATTTAATATGTAATGAAAATTAATGATACATGTATATAACTTTTTATTAGTACTTACAAAGTCTTTACACCTTTTGCAAATTTCTCATCTTTTGCTCTCGTCAATGCATCTGAAATAATGTTTGGGATATCATACGTCATATATTCTTCAAACATACTACAAGCATATTTATTATTAGTATTTTAACTTTGAATAATTTATCATAATAAACACAAACTAAATAACATACCTCTCGTACGGTTCAAATGCTTCGCAGTTCAGCAGTAAAAATGTCTGTAGCACATTATAATCCTCATCATTTAACCATTCTCGAGCAAATTTGCCACTGACTCTTCCTACTTGCTGGAACATGATGGGAACATCAAGATCTTTATAAGTGAACCAAATTTCATTGACATCTTCGGCAGGGTCTAGATCTTCTTGATGTGTAATATAATTGGCTGTCAAATATGAAATCTCTTCGTTCACACACTGAGCTACTATGGATCCTCCAATTCGGGCTTTGTTTTTAACCTTCTTTTTCAGGTGATACATGTATCGTTCGAACGGATACATCCACCTATATTGGACCGGACCGCCTAAAGCAGCTTCATCTGGGAGATGGACAGGCAGATGTTCCATCACATCAAAGAATGCTGGAGGAAAGATTTTTTCAAGATTGCAAAGCCTCATCACAATATTTTCTTTCAATATGGCAACATCTTCAGTCTTCAGAATTCTGGTAGATATATCTCTAAAGAAGAGTGCAATATCTACAAAATTTAGAAACAAAATTAACTAAAAATACTAATATTATATATACATATTAATATTTTTTGGAATATAGTAATTTTCATTATTAAATACCTGAAATTGCGGCATGAACAGTTTTGGGAAGTAGTTCCGCAAATGCAGTAGGGAGAAGTCGTTGCATGATGACATGACAATCATGACTTTTTAGACCTGATATCTTTCCACTATTCACGTTAACACAATGTGAAAACTTAGAAACATACCCATCTGGAAATTTTATCTCGGTCTTTAACCATTTTAGGAATTTTTCCTTACCCTCCTTCGATAATCTGAAGATTGGAACTGGCACTTTTCCATCAGGGGTAACCTCTAAATCAGCTCTTCTACAAAATGAAGGGAGATCCAACCTTGATTTTAAGCTATCTTTTGTCTTTCCAGGAACATTTAACACCGTGTTCATAAGATTGTCAAAGAAGTTCTTTTCGATATGCATAAAATCAAGGTTGTGTCGAAGAAGTAGGTTCTCCCAGTATGGTAGCTCCCAAAAAATACTCTTCTTCACCCAATTATGGTTGACACCATACCCTTCAATTATTCGAGAAGGATTGTCATGTCCTTTGCCTCCGCAGTCAACCGTTTTAGACAGCCCACATATATTGTTTATCCCTTCATGTAAAATTTCCTCTCCGTTTAACCATGGTGGAGGATCGTCATGGACTGTTTTACCCTTTAAGAAAGCTTTCACATTCCGCCTGTAAGGATGTCCTACAGGCAAAAATTTCCTGTGACAATCAAACCAGCTATGCTTTCTTCAATTTGGCAGCCAAAATGAGCTTGTCTCATCCATGCAATATGGACAAGCCAACCTCCCATGTGTCATCCATCTAGATAACATCGCATGTGCTGGAAAATCGCTAATCGTCCACATCAAGGCCGCTCGCATTGTGAAATTTTCTTTCCTTGAGACATCATAGGCCTCCACACCGTGACTCCATAAGTTCTGTAATTCTTCAATCAACGGTTGTAGAAAAATATCCAAACTTTTCTTTGGATGGTGTTGCCCGGGGACTAATATAGAGAGGAAAAAATATTATCTTTTCATGCACATCCACGGAGGTAGATTATATGGAGTGACGATAACGGGCCAAACAGAATATGATTGTCCGTTCATGCCTAATGGATTAAACCCATCGGTTGATAAACCCAAATAAATATTACGACTCTCCGAAGCAAATTTAGAATATACCTCTTTAAAATGCTTCCATGCTTTTCCATCTGAGGGATGATGCATTTCTCCTTCCGGAGACACATGTTCAGCATGCCATCTCATTTGCAAAGCCGTCATTTCTGATTGATACAATCGCTTCAACCGATCCGCAATTGGCAAATAAAACATCCTCTGCTTTGGTATCTTCTTCCCCGATCGACTCACATTTGGTTCGTACCGATCTTTTCCACAAAACCGACAATTCAACAACTCACGATCTTCTCCCTTCCAAAATAGCATACAATTATCCTCGCACACATCGATCTTGTAAGATGGCAATCCAAGAGATCGTGTCAACTTTTTTGTCTCGTAATATGATTTAGGCGCATTGTTAGGCGACGGAAGAACAGCTCTAAAGGTACGAGCAATATCATCCAAACAGTCTTCCTGGAGATTGAAATTCGTCTTCCAATTCATCACCTTCGAAGCTAGATACAGCTGAGAAATTCCATCCGCACATCCTTCGTATAGAGGTTGATTTGCTGCTTCTAATGCCTAGAAAAAAGTATCGTGGTTTTCTTCTTCAATGGGTTGTTGGAAATTTTCGGAATAAGTGACACAATCAGCTAACATGTTAACATCTTCATTCAGATCACAAGCTTCCTCTGATGGACCTTGAATATAAGAATTATCATTCCATGTTTCTTCCCCTGCCATGTGGTGACTTGTTGATGCTTCATCGGGGTATTGACAATTTTCTCCGTGGTGTGTCCACAAAAAATATTTTTCTGTAAACTCTTTCAACATCAGGTGGCTCGTCACAGTATCAACATTGCGGTGCTGTTGATTTTTGCACTTCTTACACGGACATAACAAGGTTCCGCGTTCAAAGTAAGAAGCTTGATTACAAGCAAAAGAAATAAAAGTGTTTGATCCCTCAATATATTTATCACTTATTCTACGATCAGAACGTTTTAAACGTTTATACATCCACTCCCTAGATTGAAAAAAATCAGACATTTTTTTTCTTTTTTTTTGTTAGATTGAGCCCTCTACGAATACAATGTGAGTTGGTGCATATTTATAATCGTGCATAGCTACGGATAGCCACCGCCATTTTCGTGGCTATAACGAATATAATCTCCACCAAAAGCTAAGATGATTTGACGAGACGGGTGGGCAGTAATCATTCATGTGAGCCACGTATTGCCACGTCCAGTTCGTGGAAAACACTTTATTCACCTAATATTTTAATTTCTCACGTTGTTAAATTTTATATTTCTACCGATAGCCACGAAATACGCCGTGGAAAAGCTCTATTATTGCTAAATTTTCGTTTCGTCATGTGCGAAATTCCGAATAACTTATAAGTTCTTGTAAGTGATTAGACAAGACAATGTTTGCTTTATGAGAGATATTTAGCTGCCCACGGATTGCCACGGATTGCCATGACTTATTCTATGGAAATATGTTTCCACGAAACCTTTCAATGCTATCCGTGGTGATTTTATTGGCAACTGAAACTGGTGTGGTTAACCGTGGACAACGTTTTCTACTACAGTTTTGTGGGTACTCGTGGCTATTATAACCTTGAAAAGCCACAAATGGTTTCCTGGAAATATATTTCCACGATATGTTACCGGATATTGGTGGCTAGTTTACCCACAATCTTTGTGGTGGCTATTGGTGGCTATGTTTCCTCCAATAACAACGAACTCTTTTCCCTGGCTATATTGCCACAAAAAGCCACTCCCCGGCCACGAAAGTTGGTGTTTCTAATTGGTGGCTATTTTATGACTTTCTGTGGCCAAAATTGTATAGGCACCACGCATCCGTGGCTAATCCGTGGCTATTTGCCCTTTTTCTTGTAGTGCGAAATATAGAGAGCAAAAGAGAGAAAAAATTTAGTTTATAAATTATGGTTTTTTATTTGGTTACTTCTTAAAATATCTGATTTCTTTACAACTTAATTTCGAGAATTCATGATTTTTTATTTTATTTAGAGCTAGCTACTTAAACATTTCGAAGATTACATCCTAGTAGCAAACCAAAACCTTCAGTGTACTTGCTATCTCCAGTCGCTTGAAATGAAAGCAATCGATTTCGTATTGCATATCAATGAGCTTGGAAATTGAAGAAGATATAGTCGGATTCTCGCTGTGTCTACGAGCATTCCTGTTCCTCGAGATGTTGACATGTTGTGTTAGGTGCTTGAAAGGCATACAAAGTGAGGAATGTTTCAAGCTTTCCTCGAGTTGCATCCGAGATGATATGAATGATAATGTGCCAGTCCGTTGAGAAACGACTTTTGAGCAGACTCTTCTTTAGCATCATCCAATTCTTCGTTGAGAACCTGCAAGATAAAAACAAATGTTCCCTTATTTCCATTGTTTTTGTAACGACCCCATCCACCAACCAAACCCCACCACCCACTTGCTCTCCAAAAATAATTGATTGATTCCTTTGCCCCCTCCCTTCATCATCCACCGAGAGAGAAAGAAAGAAAGAGAGAGAGAGAGAGAAAGAAAGAGAGAGAGAGAGAGAGAAGAGGAAGAAGAAGAAGAAGAGGAAGAGGAAGAGAGGAAGAAGTAGTAGTAGAAGAAGCAGAAGAAGCTCACTTGCTCTCTCCTCCGCCGTCATCCGGCTCAGGTATACCGGAAAAAAACGTTTTCCGATTTGCTTCTTAATGGCCAGATCATAAATCGAACATAACTTTCTAACCATTCCGTTTCTCGAAAATCCAAGGCCACCACCGGATTCAGCACGATGAGACGAGTCCTTAGACACCAAGATCGTGCCGAACCGCCACCGGAGGCGCCCGCAATCGCCGATGGAAGATCCGTGCGCACTGTTCACGCGCCGCCGCGCCGCCGGACACGCCGCCGCCAGTCGCCAGAAACCGCAGCGACTCGCCGTCGCCGGTTGCCGGAAACTGCCGCGACTCGCCGTCGCCGGAAACCGCCGCGACTCGCCGTCGCCGGTCGTCGGAGACTCGCCGGCGATCTGCCGCCGGTTTGAGTACGATTTGGCTTAACTGGCCGGTTCAATTTTGCTTCGTTCGGTTTAATTCAATTCAATTTCGGTTTGGTTCAATTTCTGGTTAAAATCAATTGAGTCCGGTTTAGTCTGGTTCGATCCGGTTTAATCCGGTTTAGTCGCAGTTTTATTTTGACCTGGTCAGACCGTTGACTTTGACTGGGTTGACCGTTGACTGTTGACTTTCTGACCTTTGACCGTTGACTTTGACCGGTTTGACCCGTTAACCGTTTTTCGCCGTTCGAAAGGCTTTCTCACTCGAAATTTCGTCTTGATTTCAGATTCAGCGTCCGTTTAAGCATCTGGAGTGCAGAGGAAGCAGATATACTCCATTTTTGCTAAGGTGAGGGCTTTCTGCAGAATATCGTACTTTTCATCAAAAAGCGTCGTAGATAGGATTTAGTATTAAATGTGTTCCGTTTCTGGGCTAGAGTCTTTTTAGGATTGTTTGTAAATCGGACTTAGGGATAATAGATGATTCAACCCATTGATTGTGCATTAAATTGTTAATTGATTATTTTATTCATGCTAGAGCTAGGATTAGTTGACCATGTGGGTCGTTAGGGATTGCGGGGGTACAGAGACGTTATCATTGTACTTTTGTCGCGTGTTGTTTGAGGAGATGGTGCTGGGCAGAATTAGTCGACCTGCTGTTCCAATACCTTCGAGGTCGATAATCGTATACGGGGGTGTAGTGGGCACTATCCCATAAGTTGTCCTCCGGGTAGGAGGGTGCCGCCGGTCACTGGATCTGGTAATAGGACGTTGGTTGTTCGTTGGGTACTTTAGGTACCGTGATTGTGCATGTTTAGTCTATCTCCTATGTATGGCGTGCTATGGTCAGATTTACGTTTCTGTGATTAGCATCCCATACCTCACTGAGTGACTCCCCTGTTACTCACCCCTCCTTCTTCCCTTTCCAGTTTTTCAGGTGAGACGGACAAGTATTTTACGCTTTGACGATACGGTGCTTCTTTGGGATTTTTACGTTTTCTCCGTATTTTATCATGTACAGATAGCATTGAGGTAGTTGGGTTATGAGACACTGTAGAGTGGGGTATTTTACGTATGTGACGTGGTTAGTGGCACGCCGTTCTCGAGTGTCGAGGGGACGGGTGTTACATTTTGGTATCAGAGCCTAGGTTATGTCGTCTCTGTTCTGACCCGGGAGACGGGTAGTAGGAAGCATGATTGCATATTCGGTTTTAAACGGTTTAAAAAAAAATTCCAGGGACTTGTGTATTTAAAAAAAAAAAACAAAGGAGCACCTAATATGTCAAGTATTAATCTATTCTAAGTTTGTCTCAATTCAGCCTCAGTTTAAACAGGTTTTCAGTTGCCATCAAGGAAGGTCGTTGTTTCGCACCGGATTGTCAGCTCGTTGTTCCACAGGTTATGCCGAAGAGATCAGTGTTCAGCAGATTAATCAGGATATCATCAGTCAGACCGCTCAAGAGACAGTTAGGTAAGTTTCTCAGGAGTTCATGCAGCAGTTGCATAAAAGGCCGCTCAGATAGCAACGCAGGAAGCTGATCTGATAGTTGTACCACTGATTGATCACCAGTTCACCCTTCAAACAGAGTAAGCATCCGCACGTTCCATCGTCACCACCATATGCACCATCGGTTAAGGCTCAGGGAGCAGAGCCGCCGCCAGTATCCGGCAGAGACAGAGAGGGACTCACGTAATGGAAGTTAATGAGAAAGATGCGGGACATCGGTTTGGATCAAATTGGAAGGACAGTGGATACTGTTACCACAGACAATTGGAGGAAGAAGCTAGATCGTAACTTGGAGCATAAGAAGTGTCCAGCATATTTTCAGTTGAGTTTGACTACTCAATTTCTGAGGGATGATGCCTTTCTCAGGTTAAAGGGAGTTGTTGAGCGTAGACGCGGATGTAATGAGTTAAGCTACAATCACTCTGAAGGGAGTTATACAGGACGTTTTTCTTCGTGAAACCAGGCACAGGAATGCCAATGCTTTTAAGCACTTTTATTAAGGCACTAGGATTATCAAGGAGTACGAGTAAGAGTTGGTCGGCTTTGCAGATTTTCTGGGGAATCATAGCGAATGAAGATTTAATCAGCAGGTTCTTGAATGACAACAAGTGGATAATTGTAACCGTGATGTCGTACGGGTTTACACCAGTCCAATCGATTGGTTGAGAAGACTTTTTGTTCATGAGGCAGAGATAGAAGAGAAGCAATATTTCTTCAAGGTGGCTCAGTCAAGCTTGATAAGACATATTTAGGATGTAACAAGGTGTCGCACTTATCGGAATTTGTTCATTATTATCGTCGTCATGTTGGGAGAGTGTGTTCAATGTTTTCATACAGATGGTTGGATTATGTCATAAGTTATTACCACTCGATGTTAGTGGATGCATCGCTTGTCAGTTATATTACAGCACCAGCAGTTAGACCGAGTTGTTCAGTTGTGGTTAGCATGATCTCATTTTTAGGGATTGTTCGCAAGGAGTTCAGGGTTGTTTCTGCCACCACCCAAGCACCAAGCTATTGTCGCGAGTATTGTTATTGGGGACCACGAGATAGTTGAGACTGTTCTTTAGACGTTGTGGATTTGAGATTGTGGATTTGAGTTTGTGGTTCGCGTATGTCGTTTATGTGGAAACCATTGATTTAGTACTTGTGTTGGTCTATTTTCGCTTAGGGTGGACAGCTTATACCCGATTGGTTATTGGAGCTACTTATAGTCTTGTATGTCGGGCCTAGTCGAGTATTGGTCACACAGGATGTTTTTGAGCCGAAGAGTAGACAAAGTTGGGTAGTCGATTTAAACAGGGAGCTTGAAGCATTCATCGAGTTGTATTTGTTATACTCAAGGGAGTTGATCTTATCAGAGACTTAGCAGTGATGGAGCTAAAACCACCATGATGTGACTTTAAGGATGAGTCAGTTATCATGACATTGAGTATAGTTTGGGAACGAGAGTGTATATCCCAGGAGCCGAAAGGGTTATCATTTCTCAGGATATTCAAAACAATATGAGAAGTCTTCGTTAAATTTGTGTTGCATTCAGCAATATAGTTATAAGGTCAGCACCGTTTTCACCAAAAGTCGCAAAGTAAAAAGAATATACAACTAGCCAACTAGTGGCGGTTCCAGGGCGTCAAGAAACAAAAGTTTAGGAGAGGTGACTCGATGGTAAGAGTCTGTTGAGGGAAGAAGAAATTAAGGAGGACGTATGTGAGACTGAGACTCAGTTGACAAAGGAGATTCTCTATCAGGCGCATTATTCTCAGTTTTCCATTCATCCAGGAAGTAATAAGATGTATCGGGCAATATAATCAATGGACCGGCATGAATATGGACGTGGCTACCTTTGTGTTGTGTTGTCAGACTTGCAAGTTGGTTAAGGCAGAGCATCAGGTATCGAGTGGATTACTGCAGAATCTTCCACTACCCGAGTGGAAATGGGACATGGTGACTATGGACTTCATCACCAGATTATCGAGGACAGTTTGCGGGAAAAATGCTATCTGGGATATTGTTGATCGACTCACCAAGTCAGCTTATTTCTTAGCGACTAAGAAAACAGACGGAGTAGAGCAGCTAGCGCAGAGATTCATTGCTAAGATTGTGAGATCGCATGGGGTACCAGTCAGTATAGTGTCGGATCGTGATCCGAAGTTCACATCGATGTTTTGGCAAGCCTTTCAGAAGGCATTAGGGACTAAGGTCTATATGAGTACGACCTATCATCCGCAAACAGATGGTCAGTCTGAGAGGAATATTCAGACACTCGAGGATATGCTCAGGGCTATTGTTTTGGATTGGGAAGGGAGCTGGGTTAAGTATCTACCGTTGGCGGAGTTCGCGTACAACAACAGTTTTCACTCGAGCATTGAGATGGTACCGTATGAGGCTCTTTATGGTAGAACGTACCGTACACCATTTTGTTGGACAGAGGTGGGAGAGCGCCGAGGTATAGAACCAGCATTGGTTCAAGAGACAGTTGAGCAAGTGGAAATACTCAAGAGACGGCTTAAAGAATCTCATGATCGTCAGAAGAGTTACGCAGATAAGCGTCGGAGAGATATAGAGTTTGAGGTGGGCGACCTGGTATAACTTAAGATGCGAACATTTCAGGGAGGTTCTGATATCCGGAAGCTGAAGAAGCTTAAGCCGAGATATATGGGTCTGTATCCTATCATCGAGCGGATTGGGGCAGTAGCATACCGCTTAGCGCTATCAACAAAGTTGGCTGGGTTTCACGATGTGTTTTATGTGTCAGTTCTGAGGAAAGTCGTTCAGGAGGCAGAGTTCATTCTACAGCAGCCACCTAGTGACATCATGAGAGATTTGACTGAAGTTAGTCAGCCAGGGTCAGTCCTAGAGCGCCGAGATAGAGTGGTTCAGGGGAAAACGCTACCGATTGTCAGAGTTAGTTGGGAGAGAGACGGCATTCAGGAAGAGACTTGGGAGATAGAGTCTCAGATGATATCCGATTATCCAGACCAGTGAAAAGATGTCGAGCAGCCGGCTCAAGACTTGAATTCGAGGACGAATTCCTCGTTAGTGGGGAAGAATTGTAACGACCCCATCCACCAACCAAACCCCACCACCCACTTGTTCTCCAAAAATAATTGATTGATTCCTTTCCCCCCTCCCCTTCATCATCCACCGAGAGAGAAAGAAAGAAAGAGAGAGAGAGAGAGAAAGAAAGAGAGAGAGAGAGAGAGAGAGAGAGAGAGAGAAGAGGAAGAAGAAGAAGAAGAGGAAGAGAGGAAGAAGTAGTAGAAGAAGAAGAAGCTCAGTTGCTCTCTCCTCCACCGTCATCCGGCTCAGGTATACCGGAAAAAAAAACATTTTCCGATTTGCTTCTTATTGGCCGGATCGTAAATCGATCATAACTCTCTAACCATTATGTTTCTCGAAAATCCAAGGCCACCACCGGATTCAGCACGACGAGACGAGTCCTTAGACACCAAGATCGTGCAGAACCGCCACCGGACGCGCCCGCAATCGCCGATGGAAGATCCGTCCACACTGTTCACGTGCCGCTGCCGGTCGCCGGAAACCGCCGCGACTCGCCGTCGCCGGTCGCCGATCGCCGGAAACTGCCGCGGAAGCCGTTCGAAAGGCTTTCTCACTCGAAATTTCGTCCTAATTTCAGATTCAGCGTCCGTTTAAGCATCTGGAGTGCAGAGGAAGCAGATATACTCCATTTTTGCTAAGGTGAGGGCTTTCTGCAGAATATCGTACTTTTCATCAAAAAAGCGCCGTAGATAGGATTTAGTATTAAATGTGTTCCGTTTCTATGCTAGAGTCTTTTTAGGATTGTTTGTAAATCGGACTTAGGGATAATAGATTATTCAACCCATTGATTGTGCATTAAATTGTTAATTGATTATTTTATTCATGCTAGAGCTAGGATTAGTTTACCATGTGGGTCGTTAGGGATTGCGGGGGTACAGAGACGTTATCTTTGTACTTGCGTCGCGTGTTGTTTGAGGAGATGGTGCTGGGCAGAATTAGTCGACCTGCTGTTCCAGTACCTTCGAGGTCGATAATCGTCTACGAGCGGTGTAGTGGGCACTATCACATAAGTTGTCCTCCGGGTAGGAGGGTGCCGCCGGTCACTGGATCTGGTAATAGGACGTTGGTTGTTTGTTGGGTACTTTTGGTACCGTGATTGTGCATGTTTAGTCTATCTCCTATGTATGGCGTGCTATGGTCAGATTTACGTTTCTGTGATTAGCATCCCATACCTCACTGAGTGACTCCCCTGTTACTCACCCCTCCTTCTTCCCTTTCCAGTTTTTCAGGTGAGACGGACAAGTATTTTACGCTTTGACGATATGGTGCTTCTTTGGGATTTTTACGTTTTCTCCATATTTTATCATGTACAGATAGCATTGAGGTAGTTGGGTTATGAGACACTGTAGAGTGGGGTATTTTACGTATGTGACGTGGTTAGTGGCACGCCGTTCTCGAGTGTCGAGGGGACGGGTGTTACAGTTTTATTACACAAAAAAATATCAGTTTTCTTCATTAGTTTTTTTTTTTAGGAAAAATGATTCCTAGCTACACGAAGGATAGCCCACTATATGGCTACACATCCGAACGAAATAAATGTTCTGAAAACTACACAGACTATATGTTTTATATGACAACATATATGAAGTAAATACTGTCATGTGGCCAACATCACGACTTCATATCAGACAATCGGAACAGTGAAACCGACGAGGAAGTCCGACAATGAACAGTGAAACCGATGAACAGAGAACAGTAAAAACTAAATTTTTCCCAAAAAAAAATTGACCCCTATCATTACATATATCTAAAAAATATCAATTAGATTTTTAATAATAAAACTCCTCAATTATAAATCTATAACGAAATTAACCCTTTACCCAAATTTTACAATCATAAGCATGTCCTTTTAAACAAAAACATTTCTTTTAATTTGTAAAAACACAAACTGTAATTCATTTAATTAGTAGATTACAAGATGACATTTCAAATATTTGTTCTCGCATGACCTTTTATCTTAATGCAATCCGACAATGAGATTCAAATACAACAGTACAACACCATTCTATTGATATATCAACCTTGTATATTTGTTTTCATAGTAATGTAAAGTTACGGGATAGCATAATGAGCTGTTGAAAATTTTAAGTTATTTTTTAAAATATAGTTTTTTAAGTTTTTATGCATTTTTTTATATTATTAGTGAACTTTGAAAAAAAATTCTAATTACTACTATTGATTTAAAATCTTATTTTGAAACGAAAAAACACTTATTTTGAAACGAAAAAACAATCTTAAAACGGCACTTATTGCGAAACGGAGGAAGTAATCTGTTTTCTTAGTATGTGTAAAAACAACCTAACATCTATCATTAAGAAACAGAGAGAGTAAGTTTTATCATTACATATTTCCTTAAATGTTTAAAATTAATGGGGTGATATTTGAGATAATTCCTCCTTAGTATTTTATAGTTAAGAGTTTTTATAATTAAAATTCTTGTTAAGATTTATAAAGTAAATTTGTTGATACTTCAAAAGTCTTTATTAGGTTTTTCTTTTTAAATCCTTACTACTAACTAATTAAGTAAGTATTTTAAAATCCACACTTACACTGCAGACAAGGAACCATGATTCCAAATTTTCTGTTTTGTTTGAATCAAAATTATTAATGCAGTACTGATTAATATCATAATTCAATACACTGTTATTAATATGTATCATTAAACCAAACCACATTTTTTAAGTATAAAGACTATATAGTTTGTTGCTAAATGAACATCAAAACCTAATTATAACATCTTCGTTTCCAAAAAAAAACTAAGATGTTATATTTTTTAGATATATGTAATGATAATGAGTTTTTTAAAAACTAATTTTTTTTCCAAAAAAAAATCGTCGGTTTCACTGTTCATCGGTTTCACTGTTCATCGGTTTCACTGTTCATCGTCGGACTTCCTCGTCGGTTTCACTGTTCCGATTGTTGGATATGAAGTCGTGATGTTGGCCACATGACAGTATTTACTTCATATATGTTGTCATATAAAACATATACTCTGTGTAGTTTTCGGAACATTTATTTCGTTCGGATGTGTAGCCATGTAGTGGGCTATCCTTCGTGTAGCTAGGAATCATTTTTCCTTTTTTTTATTACTCAATAATCTCTGAACTTGTAGGTTACTCTCCAACAAGGAAACAAGTAAGAACCATTAGCTCACCGTCACTTGGTTACAAAATATTTTATTCATAAGTCATTAACTTTTTAAACATTAGGCCTACTTCTTATAATACAACCAAATCACCCGTCTCATCTACTTCCCTCATAAAGGATTGAAATACATGAGTTGCTGTAAGATAATGCAATGAACCTTGTCTCTAAGAGCAAGCTAACGCGGCATGTGATGCGGATATACCTCTTATATATTGCCACATGCATGCACTGACTGGTCAACATCGTAGACTTTGACTTCTCAGCTCTCAAGTCGTCTCTCTCCCTCTTTTAGTAGCTACCAATAGCTTCTCTCAATCCCACGACATCACCATGAACTCTTGCTCGTTCACTCTCTTCATATTTGCCGCCATTGTCTTTCTCCAGTGTTTAAGTCCCACCGTAGCCGCCACGTGCCATCCTGATGACGAGGCGGGTCTTTTAGCTTTCAAATCAGGCATAACCGGAGATCCTTCGGGCATACTCAGTTCTTGGAAGAAAGGTACTGCATGCTGCTCTTGGAACGGTATCGCTTGCCTCAACGGCGACCGTGTCACCATACTGTCACTAGTCGGCTTCTCCAAGAAACCCGAGCGTTCTCTCTCCGGCACTCTCTCGCCGTTGCTGGCCAAACTCCAACACCTCGAAGTGATTAGCTTAGGAGATCACGGGAACATCACTGGCTCTTTTCCTCAATTCCTTCTCCGTTTACCAAAGCTAAGGTACGTTAACATCGAGAACAACCGTCTCTCCGGTCCCCTTCATGCCAACATCGGCATGCTAAGCAACTTGGAAGATTTGTTTCTTCAGGGAAACAAGTTCACCGGTCCGATCCCTAAGTCGATATCAAATCTTTCTCGGTTATCTGGTCTCTTTCTTGCCGGTAATCTCTTAACCGGAACCATACCTTCACGGATTGCTAATCTCAAGCTCATGCAGAATCTGAAACTCGGCGACAACCGCCTCTCTGGCACTATCCCAGATATGTTCGAGTCCATGACGCAGCTCAAGTTTCTCGATCTCTCCGGCAACGGATTCTCCGGGAAATTTCCTCCGTCGATTGCGTCGCTCGGACCAACACTCCTGCTCCTCGATCTTAGCAAGAACAATCTCTCCGGAACGATACCAGACTATATATCAAGATTCAACAAGCTCGAAAAGTTGGATCTCTCCAAGAATCGGTTCTCAGGGGCTGTGCCGAAGGGTTTGGTCAATCTGACCAATATTAACAATCTTGATCTCTCCCACAATCTTTTAACTGATCCATTTCCTGACTTGAACGTTAATACCATCGAGTTTCTTGATCTCTCGTACAACCAGTTTCACCTGAAAAGGATTCCAAACTGGGTCACCTCGTTGCCGAGCATCTTCTTGTTGAAGCTAGCGAAATGTGGGATCAAGATGAGCTTAGACGATTGGGAGCCAGCGGCACCCTTCTACTACCATTACGTTGATCTCTCGAAAAACGAGATCTCAGGGAGTGTAGAAAGGTTCCTTAACCAAACGGAGTATCTGCTGGAGTTTCGGGCCGCGGGGAACAAACTCCGATTCGATATGGGGAACCTAACGTTCGCAAAGACGCTGAAAACATTGGACCTATCAAGGAACTTGGTGTTCGGGATGGTGCCAGCGATGGTGGCCGGTCTGCAGAGACTGAACTTGAGTCAAAACCATCTTTGCGGAAAGCTTCCGAAGACAAAGTTCCCGGAAAGCACGTTCGCCAGCAATGACTGTCTCTGCGGCTCCCCACTTTCTCCTTGTTTACTTTAGCGGTAAGTAAACTACAGTTTTAGGTTTACCGTGACATTTAAAGTATAGCTCCAAATAAATTTGTATTTAAGCTTTTAATACTTATGCATTATTTTATTCAGGTAACGACTTTCTATTGTGGGTGCAAAAATGAGGAATTGAAAGAAACTAAAGATTCAATAAGAAAGAATTTGATCTGAACCAAATAATAATAGAACTTGGTAGTTTTGGATTCTAGTTGACACTTGGCTCTAAATAAGATTTTTGTATCAATGAAACTCTAAGAAACGTTTGCTTCTGAATAGAGTAAGATTTTTATCAAGCTAGCAGGAAGAGCAGAACAAACTATAGGTATAAAATGAGAGAGGTTATACACAACCCAAGTTCATTGTTCATGTCTTCATGATAATCTTACATCAATGGACACTGGAAAACACAATCAGTGAATAAGATCCATAAATTAAAACCACCACCAGTTAGAGTTATATAAAGAAATTATAACTATCAAAAATCAAGCCTTGACTCGGACACAATAGTAAACACTTCAGTTTTCTTAATAATCATCGCTTTGATCTCAGTAGCTAATAAAGCTATCAACCGATCATTTTGAATTTTGTTGGTGAGATAATGAGAACGAGACTACTGTGCTTAATTGGTTGATGCTCTCACAAAGTCATTTCCTCGAGTTCAATTACTTGACTCCTCGGTCAAATTAGAATCACTATTCACACCCATTACCTCCGTCGTGAAACATGTGTTAGGATATTTATATACAGACATACAGTTTACCATAGGATCTCCTTGTTTAGATTTATATTCATATAGATTTTAATTTTACATATCTTTACTATAGATTCACAAATATCTCATATCTCTTGGGTATATAATATAAACACCTGCGTGTGTTCAGATTCAAACGTTTAGAGAAAGGGAAAAAATATATACGTGAACGTGATCCTTGGGAATAATATAATGAAATAATACGCTCTAGAGAAAGAGTGTTTTCAAGCCTATCGTGAGAGCGATAATTCCGACAACGATTATAATTAACCACTAACTACGGATACAGCTATTATTGCCAGTTTGCCACATGCAAATAGTTCGGTCAAACTCTGTCAACTTTTTCTTTCGAAACGTGGTTTTGTAAAATAAAAAAATGCTCTTGAACAAAAAATACTATATAAAAAAATGCAAAAGAGGAAATGAATCGATGGATCTTAAACTTTTGACTCCGCAGTTCTCTGGCGCCCAATTAATACAATTTTTTTTAATACAACTTACGTACAAGTTGCTCTCGAAAATATAACTTTTTAACAAGAAATAAAAGATGCTTTCGAACAAAAAATAGGAAATAGTAAACAAATAATGATCGATCTTTAACTTCACACTATTAATAAGCTGCGTATCTTCTCAGAGTATCACCACAGAACACCACCATGAACTCTTCCTCGTTCACTATCCTCATCTTTGCCGCCGTTATCACTCTTGGTTGTTTAAGCTCTCCCGGAGCTACCACGTGTCATCCTGATGACGAGGCGGGTCTTTTAGCTTTCAAAGCGGGTATAACCCGAGACCCTTTGGGCCTTCTCAGCGGTTGGAAGAAAGGAACTGACTGCTGCTCTTGGATGGGTGTCATCTGCATCACTGGAGAACGCGTCACCGAACTGAGAATATCCGGCTCTGGCGTTCTTGGTGTAAGCTTTCTCTCCGGAACCATCTCACCATCGCTGGCCAAACTCCAGCACCTCGAGGCTGTTTCCTTCACTTATCTTCTAAAGATCACTGGACCTTTCCCTCAGTTCCTTTTCCAATTACCAAAGCTAAAACACATTAGTATTAGAGAAAATCATCTCTCCGGTCCCATTCCGGCCAACATCGGCGCGCTTAGCCAGTTGACAGAACTCGATCTCGAGGGAAACCGGTTAACCGGTCCAATCCCAACGTCGATATCCAATCTCACTCGGTTAGACTGGCTCAATCTTAGCGGGAACCGTCTCTCTGGAGTCATCCCGGATGTTTTCAAGTCCATGAAGGAGCTCGGATTTATCGATCTCTCCCGCAACAGATTCTCTGGGAAACTTCCTCCGTCGACTGCATCGCTTGCACCGTCTCTAACGTACCTCGATCTGAGCCAGAACAATCTCTCAGGGACGATCCCTACCTATTTATCAAGATTCAAGGGGCTTTCCACGTTGGACCTCTCGAGGAATCAGTATTCTGGTGTCGTGCCGATGAGTTTCACCAATCTGACAAAGATTTTCCATCTCAGACTCTCTCACAATCTTCTGACCGGTCCATTCCCTGTCTTGAAGAATGTCGACGGCATCGGCGGTCTGGATCTGTCGTACAACAAATTTAACCTGAAAACGATTCCGAAATGGGTGACTTCGTCACCGTCCATGTACAACTTGAAGCTAGCTAAATGCGGGATCAAGATAAACATTGAAGATTGGAAGCCAGTAAGAAGTAAATATTTTTCTTACATTGATCTGTCTGAAAACGAGATCTCAGGGAGTCCAGCATGGTACTTGAACCAGGCGGAGGAGCTGTTGGAGTTCCAAGTGTCGGGAAACAAACTCAGGTTCGACTTGGAGAAGCTAAACTTCCCCAAGTCGCTGAGAATCCTGGATCTGTCAAGGAACTTGGTATATGGGAAGGTGCCTGCGTCAGTGGCTAAACTGAAAAAACTAAACTTGAGTCAAAACCATCTTTGTGGAAAGCTTCCGGTGACTAAGTTTCCGGCGAGTGTGTTCGCCGGAAATGACTGTCTCTGCGGCTCTCCACTTTCTCCTTGTAAAGCTTAGCGGCAAGAAAACTACAATGTTGTATTTGGATTTACTATGAAACGTAGGTTCAATTCAGATTTGTATTAATAAAAATAATAAAAGAATTTAAAGATACGAAGACGCTATATTACAACATTAGGGCATGTTCAATGGGGGAGACCCAATAGGATCTCTTAGGTATTATTTAGCTACTAAATTCCAAACGTCAAACCCCAATTCGATAAAAAAATCAGAAGAAATATTCAAAGAGAGATTAAAGGGTTAGTTTTTTTTATACTTTTGTAGATTATCAGTAACTTTGTACCTAAATCCAGTGGGAGGATTTAATTGCCACTGTGTGAACTTTTTCTGCAACCTCAGCACGCTATCTTGCTTAACGCCTATGCATGAATCAATGAACGAACAATTTGATTTTTCAGATTTAATCAAAAGTTATATAAGATGGTGATAGAGAGAGAAGAATTCATGGATAAATCAAAAACATGCGAGAGAGAAAGAGCCTGCGTGAAGGAGCGGAAGAGCTGTTCATGGCGGAGAGAGACAAAGAAGAGCTTTTCATCGAATCGTCGAAGAAGAAAACTTTTGTTTTTCTCAAAACGTGTGTCGTAAGAGACGTATCTTGCTTCCAGACGTTTGTTAGCTTATTATTTATTTTTGATTTATTTTAATCAATCTTTTCTTTAGAAGACATTGTTAAGAGACTGCGTTGAAACTCAGATGCATCATGGGTTTCAGAAGTTCAAAATAAGCAAGTGTTAAATAATGCGATCTCCACATCTCGACTTCACACCAGCATCCTATGGTGGAGATTCTGGATGATATTAATGAAGTTTACTAGTACATTTAAATAGTTGAATCTTTTAATTAAATATTAATAAATGTCAAATGAAAAGAATATTTAAACATTTTAACAGTGTTCACTCTAAAACAAGATGCACTATATGACGTAAAAAACATCAAAATTTTCTTCTTTTTTTAAAGGGTTTTCGTATTGAAAATATTTTTGGATTTTTTGGTTTGGGTTACAACGTAGAAATTAAACTACAGATAAAAACTAAAGCAAAATACAATGCCCAATAACACAATAAAATATGGTCTGGTTCGAGAAGAGAAAACCAAAAAGCAAACCATAAAAACCGGGATTAAACCAAGTGATGCAGAAGCATCCTTACCACCATGATTCCAACGGCTATAACATCGTTTAGCATATTTCCTTATTTCTAGTTTTATTTGCTTATTTCTGGTTTTACTTATTATTTGCAATTTTCCTTATTTTCTAGATACAAATCACTGATTTTATTTTTCCTTTTAAGATTAGGAAGATCTTCCAAAGTCGGTTGTGACTTAGATTGAATCCTTATTTGTAGTGCTTTAGCTTTACCTTGTTGAGGCAGAATTATTGAATAAGAAAACAGAGATTTATCTCTTTTCCTTGAAACAGATTTGATTAACGTCATCCCTTTCAAGAAGCAGGTCTCTAGAGTTTGAAGAAAACCCTAGATTGAGCTGAACTTTGTTCATACCCTCCATCACCAAGAAACACCTAAACCTAAAAACTAAAACAGCTGCGATGCCGGAAAAGAAGATTGGTCAACACCGAAACCCAAGCAGAAGGAAAGGATGCCACCACCGCAAGAAACAGAACCACGCCGCGGAGACACCAGCGGAAAGGACGAAATTGAAGGAAAATGTTTCCGCGAGAACGGCAAAAGGTACAGAGCCAGTTCACGCCTAAGCCGAGCGGAGGACCAGTCCACTACGACTATTGTCGGTCCACCACTGCTATCGAAGAAACCCTCCGCCGATATCACTACTTCAAATGTGTTTAACATCAAGTACTTATCACGTTACTTTCCTCCTGATCTCGCCACAGATTCGAGGACGAATCCTTCTCACCCGGGGAGTCCTGATGCAGCAGCATCCTTACCACCATGATTCTAACTGCTATAACATCTTTTAGCATATTTCCTTATTTCTAGTTTTATTTGCTTATTTCTGGTACTTATTATCTGCCATTTTCCTTATTTTCTAGATACAAATCACTGGTTTTATTTTTCCTTTTAAGATTAGGAAGATCTTCCAAAGTCGGTTGTGACTTGGATTGAATCCTTATTTATAGTGCTTTAGCTTTACCTTGTTGAGGTAGAATTATTGAATAAGAAAACAGAGAGTTATCTCTTTTCCTTGAAACAGATTTGATTAACGTCATCCCTTTCAAGAAGCAGGTCTCTAGAGTTTGAAGAAAATCCTAGATTGAGCTGAACATTGTTCATACCCTCCATCAGGTTGGTATCAGAGCAAAACCTATCCCATCACCATGGCCAGACCCCGCCGTGAACCTCCACTGACCGACGGCGAACTTACCCGACAGGCCCTCGCTCAACTGCAGACACAGGTTCAACAACTCTCTGCCGCTATGCAAACGTTGCTGGCTCAGCCTGCTGCCGTACCACAAGACGACCACCACAACGATTCTGATGACGAAGTTGAGAACCCCTTCGCAGCAAACAACCCTAATCCTCTTGTGCAACATAATGATGATTGGCGTTGGGAACGAGGGTCTAAATCTGAAATCCCTGAGTTTCACGGTGGCCCAACTACCGAAGAATTACTCGAATGGATCGTGACTGTTGAAGAAATCCTTGAGTTTAAACATGTTCCTTATGATCGTTGTGTTCCTGTCCTTGCAATGTGTTTTTGAAATCGAGCTGCTGCTTGGTGGACCCAAACCAAATCTTCTTGTGTTCGTTTAGGCAAACCGAAGATCATGTCGTGGGAAAATTGAAGAAACACCTCCGCAGGACGTTTCTCCCTTATAACTACGAGCACATGATGTTTCAACGTTTACAAAACCTGCGACAGGGTAACCGCTCGGTTGAAGAATATGCCATTGAATTTTCTCTTCTTCTCACGCGTATTAATCTTCACAATTCCGAAAGTCAGCTCATAGCTCGTTTTGTTGGAGGCTTACGTCAACAAATCCAACACACGTTGAACCTTTTTCACCCTCTCTCCATTGTCGAAGCTCATCAACAAGCGTTGATTGTGGAATCAAAAACCAAAACAAATTATTCTCCATGGAGCTCCTCTCGACAGCCCCGTACGCCCCCTATCTCTGGCTCACCCACAACCATTACTACACCGATCAACGCTACTCCTGACACAACATATGCTGCACCAGAACGACCTCCTCGCACTGGTACTCTTCGTTGTTTCTCTTGTGGTGAACCCGGTCACCGCATGTCCGCTTGTCCAACACGTAATCGTCGAGGATTACTACTTGATACTTCTGGTCGTAATGTCGAAATTGAAAGTGACGATCCGAAAGACGAATCCCCAGAAGAATTGGAATCTTGTCTTGCACCACGATCACGGGGATTTTCCACAGCGTAACAATCTCTTTCACTCTCGTTGCACGATTGTTGGAAAAGTTTGTAAGCTCATCATTGACTCCAGCAGTTGTGACAATGTTATTGCCTCTGATGCATTTCTCAAACTCGGACTTCAGGATGAACAACACCCACATCCTTTTAAACTTGCTTGGTTGGAACAGAAAAACGGCATTCGTGTCTCCTGTCGAGCATTGGTTGCGTTTTCGATAGGCAGCACATAGTAAGATCAGGTTTATTGCGATATTGTCCCAATGGATGCATGCCACGTGCTACTTGGTTATCCTTGGGAATTCGACCGCAAAGTTGTCCACGATGGATTCCTTAACACCTACACCTTCACATTCAATGATCGCAGCTTCACGTTGAAGCCATCTTTACCACACCAACACACTCCACCCTCTGCCCCTCTTCTCTTCCTCCAAAAGGCACCATTTGAATCTTTTATGTGTGACGAAGGCCTTGTGTTCATTCTGCTTGAAACACCATCTTCGCCGCCGCTTGAACAACAAGTGCAACCTGCATTCGCGAATATTTTGCATGAATTCGCTGACGTTTTCCCTGCAGATCTCCCGCCAGGCTTACCTCCTTTACGTGATATCCAACATCAAATTGATTTGGTTCCTGATGCGTCTCTTCCTAATCGCCCACACTATCGCATGAGCCCCTCTGAACATGCAGAGCTTCGTAAGCTAGTTGAAGAATTGGTTTCGAAGGGATTTCTCCGCGAAAGCATGAGCCCTCTTGCTGTTCCGGCATTATTGGTTCCAAAAAAGATGGATCTTGGCGTATGTGTGTTGACAGTCGTGTCGTTAACAAGATGACTGTTCGTTATCGTTTCCCTATTCCACGCTTGGACGATCTACTAGACCAGATTGGGACTGCTTGTGTTTTTTCCAAGCTTGATTTGAAAAGCGGATACCATCAAATCCGTATTCGCCAGGGTGATAAATGGAAGACTGCATTTAAAACTCGCGAAGGTCTTTTTGAGTGGTTAGTTATGCCTTTCGGCTTGTCTAACGCACCCATCACGTTCATGCGTGTTATGAACCAAGCCTTGCATCCTTTTATTGGCAAACTTGTGGTCGTGTACTTCGACGACATACTCATCTTTAGCCTCTCTCTCGACTAGCACTTGATGCATTTGCGAGAAGTTCTTTTGGTTTTGCGCCTCAACAAACTATTTGCAACAATGAAAAAGTGTTCTTTCCGTTCTCCTGAAGTACACTTCTTGGGATATATTGTCTCGGCCAATGGACTCGCTGTGGATCCTAGCAAAGTTTCGGCTATTGACTCTTGGCCGCAGCCTACCACTATCTCTGAGGCTCGAAGTTTTCACGGATTAGCTTCTTTCTATCGTCGGTTTGTTCCGCATTTCAGCTCTATTATGGCACCACTCACGGATTGCATACGTGATGGAACTTTTTCTTGGACGCCTGCCGCAACGACCGCTTTCAACATTGATATGCTCAAATTTACCCTTTGAACTACTCTCTCAAATTAAGAGATCAATTGTAATACTTAGGGATCGATTTCCACAGAGACTCAAGATTCGCACAATAGACTATAGTATTCGAATTAAGCAAACGAGAATAAATGTAATGGAAACAGTGCAATAAAATTGGTTGTAAATCAGATGGGAGAAACGTCAGGCTCAGGGAATTCTCAGGAAATCAGGAATGCAAGCTAATCAGTAAATCAGGATTCTGCTATGTTCTAGAACTCGAAACACAATGTTCAAATCAATCAACTCTTGTTGCAGAGATTTCTATGTCTAGATCCTAGAATTCCAAATCTCTTTGCAAATTCAAAGGCCCAGACATGCATTAAATTCAAGTTCGATATGTTCACAAAATACCTAAACCAAATCTCTTTGCGAATAGTTATTTTGCTTATCTAGTGTTCCTTCTAGCTAATTAACCAACTTTCGTTGCGATAATCAACCTATGATCAATAATCTAACTCGTCAGTTCAGATCAAGCATTAATCACAACCTAGATGAAGAACTAGTGTTCCAGAATCCTTAACTAACAAATCAACTTTAGCAATCCATGAAATCCCTAATGAGAAACCCTAAACCTAACTAGCAAACTACTCAGACATGGAGATTGAACCAATAAACATGTTTGAATAAGATTGCATAAAAGAAATAAGAATAGAGATTAAAGGAGTTCTGAATCTTCTCTAAAGGAGTCTAAATTCTTCTCTCCAAAACTCTAGCTTAGAATAATAGATAGGTCTAAACAATGACCTTAAAATAGTATATATATCCTAAAAACTCGACCAAGGACTTAATTGCAAATATATGAAACTTCTGGGCAATTTTCCTTTTCTTCAAAAACTCCGATATGTGAAGTCCAGATGGGTGTCGATCGACACCAATGAGTGGTGTCGATCGACACCAAGCTCAAAAGTGTACTCCGAGTTGCATTCTTCAACACAACTTTCTATTTAGCTCCAGAATGATCCATAATCTCCAATTAAGCTCCAAACGTACCTAAACCTGTAAAAGACTCTAAAAGACTACAAAAGCACTAAAAAGACTCTATATACACAACTTATATCATGGCTAAAAATCATAAAAACCATGATATATCAACTCCCCCAGACTTAGTTTTTGCTTGCCCTCAAGCAAAACAGAAGACTGAACCTGTGAAAGAGGTTTGAAAACATAGGAACTCATTTATCCTTTAGAAATACTGAATCAACCAACACCAGAGTAAAGTCACGTCAAACAGTACTAACTTAAGTTAGAACCTCTAGTAATTTTCCGCAGACTTACTAACCATCCAGATTCCAAACCACAACCCATAAGAGTAATCTAAAATCCCCATTGCTGACCTTATTAAGTTTTAAGTGCAGTCTCATCGAGGGAATATCGATCTAAGGACACATGGACTCGTACTTACCCAAGTACTGATTTATTGAACAGTCTGCTTCTAGTTTCCTTTCTCCCTCTTTTCACACTTCCAATCAGTCGATTTTTCCCTACTAGGGTATCATTTTTTTTTTTATCGACTGATTGTTCTCTTTCTTTTTCTTTTTTTTTCTAGAAGTATCGAATGATTCAACTTCTCAAATTAAATATTTTCAAAGCTATGACTCTTTTTCATTCTTTTTTTTAGAGACAATGAAGGGAAGAGCGAGGGAAACCATAATCACAGACTAATCCTATCAGACATAAGCAAGGAATCCGATTCAAAGTATACCAAGCCCTAAGATGAGAAAAATTAAGTTCATTATATCTAGGCCAGCTCTGGATCATCTAAATTCTCAAACAATATGGGGATAATGGAAGATCAATTTACCTTTGGAATTTCCTATTGGTAGAATCCGCTGTCAGTGGCTGTAAGAATGGTACTAAAGTGGTAGCTAAGACAATAAGTTCCAAGGAAAGCTCATAGTTCCCAACTAAATTTTTGACTCAATAAAAACAAATTTTGGACACAAAAAACTCACAAAAGAAAAAGAAAACCAATATTAGTAACCACCTCCCCCAGACTTGAATAACACTGTCCCCAGTGTTAACAGGCCTGAGATTGGTAAAAGAAAGCAAATTGGAATAGAAATGTCTAGGATCGGAGACGCTTACCTGCAGTCGCGATTGGTGTCGACCGACACCAACGAGTAGTGTCGATCGACACTGGTCCGGTCACGATCCCCCCTTTTTTTTTATGACACACAAGAAAAACAAAACTAAAAATTAGCAAAAATCAAACGAAATCCAAAGAAAACTCCTACCTAATAGTGAGTTGCCTCCCACTCAGCGCTTATTTTCAGGCATTAGCTTGACTATGTTGGAGCTTAGGCATCTGGTGGATCAGAGAGTGGCACCGAATGCCTCTGGAAAGAGCATCTCATCATCCAAGGTGGTGTATAGGCAGTTTGTGAATGAGATCGACCAAGGAATGAAGGAACAGCAGCAGGGTGGGACATATGTTTGGGAGGTAGACTTCTTTTTCCTGCAGAATCATCAAAAGAAGAAACAAGCGCTCTACGATAATCTCGTGGCTTGATTAACTGTGAGACAGCTTTTGCATTTTGAAAATTCTTAATGATGATATCAGGAGGTTTAGAATTAGGAACAGGAAGTGCATACCTTTGCTCTATCCTAGGTGTCTGGAGTGTGAGATGTGAAGTTTTCTGTTTAGCAACAGTTGATGGACTTGCAGCGCTAGAAACCCCCTGAAAATTATGTTCTTTAGTCGTTTCTGGGTTGGTCTGCGAAGAGTGTTGATCGACACCAAAAGTGGTGTCGATCGACACCACACCTGAAGCTCGGATTTCTTCAATTTTTCTGCAATTCAGCTCTGCAATTCGTGTCTCCATCACAAAAACGTCATCCTCCATCAACTTGGCTTTAATTGGACCCTTATCTTCGACCCTAGTCCTAAAAAGATGATCTCTACTCCAATCTCCAAGTCCAGCAGCTTGCTTAGAAATCTCAACCAATTCCTCTTGAATAACCAGCTTGTTCACTTGCTCAGTAGCCTCTAGCTCTTTGACATACACAGCAGTAATGTCATCTGGCTCCTCATCCATGGTAACCTATACAGAAAACGTTTGACCATCAATGGTAGGTTTTCTCCTCAGCTTATCCATGTCAAAGTTCATGACCTTATCGCCCAAATCAAGCTCTATCTGCCCTTCTCTGACATCAATAATAGCACCTGTTGTGGCTAAGAATGATCTTATCAGAAGGAGAGGATCTTGAGGTTCTTCACCATATTCCAAAACCACAAAGTCTGTAGGGATAGTGCATCCTGCAATCTGAAGTGGAACATCCTCTAAAACACCTTCTGGAATCCTCTTGGAACGATCAGCAAGGACAAGATGAATCCTTGTAGGCTTGAAGTCAGTCAACCCAAGTTTTACAGCAACAGAGTAAGGCATCAGATTAATGCTTGAGCCAAGGTCACAGAGAGAGTGAGGAAACCTTCCAATTGAGATGGAGCAGTCTAGCACAAAACTCCCTGGATCAGGTAACTTCTTTGGAATCTTACTCTAAATCATAGCACTGACCTGTTCAGACACTCTCACTTTCCTCTCTTTCCTTGATATTGTCTTTTTCAAGAGGATTGCACTAATGTCCTTTGTGAGCAAAGCTGCTTCCTCAGGACTTATACCATTAACAACCATCCTCTTAACATACCTCTTAATTGGAGGTGAAAACTTGACTGCATCAACTAATGGTATTTCAATAAGCACTTTGTACATTATTGCATTGTATCTGGCCTCTTCCACCTCTTATTTAGACAGTTTGGGCTTCGGGTAAGGAATCTTAGGTTTATATACTCTCTCTTCCATGGCTGATGGGGTTTTGGGACGATCAGCACTCTCTTCTGACGGCAATTGAAAATTACACGATTGGTGTCGATCGACACCCCCATCTGGTGTCGATCGACACTCAAAACTTGTGTCGACTGCGATCAACAAAGGTCCGTCATGACTCGAAAAATCGTGATTTTTTCACTGTTGTCGACCGACACCCCTCAATAGTGTCGACCGACACCACTTTGGTGTCGATCAGGTCGGTCGACAAACGTCCGTCGGGAGTCAAAATTTCGAGATTTTTTGTTGGTGTCGATCGACAACCCCATCTGGTGTCGATCGACACCAAGTCTGTGGCTCCAAAATCTGCATCAAACTCTGCAGTACCCACAAATTTTTCTTCTTCTCTCACCATGATGGCATTGACATAATGCCTTGGGTTGATATCAGTCTTTCCAGGAAGAAATCCTTCTTGCCTTTTTATGGAATCAGCAGTTTGAGCAACCTGAATATTCAATTTCTTGACATGGGTGCTTAAAGCTTCAAATTTCCCATTTAGGTCTGTGTACACAGAATCCAGCTTTCCATTGAAGTCAACTACCAACTTTGTCTGACCTTCAAGAACTTGCTCTAGCATGCCCTCCAATTTGCTTGCTAAATTTGGTGTGGGGATTGATTGGTAAGAAGAAGAGCCTTATGTCCTTGTGAAGTTGTTGTTGCTTTGAGTAAAAGGCTTCTAGAACTGAGGTTGTTGAGTGAATCCAGAGTAGTTCTGATTGCCTGTGAAGGCACTCCTCTGACCACAACCATTGAAAGCTTTCTGAAAACCTGTTCCACCAACATAGTTCACATCCTCTTCTTTAGCTGGTTCAAAATTCTCGACCTTTGCAGCAAATTGCACTTGCTTTTGGCCTACAAGAATGCTGTGAACAGAGTCTAGCTTTGCCTTCACTTCAGCCATTTGGCTTCCATCCATTCCTCCAGCTGCTTTCTTCCTCTCAAAATCTGCATTCTTGGTACTATTGCTAGATACTAAGTTCTCAATAAGCTTTTTGGCTTCAGCTAGACTTCTAGTGTTGAAGTTTCCTTCACTTGCAGCTTCCAAAGCCATCTGATACCTCCAGTCAATTCCTCTGAAGAAAATTCCCAGCAGCTGAACATCACTGAACCCATGATGGGGACAGTCTCTTTAATAAGATCTGAATCTCAACCAAGCAGCCTTGAAAGCTTCAGTAGTTCCTTGAGAAAATGTAGAGATTTTTGTTCTTAGCTCTTCAGACCTTGCATCATCAAAAAAGTTGTTGAGGAAGGCATTCTTGGTATCAAACCAAGTGGTTAGAGAACCTGGACTCTCATTCTTGAGCCAATAAGCTGCATCCCCAGCAAGAGAGTATGGAAATAGCTTGCACAAAAGATAGTCATTAGTGACTCCATTCAGTTTGATGCTTGTCACCAAGTCCTCAAACTTCTCAATGTGATCCATAGGGTTCTCATGAGGAAGACCATGGAAAGGGTGCTGACCCACAAGAGTGAAGTATACAAGCTTCAGCTCAAAGTCGTTCCTTTGAAAGGGAGGAGGACAAATTGCAGACCTGTTTTCATAGAAAAGATCAGGCCTGTTAAAATCATCAAGGGTCCTCCCTCTAGCAGCGTTCACAGCATCTTATACAATGATGATATTCCCCTGATAATCAATCTGGTCGCCGTTTTCATTGTGGGCATGACCCTCTTGGTCTCGTAAGACTCCAGCATCATCAGGTCGAATGATAACTCTCCGATTCATGTCTGCTGATCTCTTTGCCTTAAGGTTCGTGTGTTCTAACTCTCTCAACTGCTGATTCGTAAGATTCAAAAGCTGAGCTTCTTTGTTGCTCCGGGTATTGCGAGAATGCATACACCTGAAACACAAGAAAAGAGATAAAACATATTTAAATAAAAAAGAAATAAAATTTTTAGACTAAATTATATTCCAAATCTAATGGCGAATTCAATGAGTCCCCGACAACGGCGCCAAAATTTGATATGCTCAAATTTACCCTTTGAACTACTAACTCAAACTAAGAGATCAATTGTAATACTTAGGGATCGATTTCCACAGAGACTCAAGATTCGCACAATAGACTATAGTATTCCAATTAAGCTAAACGAGAATAAATGTAATGGAAACAGTGCAATAAAATCGGTTGTAAATCAGATGGGAGAAACGTCAGGCTCAGGGAATTCTCAGGAAATCAGGAATGCAAGCTAATCAGTAAATCAGGATTCTACTATGTTCTAGAACTCGAAACACAGTATTCAAATCAATCAACTCTCGTTGCAGAGATTTCTATGTCTAGATCCTAGAATTCCAAATCTCTTTGCAAATTCAAAGGCTCAGACATACATTAAATTCAAGTTCGATATGTTCACAAAATACCTAAACCAAATCTCTTTGTGAATAGTTATTTTGCTCATCTAGTGCTCATTCTAGCTAATTAACCAACTTTCGTTGCGAGAATCAACATATGATCAATAATCTAACTCGTCAGTTCAGATCAAGCATTAATCACAACCTAGATGAAGAACTAGTGTTCCAGAATCCTTAACTAACAAATCAACTTTAGCAATCCATGAAATCCCTAATGAGAAACCCTAAACCTAACTAGCAAACTACTCAGACATGGAGATTGAACCAATAAACATGTTTGAATAAGATTTCATAAAAGAAATAAGAATAGAGATTAAAGGAGTTCTGTATCTTCTCTAAAGGAGTCTAAATTCTTCTCTCCAAAACTCTAGCTTAGAATAATAGATAGGTCTAAACAATGACCTTAAAATAGTATATATATCCTAAAAACTCGACCAAGGACTTAATTGCAAATATATGAAACTTCTGGGCAATTTTCCTTTTCTTCAAAAACTTCGATATGTGAAGTCCAGATGGGTGTCGATCGACACCAAGCTCAAAAGTGTACTCCGAGTTGCATTCTTCAGCACAACTTTCTATTTAGCTCCAGAATGATCCATAATCTCCAATTAAGCTCCAAACATACCTAAACCTGTAAAAAACTCCAAAAGCACTAAAAAGACTCTATATACACAACTTATATCATGGCTAAAAACCATAAAAACTATGATATATCAAACATCATTAAGGAGAAGCTCAGTTCCGCTCCTATTCTCGCTCTTCCCGACTTCACTTTGGTGTTTGAGCTACATTGGGATGTGTCTAAAACAGGAATTAGTGCGGTTCTTAGCCAACACAATCGGCCGATTGTATTCTTCAGTGAGAAGATATCTGGTGCTCGGTTTCGTTATAGCACCTACGACATTGAATTTTATGCCATTGTCCAGTCCATAAAACATTGGCGTCATTACTTATTCCACAAGGAATTTGTTCTTTATACAGACCATGATGTCCTCAAACACCTCGGTAATCAAGATAAAGTTTCTGCCCGCCATGCGTCTTGGATCTCTTATCTCCAACAATTCATCTTCGTGATTAAACACACATCTGGTGTTAGTAATCATGTTGCTGATGCCCTGAGTAGACGTCATTCATTACTTGCAGTTCTTAACATCTTGGTTCCAGGATTTAGCTCTTTCGCTGATCTCTACGTGACTGATTCCTTTTTTGGTCTTATTTGGGAGGCTGTTACTGTTGGTTCTTTTGCCTCCTATTCACTCCATGATGGTTTCTTGTTTCGTGATAACCGTTTATGCATCCCTGATTACAGTTTACGTTTACAGCTCATTTCCGAAATTCACCGTGAAGGACATGTTGTCCGCGATCGGACATTACACTTGGTTTCCACTGCATATTTTTGGCCTTCCCTTCGTCGTGACGCAGAGCGTTTCGTCGAGCGTTGCGTAGTCTGTCAAACGTCTAAAGGACACGCTACCAATGCCGGCTTATATCTTCCCTTACCCATTCCGACTCAACCTTGGACCGACATTAGTATGGACTTTGTCATGGGTCTCCCGCGAACTCAGAAAGGGTTTGATTCTATCTTCGTTGTGGTTGACCATTTCTCCAAAATGGTTCACTTTATTCCCTGCAAGCGTACTACAGAAATAATCCAAGTGGCGACATTGTTTTTCCGTGAGATTTATCGTTTGCATGGTCTTCCGTTGTCTATCGTTTCCGATCGAGATTCTCGCTTCCTTGGCCATTTTTGGCGATCGTTGTGGAAACTTTTGGATACAAGTCTTGATATGAGTTCTGCTTACCATCCTCAAACTGATGGTCAAACATAAGTTACAAATAGATCTTTAGGGAATCTCTTACGTTGCTTGGTTGGTTCTTCTATTAAGACGTGGGATTCGAAACTACCGCAAGCGGAATTTGCACACAATCACGCCCTCAATAGGAGTTCTGGTTTCAGCCCATTTCAGGTAATTTATGGGATTGTTCCCCGTGGACCACCTGAACTTTCTTCTCTACCGGAACGTGTACGTTTACATGGAAGTGCTGAAACATTTATGGAAAATGTTTCGGACATGCATGTTCAAACAAAAGCAAACTTGGAAGCTTCGGTTAGCAAATATAAGAGTACCGCTGATCACATCGACGTCGACTGTTGGTGACCTTTTTTGGGTTACCCTTACTCGTGATCGTATGCCTTCTCATGCCTACAACAAACTCAAAGCCAAGAAAATTGGTCCTGTTGAAGTCCTCGAACGTATCAACGACAATGCATATCGTCTTCGCCTTCCGTCAGATATCACTACTTCAAATGTGTTTAACATCAAGTACTTATCACGTTACTTTCCTCCTGATCTCGCCACAGATTCGAGGACGAATCCTTCTCACCCGGGGAGTCCTGATGCAGCAGAATCCTTACCACCATGATTCCAACGGCTATAACATCTTTTAGCATATTTCCTTATTTCTAGTTTTATTTGCTTATTTCTGGTTTTACTTATTATCTGCCATTTTCCTTATTTTCTAGATACAAATCACTGGTTTTATTTTTCCTTTTAAGATTAGGAAGATCTTCCAAAGTCGGTTGTGACTTGGATTGAATCCTTATTTGTAGTGCTTTAGCTTTACCATGTTGAGGCAGAATTATTGAATAAGAAAACAGAGATTTATCTCTTTTCCTTGAAACAGATTTGATTAACGTCATCCCTTTCAAGAAGCAGGTCTCTAGAGTTTGAAGAAAACCCTAGATTGAGCTGAACTTTGTTCATACCCTCCATCACCAAGAAACACCTAAACCTAAAAACTAAAACAGCTGCGATGCCGGAAAAGAAGACTGGTCAACACCGAAACCCAAGCAGAAGGAAAGGATGCCACCACCGCAAGAAACAGAACCACGCCGCGGAGACACCAGCGGAAAGGACGAAATTGAAGGAAAATGTTTCCGCGAGAACGGCAAAAGGTACAGAGCCAGTTCACGCCTAAGCCGAGCGGAGGACCAGTCCACTACGACTATTGTCGGTCCACCACTGCCATCGAAGAAACCCTCCGCCGATAAACTCAATTATAGTTATTGCCACATGCACATAGATCTTGTTAAAAAAAAGATCTGAATATACATAGTTTACCGGTAAGATTTACATTTGTATTTTAATTTTATCTTAGTTAAGTTTATGCCCTTTAAAAGACTTTTCTGGATCGTATAAAATGCACAAATATTAAATAAAGTAAAACTTGAAAATATGTTTAAAATCTGGCTGAAGAAGGCGAGCCATACGGTTGTAATCCTCCTCATAAAAAAAAAATTATGGATGGAGGAAAAATATGGAAAATCACCTCAAACTTTTTTTATTGAGGTTTTCATATTCAAACTTTTACAATAGTATAATAGTATGTACTTTTCACTCAAAATTATTTTCTAAATTTAAATTTCATACTTAAACTTAAATAAGTTGTGAAATCCGATACTAACTTTTACGGTATTAGTTAACTGTCAAATTATGTTGATTATGCAATTAATTAACGTAACACGAGTTTAGGAATGAGATTTTGTTTTAATTAAATAAACCAAAAAATTTGAAACAATATCACGTTTCGAACCCGCAATATCAAAGCTAGAATCTTTAATTATTTAGATTTGGTTTTGCAGGTTCGTTTGTATTTTTCTATTTATTTAATTTTATTTAATTAAAATTACAATTCATCCCTCAACTAGTACCATATCAACTGTATATTAGTTAGAATTTGACGTTTGAGTGATATCATCGGAGTCAATGTTGGATTTCCCAATTTATTTTAGTTTATGTATGAAATTTGAATTTAAAAAGAATTCAAATTGAAAAATACATATTATAAAAGTTTGGGTATAAAAATCCCCGTAGAAAAATGTTTTGGTTGATTTTCCTTATTTTATTTATGGACGAGCATTTCAAATACGCTCTAGAGTAATAGTTTTTTTATGAGAATATTACACTGTGGGTGACTTACCATCACTTTGTTTACAGTCTAAAGACTTTTCACATGTTGGTGATTTTTACTCTATTTGAAGCACATGATTTCTTCTTTTTACCCTTGGCTTTGATATAAGAACCGGTGGTGTTCTTATACTGAAGGATAGATTGATGGAGCCTTGAGATGGTGATCACTCTTTCTCTTGGCTAGTTGATGGTTGAAGGTGGAGATCTACACAATGGCGAATGCTTCTCTTGTGTTGGATCGGTTAGATGGACGGTGAAGATGGATTGAGACACGACACAAAGGTTTTGAAGCTTCCTTTGATACGGTGCAGCTCGTACTCTTGGACGAATCACACGAACAAGAACAAGAACAAGTGCTTGAGAATTCTCTTCTCGGTTTACTCTAGGGAAAACTGACTCATATATTAATCAAGGCAAAAAGTGGTGGCTACAAAGCTGTGAAGGGACTTTATTAAATAGTCCAGCAGCATGAACCTTCTAGGGTTCGACTCTAAAAACAACAAAAATGACTCAAAACAACAGGATCTTTAAAGTAAAGAAAAGAAACAAACTGCAAGGTGTCCAACATGGAGCCATTTATGGAAAACTAGAGTTCGGATGCTTAAAACAAAGAAAACGAGAAATAAAACTAAGTGTTGGAAGCTCCGGACTCACCTGCAAGCACAGTATAGCAATTATAAACCTTACCTGACTTACCTTGCTGATTGATTGAATGGATTAGCGTGTGAGCTTCCTTGAAGGTGTAAGTACGACCGCTTGAAGTAGCTTCCGAGTTGTCTTGGTCTTGAAGCTCTTGATGCTTGATCTTGATAGCTTCTTCTTCACTTATCTTGATTTGTACAAAGTCTTCAGCTAGGTTCTTGATGATAGTATTAGGTGATAGCTCCCCGAGTGTAGTCTTCATGTCCTTTGCAAGGCTGGCTCGTTCTTTGGGAGTCTGGTCTTGTGTGATATCTTCATAATCGGTCCAGCCGAGTTCTTCAGGCTCCAAGGAGTAGATTTGGGCTTGTACAGCTGCATTGAATCTCCTTCTTAGTTGCTTGGACTTGGACCTTGTCATGGGGCCTTCCAATACGGTTGGTGGTTCTGGTTCTGATTGGATGTTTACATCAGATCGGATGTTTACATCAGATTGGATGTTTACATCATTCTCTCCCTCTTCAAGAGGTTTTGTCCTCAAAACTGAATCTCCTGCATCATATGGAGATAGATCAGCAACATTAAAAGTGTGAGAAATGTTAAACTCACGTGGCAGGTCCAAATGGTAGGCATTGTCGTTGATCTTGGCTAGGATCTTGAATGGGCCATCTCCTCTTGGTACTAGCTTTGAGGCGCGTTTGTTTTGAAACCTCTCTTGCCTCATATGCATCCAGACCCAGTCTACTGGTTCAAACGTTTGTTGGCGCCTTCCTTTGTCAGCATTGCGCTTGTACTCCTCAGTCTTCTTCTCGATGTTAGCTTTGGCCGTTTCATGAAGCTTTTTGATGAGCTCCCCACGTTTGACTCCATCTTGACTAACCTGATCAACTAAAGGGATAGGAACAAGGTCTATTGGCGATAGAGGGTTAGTGCCATAAACAATCTCAAAAGGTGAGAACTTGGTAGCTGAATGCAGTGACTTGTTATATGCAAACTCAATGAATGGAATGCAATCTAGCCAAGTATTCATGTTCTTTCCAAGCGTGGCTCTAAGTAAAGTGGATAGAGTACGGTTTACCACTTCGGTTTGTCCATCCGTTTGAGGATGACAAGTGGTGGAGAAAAGAAGTTTGGTTCCTAACTTCCTCCACAAGGTTCTCCAGAAGTGGCTCAAGAACTTAGTGTCCCTGTCAGAGACAATGGTCCTTGGTATCCCATGCAAATGCACTACTTCTTTGAAGAACAAGTTTGCAGTTTGTGTGGCATCATTGGTCTTATCACATGGAATGAAATGGGCCATCTTCGAAAACCGATCAACAACAACAAAGATAGAATCCTTGTGTTGAATCTTGGGCAGACCTAAAACAAAATCCATCGAAATATCCTCCCAAGGAGCATTAGGAATAGGTAAAGGCATATAAAGACCATGGGGATGAGATTTGGACTTAGCCTTGTGGCATTGAACGCATCTAGCACAGAATCTCTCCACATCTTTCTTTAAGTGAGGCCAATAGAAGTGCTCCATTACAACAGCTAAGGTCTTGTCTACTCCGAAATGTCCCATGAGTCCTCCTCCGTGAGCTTCACTCAGCACCAATTCTCGCATGGAACCCTGTGGAATACACAAGCGTTTATCCTTGAACAAGAAACCATCATGCAAATAAAAGGCAGAGAAACTCCCTTTTCCGTGTTCCTTGTAACATTCTCCAAGCTCGGGATCATCCTTGTATAGCTCCTTGATGTGCTCAAATCCCAAAACCTTTGCTTCCATGGTCGCAATCAGTAGATGTCTCCTTGACAAAGCATCGGCAACCACATTTTCTTTTCCCTTCTTGTACTTGATTACATAGGGGAATGTCTCCACGAATTGTAGCCATTTTGCGTGCCTCCTCTTGAGGTTGGTCTGGCCTCTTAGATGCTTCAAGGTCTCATGGTCCGTGTGTATGATGAATTCATTTGGCAATAGATAGTGTTGCCAAGTCTCTAAGGCTCGGACCAATGCATAGAGCTCCTTATCGTATGTAGGGTAGTTTAGAGTTGCTCCACTTAGTTTCTCACTGAAGAAAGCTACTGGTCTCTTTCCTTGGTGTAGAACAGCTCCAATGCCTAAACCAGATGCATCACACTCCACTTCGAAAGTTTCCTCAAAGTTGGGCAATGCTAGGACTGGTGCATGTGTCAAGCGGTCCTTCAAAGTGTTGAAAGGAGTATCTTGAGCTGGTCCCCAAGGGAATGGTGCATTCTTCTTAATCACGGCTGTGAGTGGTGCCGCCATGGTGCTGAAGTCTTGCACAAACCTCCTATAGAAGCTAGCCAAGCCGTGAAAGCTCCTAACATGTCCAATGGTGGTTGGTGTTGGCCATTCTTGAACTGCTTTGATCTTCTCTTCATCTACTTAGAGTCCCTGTTTACTCACTACAAAACCTAAGAAAACAACATGGTCAGTACAAAAGACGCACTTCTTTAGGTTGGCATAAAGACCTTCCTTCCGAAGCATTTTCAAGACAAGTTTTAAGTGCTCAATGTGATCAGATAAGCTGCGGCTATAGATGAGTATATCATCAAAATAAACTACCACAAACTTACTTATAAACGATCTTAGAACCTGGTTCATGAGTCGCATGAATGTACTAGGTGCATTCGTGAGACCAAATGGCATTACAAGCCACTCATACAAGCCTTGCTTGGTTTTGAAGGCTGTCTTCCACTCATCTCCTTCTCGCATTCTTACTTGGTGATATCCACTCTTAAGATCAATCTTAGAGAAGATTGTGGAACCACTAAGCTCATCCAACATGTCGTCTAAGCGTGGGATTGGATGTCGGTACTTGATGGTGATGTTGTTGATTTCTCGGCAATCTACACACATTCTCCAAGAACCGTCCTTATTTGGAACTAGAAGCACCGGCACAACACATGGGCTGAGACTCTCTCGGATGTATCCTTTGTCCATAAGTTCTTGGACTTGCTTCTCTAGCTCCTTGTTCTCTTGTGGATTCATTCTGTATGCGGGCTTGTTGGGCAAAGCTGAGCCTGGCACAAGATCAATCTGGTGCTCTATCCCATGGATTGGTGGCAATCCTGGTGGTATGTCTTCAGGAAAAATGTCCTGGAACTTGTTGAGCACGGCACTAACTTCGGTTGGTAACTCTAGTTCTTCAATTCTTGTCCTTAAACATTCTTTGTAAATCATTAGTAATATAGTGCCTTGGGCACTCATGACACGGTTTAATCCACTAGAATTAATGTAGAGACTAGTCTTACTTACCTGGTTCTCTTTGTTCATTCGCTTTTGAAGCTCATGAACTTCGGTTGGACTTAGTGGAGCCAAGTTGTATTTGCGATCCTCATGCGTGAATGTGTAATAGTTTGTACGACCATCATGAAGTGTGGATCTATCAAATTGCCATGGCCTCCCTAATAACAAATGTCCAGCTTGCATTGGCACTACATCACACAGGACTTGATCCTTGTACTTGCCAACACTGAATGGGACGATCACTTGCTCATTGACTTTGAGTTCTGTTGAGTTGTTGAGCCATTGAAGCTTGTATGGTCTCGGATGCTTGGTCTTTTCAAGACCTAACCTGTCTACCATAAACTTGCTAGCAACATTAGCACAAGAGCCTCCATCAATCACAAGATTGCAAACCTTATCAATGATGGTGCAACGAGTGTGGAACAGGTTCTCTCGTTGTGCTTGATCTTCAGGGTGGTTCAGCAACACACGCCTAGTGACAAGCATCTCTCTTGTGTCCTGATACTCAATGTCTTCTTCTGGACTCTCCTCACCTCCCTCCATTTCATCCTTAGACTCGTAACCTCCATCGGCCGTGATGAACATCACTCTCCGATTTGGACAGTCTCGTGCATAATGTCCTCTACCTTGACACTTAAAGCAAACAACGTCACGTGAACGGGATTGATTAGGAGAAGTGGTCTTACCTGGTTCGGCACGATTGGTCTTGGCTACTTCTTTAGCCTTGTCTTTATTCCGTGCATCATAATCAACCGCTTTGCCTTTGTCCATAGCTTTGTTGCTACTTGAAGCCCATGGTTGATTTGATTTGTTGCGGTTGGAGTAAGATGTCTTCTTCTTGATCTGACTCTCTATTTGAACCGCTAGATGTAGTAGCTCATGTAAGTTGTGATACTGAGCTCGTTCCACCTTGCGTGCAATCCGATCATGAAGACCATCAACCAATTGAGCCATCAAGGCTTCCTCGGATTCCTCCAGCTCCAATGAGTTCATTAGCTTCTCAAACTCTTCGAAGTACTCATCAACTGACCTATTTCCCTGTACCAACTTACGAAAACGTTTCTGAAAGTCTCTATGATAGTGCTCAGGCACATACCTTTGGCGTAGGAGGTACTTCATGTCATTCCATCGGTTGATAGCTTGGAAACGTTGCCTTCTCCTTTCGGCAAGTGTTCTATCCCACCAAGATAAAGCATTCTCGGTAAGTTGAGCTGCGGCAATGGCAACCTTCTTGTGCTCATTGTATCCATAGCACTCAAAGATATACTCCATGCGTCGCTCCCAATCCATGTAAGCTTCTGGATCAGCTTTACCTGAAAAAGTAGGAGGCTTTAGTTTAATCTCATGATTCTTACCTCTATTGTTTACCTCTCTTTCTCGGTTGTTGAGAAGGGGATCTTGTCTCCTCCTTCTTTGGCCTTGGTTTTGATCCAGCTGATCATCTTCCAATACCGGCATATCCTCATCGGTCTCATCATTTTCAGTGTCTCGGTCTCTTGCAAACACATTGTGGATGAGTTGCCTTCTTGGTGGTTGCTCAAGTTGGTCCAAGCGTGCTCCGAGTTGCTGTGCGAGAGCCTGCATCTCGGTTTGGAAGGTGGCCATCATCTGAGCTAAGGCATCAGGCTGTGTGTCCATTGGCTCCCATTGTTTTGGTTCTGTTGTGTGTCTTGCACTCAACCAAAAAAAAAAAAAAAAAGAAATCAAAGATACCAAGTGTGACAAAAGTAATTGAAACAAAAGACAAGAAACAATGCTCTTTTTTTTTTTTAAGTTATGCGGTTTAAACTAGTAAGGAAAGAATGAGATGCGATGCAAACACAAAAGAAAATAAACATATGTGGTCAAGACAGAAAAGGAAATATGCAATGCAAGGTTTGGATGCTCGATTTAACCTAAGGAACTAAGCAATGGTTGGCGGCTACTATGGATGCAACAAAGGATGCTCGGATTCAAGACTAACAAGCTTGCACCGATTAATCAAGAACTCAACAACCTAGCAAGAACAAAAAGGACGATTTATATGGTTTTTTTTTTGACTTATGGATGCAACAACTAACAAAACGAAAACAACTATTCTTTTTTTTTTTGGATGATGCAAACAAGAAGCTAAACAAACGGATGCAGCAAGAAACAAAGAGAAACGAGTTAAGGGATAGAAGGAACCAAAGTTTGGGAACTTCAGCTCTGATACCAAACTGATATAAGAACCGGTGGTGATCTTATACTGAAGGATAGATTGATGGAGCCTTGAGATGGTGATCACTCTTTCTCTTGGCTAGTTGATGGTCGAAGGTGGAGATCTACACAATGGCGAACACTTCTCTTGTGTTGGATCGGTTAGATGGACGGTGAAGATGGATTGAGACACGACACAAAGGCTATGAAGCTTCCTTTGATACGGTGCAGCTCCTACTCTTGAACGAATCACACGAACAAAAACAAGAAAAAGTGCTTGAGAATTCTCCTCTCGGTTTACTCTAGGGAAAACTGACTCATATATTAATCAAGGCAAAAAGTGGTGGCTACAAAGCTGTGAAGGGACTTTATTAAATAGTCCAGCAGCATGAACCTTCTAGGGTCTAAAAACAACAAAAATGACTCAAAACAACAGGACGTTTAAAGTAAAGAAAAGAAACAAACTGCAAGGCGTCAAACATGGAGCCATTTATGGAAAACTAGAGTTCGGATGCTTAAAACAAAGAAAACGAGAAATAAAATTAAGTGTTGGAAGCTCCGGACTCACCTGCAAGCACAGTATAGCAATTATAAACCTTACCTGACTTACCTTGCTGATTGATTGAATGGATTAGCGTGTGAGCTTCCTTGAAGGTGTAAGTACGACCGCTTGAAGTAGCTTCCGAGTTGTCTTGGTCTTGAAGCTCTTGATGCTTGATCTTGATAGCTTCTTCTTCACTTATCTTGATTTGTCCAAAGTCTTCAGCTAGGTTCTTGATGATAGTATTAGGTGATAGCTCCCCGAGTGTAGTCTTCATGTCCTTTGCAAGGCTGGGTCATTCTTTGGGAGTCTGGTCTTGTGCGATCTCTTCATAATCGGTCAAGTCGAGTTCTTCAGGCTCCAAGAAGTAGATGTGGGCTTGTACAGCTGCATTGAATCTCCTTCTTAGTTGCTTGGACTTGGACCTTGTCATGGGGCCTTCCAATACGGTTGGTGGCTCTGGTTCTGATTGGATGTTTACATCAGATTGGATGTTTACATCAGGCTTCTCTTGATCTTCTTTTTTTGTCTTTTTTTTTGTTTTCCCTTTTTTATTTCCTTTACGATATTCGTTTCTCTTTCATCGATCTGTTCCTTTTTTGTTTTTTTCCTTTTTTATAATTTTTAATTTTCCACTTTACCTTCTTCTTATTTTTTGAAGTCGTCGTCGATTTTCCTTATGCGACTGTAACACTTCCCCGTCGCCGCATACAATCGTTTTTCTCGATTCATCATTCTCTGTCGAGATCCAAGTATCCATAGTCTACGTCGATTCATTCTCCCCCCTCGCCTCATAGTTCTATTTGCGGTATCAACGTTCTCCATGACAGAGATGGAAACAGCCGGACACAACCGACATGGACACTGAAGCAGTGGTCCAATGAATTTTGGATTATGAGACTGATTGTGGCATTAAGGATGCACCAACCCCAACGTAGATACTCTGCATGTGTACATTAACCAGGTGATGGACAACCCAAACGTGGACACTGAAGGCGTGGACACCGAAGGCATGGCCACGTAAAGTATGGAGGAGGACACTGAAGGTGTACCAAAGGCATTTTCATTTTGCATATTTTATCAATGTCCAGCCATATATATTGTAAGTAGTTGTTGTCCAGTGTAGCTTGTCCAGTTTATAAACTTGTTACTGTTTGGTTTTTGCATATGTTTGTATGAATGTCCAGGTTAATTTTGCTGTTTGCTGATGAATGTATTGGTTTATGTTGTCCATCATATCGTGTCCACGTATGTTAATATAAATCTCTATAAGCTTGTCCAGGTGACATCGTCCGGCCTATATTTTCCACAGCGGTGTGACTTGATATAAACAACTTTAGAAATAATGTTATAAACAACTTTAGAAAAGGCACACCTTCAACACCGCATTTAGGCTCCACAATCCGTTGTTTCAGTTTTAACATTTGTTTCAGTTTCTTCTCCTTTCTCCCTAACATCCTAAGTCACATCTTCATTAATCGGTTATTTACTGACCACGGTCTCGTTGTCGACAAGTCTGTTGCCCCTCAGTTCCGTGTCTGCAACTTTCTCGATATCTTTATTACTCTGTTGTTTACTGACCCTGATCTCCTTGTTCATAAGCTCGTTGCCCAAAAATTTCTTGAACCACTGCTTCAATGTCCATGTAGGTTGTGTCCAGCTGTTTCCATCTCTGTCAAGGAGAACGTCGATATCATAAATTGAAGTATGAGGCGAGGGGAGAGATTTAATCGACAGAAACCGTAAAGGAAATAAAAAATTAAAAAGAAACGGATCGTAAAGGACAAGGGATTAAAAAATGAGAAAGTGTACTAATTAACAAGGGTTTTCTAAAAAAGAACCTTGACTCGGTTTTTTTTATTACAATTTTACCCTTGACTCGGTAAAAATGCAAATCAAACCTGTCAAGTCCCTGTCAACCCGCAATATAGCCCTCCATCGTGTATAGGTTTTAAAAATTCTGTATAAGACCGTGTATACACTAGCAAAACTACGTCGTTTTAAGCATTTTAATTAAACAAAATTTTGATTCCGGGAGATTCGAACTCGTGACCTTCAAACTAAACAAAACACACGCTACCACTGTGCCACGCAAATCGATGAGTAAATATCAAACTTATTGTATATATAATATATACATTCATCATTTCTCTTTTGTTTGAAACAATAAATCTTTATATAATAAAAATTATATTTTTTCTTCCTCATTTCAATGAACTAAAAACACAAAATTCAGAATCAAATTTTTTAACTTCATTAACATATCAAAACAATATATTATTCTCCATATGTTTTTTTGTCCATATGTTAATGAAGTTTTGATATATTATTCTTTATATGTTTTTTTATCATATTCTCCATATGTTTTTTTCTCCATATGTTAATGAAATTTTGATACATTATTCTCTATATGTTTTTTATTATATTCTCCATATTTTTTATTCTCTATATGTTAATGAAGTTAAAATTTCTGATTCTGAATTTGATGTTTTTAGTTCATTGAAATGAGGAAAAAAAAATATAATTTTTATTATATATGACATTTATTGTTTCAAATAAGAGAGAAATGACAAAGGTATATATTATATACACATAAGTTTGATATTTCTTCAAAGATTTGTGTGACACAGTGGTAGCATGTGTTTTGTTTAGTTTGAAGATTACAGGTTCGAATCCCTTCGGTATTAATTTTTTGCTTAATTAAAATGCTTAAAATGACGTAGTTTTGATAGTGTATACACGGTCTTATACAAATTTTAAAACCTATACATGATGGATTCATTCTTTAGTAATAAGACACACGAATTTCTCATTCTTTTCTCTTGGTTTACAACAGTGGAAGGGATATATTAGTCCTGGGCAACCGGGTACCCATTCGGGTTTCGGGTCGGATCTAAACGGGTTCGGGTAAATCGGTGGCATGCTAAATGATCCCAACGGTAGTTTGTATAAAAATCGGAGCGTTCGGTTCATAACTGCCGGGTTGGATCGGTTTTGTACCTTAACATAAAACCGTTTAATACCGAACTATTTTCGGTTGTAATACGTTCGGATATTATGGTTACCAGTAACCAAATAACCAATACATACCCGAAAACCGGCAAAAAACTGGCAAACTAAGCATAATAATATAGAAACAAACTGAAATGATAGATCCAAAGGCATAGATTAAAACCATAAAAAAGTTTAACAACTAGCCACGAATACAAAGTTTAAAAACCCAAAAGAACATAACAATAGTTAGAACTTTGAACAAGTTCACATGACAACTCTCCTATGACAATCATCTCGTTAGTTGCTTTCTCTGAATACGTCTCACTGACCTTAGCATTCTGCATAGTTCCATCGGCGTTTATCACTTGCTGTGACTTGTTCTCTTTCCAAGTTGATGCTGCTGCAGGATGCCAGATGCTTAGACAAGTTAGAATCCCTGACTTGGTCTTACAGCGGAAGGTCTTCTTGCAGTGACACAAACACTTGTTTCGATCGCCTTTAGTTTCTCGTGAAGTGTCCCCACACTGGAGACCTTGGAAGGATGGTTTTCAGCTCTTTAGCACGCTTCGAAGTAGCTCCACTTGTTTCTGGTACATGCTTCCTCTTTCCTACGTTCTCAGGAGTTGCAATCTCTTCTTCTTGCTCTGGACTGTCAACTTCATTCTCGAAGTCCAGATCCTTGACGTCTTCGTGTTCATCTGGAAATGATGAAGAACCCATCTGATTTGGATAAGAAAAAAACATACGAAAACAAGAGACTATCAGTAGCTAAGATAAGAACTGTATAAACAGAGAAACCAAGAGAACATACGACAAAGAGATAAAGACATTTAACAACACCTAACAAATTCAATTGGCGTGCACTTTCGAAGAAACAATCGACACAATGTTTAATCAATCTCATATTCCACTTATTCCATTTCAAAGAGACACATATAAAACTAACATATTCAGTCACTATTATCTTATATATAGACTCGTATATGCTACAACAACACATTGTTTCAAAAAACACTATTTTAACAAGAGCACATTGAATACGAACACTATGGAACAATAACACGATTTGAATAAAAGATCCAGCATTCATCTTTGGTGTGAGAGTACATCAACTCAATGGTTCATATTTTCAAAGTCCCAAACGTAACTCAGTATTTCAGAATCGAACAAAAAAATTCACAATTCACATAATCAAATAATCAATCACGCAGCATAATAACAACAAGCTAATTAATTTAACTAACAAAAGAATCGAACTCCAAAATTAATAAGATTGAAATAGATAGAGAAATAGGAACGAACCTGTGACTGTGAGTGATATGCAGAGAGAAGTGAAGGAGGAGAGGAACGAGGGTTTCGAATTGGGATTCCTATCATGGTGAATTAGGGTATTTATGCTAGTTCGTCTCAGTCTTGAAATCGAGAAAAGGTAGGAGTCGAATCTAAAAGGTGAAAAAAATCTCGTTCTCCACACTCGACCACTGCATGTTGGTGGATATTGGAAGACGAAACCAAAGTCTCGGTTCTGTCACTACCTCCAGAACGCATGCGCATGCCTAACAATGTTAATGACTCGGTATAGCGGGGCCCAATGGATATAATTTATTATCCGACCCGGCCCAAACCCCAAATTACCCTGAAGACTAAGCCCAATCGGATATTTTGCTAGATCCGAACCCATACTTATACCGCTTTTATCGGTGCGGACCCGGGTCGGTTCTCCGGGTTCGGATTTTATGCCCAGCGCTAGGATATATCAGCCATTGTTTCCTTTTTATACCTATTGTCGGACTGATGAAATGGACACTAAGATCTTATTTTTCAAAAGTCGCCTCAAACTCTTAGAAGTCTTGGCATGGCAGCGACGAGAACAAACTTAAAGCGATAACATGTGCATCTCACATATTGCGTTACGTGCTTAACTAGTTTTTTTTTTGTAAAAAAAGAAATTATCGAAGTTGAAATTGGTCACTGTGCTTATTTAGTCGATGCTCTCATGAAGTCATTTCCTCGAGTTCAATTACTTGCCTTCTCGGTCCAATTAGAATCAGTAATCACTCCCCACTACCTCCGTCTTGAAACATGTGTTAGGATTTTGTGTATATTACACAGTTTACAATAGGATTTCCTTGTACATGTCTGGATTTAAATTGTATACATCTTTAATTTAGTTTAGATTCATATCTCTTGGGTATGTAATATAAACACATGCATGTGTTCAGAAACGTTATAAGAGCAAAGCAAAGAAAAGAAAGAAAGAAAAACATGTGATCCTTGGGAATAATGTAAAAATAATACGATGTGGAGAAAGAGTGTTTTCAAGCCTCTCGTGAGAGCGATAATTCCGACAATGACTATAATTACGGATCCCGCTATTACTGCCACATGCAAATAGTTCGGTCAAACTCCGTCAACTTTTTCTTTTGAAACGTGATTTTGTAAAATAAAAAAATGCTCTTGCACAAAATATACTACTATTAAAAATGCAAAACAGAAAATTAACTGATCGGATCTTAAATTTTTGACACCGCAGTTCTCGAGCCGTATCTGGCGCCGAATTAATACCTACGTACAAGTTGTTCTCGAAAATATAACTTCTTTAACAAGAAATAAAAGATGCTTTCGAACAAAAAATGGGAAATAGGAAGAAAAAAAATGATCGATCTTTAATTTTGCTCTATAAATAGGCTACGTATCGTGTTTCTTCTCAGAGTCTCACCGAACAACAACACCATGACCTCTTGCTCGCTCACTATCTTCATCTTTGCCGCCGTTATCTCTCTCGGTTGTTTAATCTCGACCGGAGCTAGCACGTGTCATCGCAATGACGAGGCGGGTCTTTTAGCGTTCAAAGCGGGTATAACCCGAGATTCTTTCGGCCTTCTCAGCGATTGGAAGAAAGGAACTTACTGCTGCTCCTGGAAGGGTGTCACCTGCATCGCCGGCGAACGTGTCACCGAACTGAGAATATCCGGCTCTGGCGTTCCTGGTGTAAGCTTTCTCTCCGGAACAATCTCACCATCACTGGCTAAGCTTGACCACCTCGAGGCTGTTTCCTTCACCTATCTTCTGAATATCACTGGCCCTTTTCCTCAGTTCCTATTCAAGTTACCAAACCTAAAACGCGTTACTATCAGAGATAATCGTCTCTCCGGTCCCCTTCCGGCCTACATCGGCGCGCTTAGCGAGTTGACAGAGCTCGATCTCGAGGGAAACCGGTTAACCGGTCCAATCCCTACGTCGATATCCAATCTCACTCGGTTAACTTGGCTCAATCTTGGCGGGAACCGCCTCTCTGGAGCCATCCCAAATGTTTTCAAATCCATGAGGGAGCTCCGGTTTCTCACTCTCTCCCGCAACAGGTTCTCTGGGAAACTTCCTCCGTCGACTGCATCGCTTGCACCGACTCTCACGTCCCTCGATCTGAGCCAGAACAATTTCTCAGGGGCGATCCCTAACTATTTATCGAGATTCTATGCGCTTTCCACGTTGGACCTCTCGAGGAATCAGTATTCTGGTGTCGTGCCGATGAGTTTCACTAATATGGCTAGTATTTTCACTCTGATACTCTCTCACAATCTCCTAACCGGTCCGTTCCCTGCATTGAATCCCGTCAGCGGCATCGGCGCTCTAGATCTGTCGTACAACAAATTTCAACTGAATACGATTCCGAAATGGGTGACTTCGTCACCGTTGATGTATGACTTGAAGCTGGTTAAATGCGGGATCAAGATGAACATTGAAGATTGGAAGGTAGTAAGAAACAAACATTTTTCTTACATTGATCTGTCTGAAAACGAGATCTCAGGGTCACCAGCAAGGTTCCTGAACCAGGCGGGGGAACTGGTGGAGTTCCAAATGTCTGGAAACAAACTCAAATTCGACTTGGGGAAGCTAGTCTTACCCAAGTGGCTGAGAATCCTGGATCTGTCAAGGAACTTGGTATATGGGAAGGTGCCTGCGTCAGTGGCTAAACTGGAAAAACTAAATTTGAGTCAAAACCATCTTTGTGGTAAGCTTCCGGTGACTAAGTTTCCGGCCAGTGTGTTCGCCGGAAACGATTGCCTCTGCGGCTCTCCTCTTTCTCCTTGCAAAGCTTAGCGGCAAGAAAACTACAATTTTGTATTTGGATTTACTATGACACTAGACCCGGACCCGCGCGTCGGCGCGCGGGATATGATTAATAATTTTGCAATTAAAAACATACATTTATTTTATTTATAAATTCTTTTGATATAATTATAATTTATAAAAATTTAAACTATACTTTAAAGTTATGGTGTGAATTCATAAATTATTTTGTCGTACTGTGAGCGCGAGGGATGACTTTTAATTTTTCATTTAAATACCTCAATTTATGAATTTATAATTTTTGAAGATAATTATAATTTATAAACTTATTAGAAGAAAACAATAACATTTAAAAAATAAGTTTGAACACAATAGTTTAAGGTTGTGGTGGAAATATTTCCTGAGTCTTTTTTTCTGACTTGATTAGAAATTCAGAGAATGAAAGTAATCGTATACAAAAAGAAATAGATAAAAAGCAAAAATAAAAGAATCAATATAATTAAAGATAAGTGGAAATTAATTAAAAGATATGTGGAAGTAAATTGTTTAATAAAAAATTTAATAATTACATACTATAATTATGAAAATGTTTAGCTTAATATTTATATTTGTTAAGATTTGGATTTTTAAAAACATTATTCTTATTTCAAAATAATATCGTCATATTTTAAGGAATATATCAATCATAATGTCATTGTAAATTTTTTTTAAAAATATATATCAATTATTACAAAAGTAATAGACATTTTTACAGATTATTCAACATATAAAACATTACACTTATATAAATATATGTAGAGGTTATATAATTGTTTCTAACCATTTCGGCTTATAGACAACTAAACCAAACTATGTTTAGAGATATGAGCCGAAGTAAATCCACAATTGTTTCGTTCTAATTAATCCAAATCGCAAGTCCACTAAATTAAAATATATTTTTCATCCTATATTTTGGCCCGCGCATTTGAAAAGCGGGAATGTATTTTTGATAAAATTTGGATTTAGTAGAAAAAAAATCTATACTTTTAATTTTGAATTTGCTTAATTTTTTTTTATTTTTTGTATTTTAAATAATATATTTATATATTATTGAAACTTTTATATGTGTTAACAGTCTTTTCTACTATAGATGTATCATATAATTTACTATATTTTATCCCGTTAGCGAACAACATTTCTATTTTTTTCGTTATTTTAACTCATTTTATAGTGGTATAAAACTTTGCAAGTTTGATAATTAATCGTGAAATAAAAATCATTTAGTAAAAACATCAATCCCAACCCGTCCATCAAATTATCAAATAACGTAAATATTGAATAATTTATATTATTTAAAATTTATTAAACTACAAGTTTTTTATCTAATTCTAAATTTAATAATTTGTGTACTAAGTTATTTTATTTACATTACCACTTGATTTAATAATTTAACCATACTTATGAAATATATATATATATATATATATATTTATAGGATTCCCATTTTTCGTTTTATAGATTATTATTTTATTTTAGTATTTTCACAATTAATAGTATTTGTTTAAAAAAATTTGAAGAAAATGAAAGATATGAAAGATATTTATTTTATATTATGTTATAATCTCAACCCGTTAACTGAAACAATATTAATCCGAACCCGTTAATTATATAATCGAATAATATAAAATATTTAATATTTTTAATAACTACATACTAAAATTTATGAAAATGTTTAGCTTAATAATTATATTTGTTAAGATATTGCATTTTTAAAAACATTATTCTGATTTCAAATAATATCTTCATATTTTAAGGAATATATCAATCATAATGTTTTCTGTAAATTTTTTTTAAAAAAATATATCATTATTAGAAAAGTAATAGACATTTTTACAGATTATTCAACATATAAAAAATTACACTTATATAAATATATGTAGAGGTTATATAATGTTCATAACTATTTGGGCTTATAGACAACTAAACCAGACTATTTTTAGAGATATGAACCGAAGTAAATGCACAATTGTTTCCTTCTAATTAATCCAAATCGCAAGCCCACTAAATTAAAATATATTTTGCATCCCAGATTTTGGTCCGCTCATTTGAAGCCCGGGAATGTATTTTTGATAAAATTTGGATTTAGTAAACAAAAATCTATACTTTAAATTTTTAATTTTCTTAATATATATATATATTTTTTTAAATAATATATTTATATATTTGAAACTTTTAGATGTGTTAACAGTTTTTCTACTATAGATGTATCATATAATTTACTATATTTTATTCCGTTAGCGAACAAAATTTCTATTTTGTTTTTCGTTATTTTAACTCATTTTATAGTGGTATAAAACTTTGCAAGTTTGATAATTAACCGTGCAAAAAATCATTTCGTAAAAACATCAATCCCAACCCGTCCATCAGATTATCAATCGTAAATATTGAATAATTTATATATTTAAAATTTATTAAACTAAAAGTTTTATCTAATTCTAAATTTAAATATTTTGTGTACTAAGTTAGTTTATTTACATTTACCACTTGATTTAATAAATATATATATATATATATTACAGAATTTCCATTTTTTTCGTTTTATAGATGAATATTTATTTTAGTATTTTCACAGTTAATAGTATTTTTTAAAAAAAAAAATTGAAGAAAATGAAGATATAAAAGATATTTATTTTAGATTATGTTATAATCTCAACCCGTTCAATTGAAACAAATATAATCCAACCCATTAATTATATAATTGAAATATATAAATATTGATTAATTTTTAATATTTTACTTTTATTAAACTGAAAATATATCAATCTAATTTCTAATATGAAATGAATGCATTTCATATTTATAAAAATAAAATAAGTTAATCCGTTAGTTTAATATGTTATGTATCAAATATTCATTTATAAACTAAAAATATATATTAAAATTTACGAAATATATCTATATGTATCTATATATTACGAAATCTAATATTAAAATTATTTATATATAGTCAAATATTTTTACCTAATTTGTTTTTCATAATATCTAAAATCCTATATTTTTAAAAGGAAGTTTCCATTTTGTTTGATTTAAAAAGATATCATTTGATTTAGTTTTGATTTATTTTTGATTTAAATTTTAAGCATAATTAGTAACATAGTTAATACCTAATGAATAGGTCCAAGGGTCCAAACAACCTTTTTTAGGTAGATGTATCCTCCCTTAATAGTATAGATGTAGATTCAATTCAGATTTGTATTAATAAGAAAATAAAACCACGGTCAAATTTGACATAAGAAAATAATGACTGTGGGTTTGGCCGTTACCCACATGTATTAATAAGAAAATAAAAATCTGAATTAATTTTTAGTCCACATCTCTCTAACTCAGATGCATCATGGGTTTCAGTAGTTTAAAATAAACAAGTGGTAAAAAATACGATCTCCACATCTCGACTTCACACCAACATCCTATGGTGAGACTCTGGATGATATTAATGAAAGCGTTCTCTCTCTTTGGGAGGATCTTCTAATGGGTAAGCTTCTATTTACAGCGCCGTATGTTGTAAATGTTCATGTCACTGTGAACAAGATTTGGAGTCAAAGAAAAGAGTCGTTTGAAGATGGGTGTTTATGAAATAAATTCCACAACATTGAGATTCAAAGTCTGTAATCCACAAGTTCGAACCAGAATTCTGAGAAGGGTTATGTGGGATATGGCGAAAGTTCAGATAGTTTTTTTTTTGGGTAGAAAGGTCGGGTTTTGCCCCGAAGTTTATTGAAAATAAGAAGAAAAAACTTACAAGTGAACTCGTCTAGCAAAAGCTAGACCCTCTAAATCATCCGTCCACAAAGGAATAACAGAATCAGGAATACAATCAAAGGAATGTAAACCTAAAGGTAAATTAAAAGCATAGTTCGCTAATCCATCCGCAAGGCGATTGGCCTCCCTATACACGTGACTAATCCGGACCGTCCAGTCCCTTGAAAGAAAGCCATGGCACAGCTGTACCAGGAAAGACAGTGGATGAGCTTCCCCAATCCCTGTACAAAGAAAACCAACAACTAACTCAGAATCAACTTCCAACTCCACCTGTAGAACTCTCTTCTCCCAGGCCAGGCAGAGACCATAATAAACTCCCCAAAGCTCTGCCAGCGGCGCCGAGCATCGACCAATATGTAAAGAGAAACCAGTACACCACTCGCCTGCAGCATTACGCAAAACTCCTCCCGCAGCCGCAAGTCCCGGATTACCCTTCGACGCCCCATCTGTATTCAACTTGTACCAACCAACTCGTGGTAACACCCACCGGACCATCATCTCGACTTCAACTTTCTTATTAATCTGGTCTTCATTACTATCATCCGCTCTAATCACCTCGCGTGCCCGTTCTTTCACAAACCGGGTACGATCCCGACAAAGTTTATTTCCCCCGAATACATTTTCGCATCTCCATTTCCATGCCCACCAAACCCCTGTTGCAAAAACCGTAGACCATGGAACATCCTCAATCAACTCAGAATCTCCCAAATTCGCATACAGCCATTCAAAGAGAGATTCTGTGAAGAACACATGCCGCTTTCTTACAGGGACCAACCGCAGCCAAATACCTTCCATGGCGGGACAATCACGCAGCACATGAAGAATCGTTTCAGTACCGCCTTTACATACTTGACATAAGTCTGTGGAGCTCAGATGACGCCGCAATCTTTCACCATTCGTCATTATTGCCTGATGGCTAACAAGCCACATGAAGACTCTGATCCGTTCAGGAACCAAGACATGCCACACACGCGAATAAAAACATCCCATATCAGGTTTCGGATCATTATTCCTCGTGATCATAGCATATGCCGAGCTTACCGTAAAACGTCCATCCGCTGTTTCCCTCCACGACAAACGATCCCGAGCTCCAGTCACATTATCAACTACAACCGCGGCAAGTTCGAGACACTTATCTGCGGAAACAAAAGGCTGGATCTCTTCTAATAGCCATCCCCTTCCATCTTGCCAGAGGTCTGCAACCTTTACATTCTCGAACCCCACCGGAAGCGGGGTATGAATGATATCACTCAACATCTCATTCCAAAACCACATGTCGGACCAAAAACGTGTCTGCCGCCCATCACCAATCATCCATCGATATCCTCGACTTATCACGTCCCGCATACCTACCACCACACTCCGAAACGTTGCCGACCATAAACTGTTTTTTCCATTCCAAGGAAAGTCGCAAACACCACCCACCTTATATATACTTCGGACAACATGAGCCCAGAGGCTATCATTCTCGTGCATAAGTCGCCATCCCATCTTCGCTATTAGAGATTTATTCATCTCAGCCGATTTACAAATCCCCAGACCTCCTTCGCTTTTCGGAACACACAACTTTTCCCAAGCAAGGAGATGCTGCTTCCTCTGCCCTCCATAACTACCCCAAACAAAGTCCCTCACAATTCTATCCAAACTACTCAAAGTAGAGGCAGGTAGACAGATTGTAGTCATAGTATGGATCGGAATAGACAGCAACACAGATTTAGTTAATGTAATTCTCCCTGCCATGCTCAGAAGCCTACTTTTCCAACCCGCAAGCTTAGAAGATACTCGCTCCAAAGTCGACGCAAACGTCTCCTTATTAATTCTTTTATGAAGAATCGGCATCCCCAAATATTTTCCCAGGTCAACAGTACTTCTAATTCCACTTTCAGTACTGATTATCCCGCGGAGACCACGTGAGACGTTATCGGAGAAAAAAATCTTCGATTTCTCCAAACTGACTTTTTGACCCGAAGCTTCACAAAACCTCTCCAGAACACCTCTTATTATACGAATCTGCGCCACAGATGCTTCCGCAAATAATATCAAGTCGTCCGCAAAACAAACATGCGATAATTGCGGACCTCCCCTAGAAAGCCTAATGGGTTTCCAACGCTTATCCGTCACTGCCCCATCAATCAAATGACACAGTCGCTCCATACACAAAACAAACAGATATGGCGAAAGAGTATCACCTTGCCGAAACCCCCGAGCTGGAGAGAACGAGCTTGTCTTTTCACCGTTCCAAAGTAAATTCATGGATGGACCTGTAACACATTGCATTACCCAACCAACCCATTCATCCGTCAAACCCACAGCTCTGAGAGTATCTTCCAAGAAATCCCATCTGATACGATTATAAGCTTTCTCTAAATCAAGCTTGAGAAGCATCCAACTGATATTATCTGTTTTTAACGTATTTTGATTCGTTTTTAGTATTCGGTTTGAGTTTTGATTTGCATCTTTCGTTGGTTTTTCGAGTCTTTTCTATTGTTTTGAGTCTTTTACAGATTTATGGAGTTCCGAAGAAGTTTTGGCGTTTACGGACATGTTCGAGTCAAGTTAGACGGAAAACGAGAGAAGGACCAAACATCAACAGAACGACCATTCCCCGAGGAGATCGATCTTTCTGACCAAGCATGGAACGACCGTTCCCTACAAGGAACGATCGTTCCCCTCTTTACCACCCTGTCGACAACAATGGGAGAACGACCGTTCTCTCCCATGTGGTCGTTCCACACTTCACCAACCTTGCGACAAAACGCATGAGAACGACCATTCTATACTCCGGAACGAGCGTTCCCCGACACCACATCTCACCTACTACGGATCGACCAAGGGGAACGATCGTTCTCCACCTAGAACGACCGTTCCCCGCTTCACCTACTCCCTTCACCTGGCCTATATAATGGACTCACAACATCACTCTCAAAACACACCTTCTTCTTCCTCCTCTCTTCTCTAGCTTCAAAGCATAGCTTCTTCTTTATTTTAAGTTTTATGTTTATGCTTTTACTAGTTCTTGTTAAGTTTCTTTTAAGCTTTAATCTTATGCTTTTATTCCTTATGCTTTACTTTCAGTTCTTATCTTTATGCTTAATCAAGTTTTACTTTCAGTCTTTATATTTATGCTTTACTTTTAAGTCTTTATATTTATGCTTTACTTTCAGTTATTTATATTTATGCATTACTTAAGTTCTTATTAAGTTATTTTCAACTTCATTATCTATTCAAGCTTTTATTATGAACTATATAATCTCTTTGTTTTCTTCTTTAATCATGTCTGAGTAGACCTCTTAGTTAGGTTAAGGTTTGTCAAAGGAATTCATGAGCTTTAGGATTAAACACAAATAGGCTATTCAAATCAATATCTTCACCCTTGTTGTTCTTATGCTTAAATCGAATTGATCATTTGATTTTATGATATGAGGTTAATTTAGACAACGACAGTTGCTAGGTTGCTAGAATAAACATTGGTGAGCAATTTAACCATTACCTACGACAGTAGATGTAGTGAGAATTGTGAACAAATCGAACCTATCCTTAATGCTTGTTTACGATTTCTAGTACCAACGACAGTTAGGATTTCTAGATCGTTAGACAAAGTTATTGATACCACGACAGTGGATTGATATTATCTTTATGTTTGAGTTCTAGACTTGTGCTTAAACACTGCCTGAATAGTTGTTTGATCCGTCGCTCTGAATCTCCTGCGATATTCCTTGACCTAACGCCTGTTAAAATTATCTTACAACCGATTTCACTTTCATTACTAGTTAATAAAAAAACCAAAAACATATTTGAATTGTCTTAGCTTTTAATTTAGCTCAATATATCAAAGTGTGAAAACTGGTCTTCGTGGGATCGACCCCTAAATACTACTTCGTATGCTGTGCACTTGCAGTAGGAAATAAGGGTTTAAAACTCGTGTATCAAGTTTTTGGCGCCGTTGCCGGGGACCAAATTTTTCGCCTTTGGTTTACGGTTAAATTATCAGACTAAGAACTTTACTGAACTCGTTTTCTTTTCTTCTTTGTTTTTGTGTTTCAGGTGCATGTCCCCAAGGAGCACAAGGAGCAGAAACAACGAGGATCTTGTTTGCTTATCAAACGAGGAGTTAGCAAGAGCAGAACGAGGGAACAGGCAGAGACGTAACATACCTGTTCCGGAACCAGAAA